>CM040971.1:38445-83678 GCA_022985045.1 Macadamia tetraphylla | reverse complement strand
CAAAAATGAAGAAATATTAACCCCAACCAACCATTTCGACAGCCTAGGAGTTCACCCCCTTCCTCCAACTCACCTTGTTGCTTTCTAGTCGCTAACCCTAGGCAAGCTCCTCCTTATTGTAAACCCCGAGTCTGGACAAATCATCCTAGAGAGCATCATTCTCCTTCATCAAGTTGCTATTGGCATTGAGATGCTTAGTAACCCTGCTCCAGCTTTCCACTATCAACCGACATCATTACGGACCTCCCGACGGGCCATTTTTTTCTCAAACCTCCAATTGGCTGGATTTGTGCAGCCCCCATGAAGGAGTTTTGCCCCCCGCTTTGAAAAGGGACAACCATGTCCTAAAACCCGCTGAGTAGCCTCAGAAAGTGGAGAAAAGGCGGGATTGATTAAATGCTCTAGCATTTCGATTTGAACTGCTAGGGGGGGTGATGAGGCAAAATATGTCCCTTCTCAAAGATGGTAAAGGGTGTATGAAACCGAATGGGATCGACCTACTGCCCTCCATCTTTCCGCCACCGGCCTCCATCGCCGTGTTGCCTCTCGCCCATCGGCCATGCCCCTCCCCATCAGCCGGCCCCCTACCTTATCAGCCGTAATCACCTCACCTCCATCACGGGGGCGCCACCTGGGCCTCCATCGCACGCTATCCCCCGCCTCCATCGGCCGTCGCCCCCTTTTGACCTCCATCAGGCGCCCCTCGACCTTTATCAGCCGCTCGCCACCCGCCCATTAGGTGGGCCCGCCACCGGCTCCATCGGCCGGTTCCCATTACGCCTCCATTACTCCGCCACCTTGGCCTCCATGGGCCGGCCACCTCGCCTCCATCGGCCATGCCGCCACCTTCCCCCTCCATCACCGTGCCGCTACTAGGCCCGATGTCAAAACAAGGTTTTAGAGAGGGTTTTCATCCATCCCTACATTCAAGGAACGTAATCCTATTCGTAGACAGACTCTATCCACTCCGCATCATGGACGCCTATCCTCACACGGGCCTTTCCGAGATAAGAGGGAATATTCCCCAAGACCCGTAATTTTCCCCGAATCACAAAGCCACCCCTTGAGGACTCCACCCCAGATAGGACTCTTCAAACCCTCTCCCTCTCCTTCATCGCCACCTATAAATACCGTGGTAAGCCTCCATCATAAAGGGATCGATCACTCATTTCTTTATTGGAAAAGTTCTTTGAGCTTTTTCTATGGAAAGATCGACTTAGGCATTGAGAGCCCCCTGTCGGGTCACCCGCCCCCCCTTATCTCTTCGCAAGTCGGCCAAAGCACTAGGAACCGAGGGAAGATCGTCTCAATTTTGCCGATCATTATCTTTATTGTAACTTGTTTCCCAAAACCCCCCAAAAACAACTTCCATATAAAATATAACCCCTCATCTTTAATTTGAATTACCTCATTCTTCCTAATTCAATCTCTCTCTTGCAATTTCCTCCACACATGTTACTTTAGTCCATTTGGAGACTCTCTCTCTCTCTCTCTCTCTCTCTCTCTCTCTCTCTCTTATACATAGCCACATGTGCAAATGCACATTTGATTTTGCTAGTGTATATATATATGGGTTTTAAGCCCCACAATGGAGGCTAGAAAGGGACCTCTAAGAGGGCTTACTTGGGCCCACTTATTACTATGCTATTATACTACTACTTAATAAAGAAGGGTGGAGAAGGGGGTTAGGAGGGTCGAACTCTCGACCTTCTTTAGATTTATGCTAGTCCCAATTATTCTACCGCTTGTCATTGAGCTAGAAGAACATCTCCAATTTGCTCCTTCCCTGCATGTTTTTTATGTTGTTTGTATTCTAATATAAGCTAAAACATTTCAATACATTTTTTTTAGGAGAAAGTTTTTCTCAATCCCCTGATCCTCATCACCCACCACTATGGTTTTGCATCTATGGTTCATCTTCATCCACCACCATGACCACATCATTATTCTTTTTATTTTTATTTTTTTTTATTTTTATGGAAATAAAAAATATATTAAGAAGAACTGTCCGATATTACATTATAGAAGTCCTAAGGATCCATAGACCTACATTAATTTATCACACATCACGCTATCCCATAGAGACTGAAGCACAGGAGTCTCTGAAAGGTATTTATACAAATATATAATTGACCCAAACCTAGAATTTAACTCCCAAAAAGTAGCAAAAGAAAGAAATGGCCTGCTGGTACTTGAAGGCTTTGGAATAAGTTGAAGTAAGGTTTTTGATGAGAACCACACTTCACTGATAGTCCAACCCCTAGTAGTAGCAAAATGCAATCTCTGAAGAATCCCATATGCTTCCGCTTCCACAGCAGTCTTAGGCACTGTTTCATAATGTTTATGCTATTTTTGTGTCTAGAAACATCATAAACGACTTTTCATGTTTTCGGAAACAAAAATGGATTTTTTGGTATTTGATAAACCTGTTTCTCAAAATATTTTTTGCAGACATAATGCCACTAAAAAACCCAATAGTATCATCGGATGCCCAAAAGGCAGAGAGGGTTTGGTTGCCTCTTTTTAGGTTTAAATAGTTGAGAGATTTATCGGGCACAACAACTTTTTTTTTTCTCTCAAATTCATTTCTAGAAACGACCAAGTACAACTTGTTTTGTCAAAGTCATTTTCCAAAATTGTAAATAGGCATAAATTTTGATTTATGTTCGGGTGAAACAGAACAACTTTTTCAAATGCTTTTTAGGTTGTTTCTCCGTTTCTAAGAACAAGAAACACAGAAACGGTAGAAACGAAACGTTGTCAAATGGTGCCTTAAATGAAACCCGATCCAATCTGATAACCTTGAAGTGTCCTTGATACAAAATACCAAATATTCAACCTGCTTCTGTGTCCAAAAAGTTAGTGATACCAAAAGTGGAGAGGTAAGTATCTCTATATTTGTCTTCTGGATCATTTGTAAGAGAGACAACAAGATTAGGGGAGTTAGTATCAATGTAAAGCCATTGAGACACCATACCTCTAACAGGAATACCATGAAGGAGTGATGGCCAAAAAAAATCTTAAATTTAGGAGGCATTCGTAATTTTCATAGAAAATTCCACCACCCACTAGGAAGGACAGAGAATAAAGATCGATGGCCCCCATTCGGCTTGGAAAACGTTCCAGATAGCAAGTATTTAGCAACACTTCTTGTGGAAAACTGGTTATCAGAAGTGATGGTACACCTCCGGTCTGTATTTTAACCACCTTAGTACGCGCAAAATTAGGAATAAGATTGCGCAAAGCTTGATCATTCCATCGTAAATCAGTTAACACTGAATTAATAGTGAAATTATCCATTGAGGGGGAAGAAACAGGAGAGATGCTGAAATCCGGAAAGATTAGGACTTAAGGATCATATAAAAAATAGATGGAACCACTATTCCCTAATTTAGCACAAACTATACGCTATAGAATGGGACTGTGACGATACTATTCCAAATCCAAGATCCTTTCTTTTTCAATGTTTTGGGATAAAAAAAAATGGAAGTATTTGGAAAGTATTTTGCTTTAAGAGATTGAGCCCAAACCAAATCATGTTCAATAAGCAACCGCCAACCCAATTTCAAGAGAAGAGATTTATCGTGAGTGGAAGCGTCTCTCCTCATACTTAGTCCACCCAACGAAATTGGGGTGCATATCCTTTTTCAAGAAATGAGACGAAGCTCCCTTGAAGGATTACGGGATCTAGCCTAGAAGTGAGAACAAACATAATCAATTTGTTGACAAATCTGTTGGGGAAGAGAAAAACATGACATCCAGTATGAAGGAATTGAGTAAAGAACTGGTTGAACCAGCACCTTTCTGCCAGCAAATGAAAGAAGATTGGACTTCTAGAGTGAAAATTTTCTATTCATCCTACCTACAGTAAACTGAAAGCTCCTCACACGAGATCGAGGATTAAGAAGTTTCGTCCCAAGGTAAGGAGCATCCTTGAGAATTTTCTTGATATCAAGGAGATTACAGAGCCTGGATTTCTCAGCATCCGGCACATTCGCACTAAAGAACATTCCACTCTTAGAGAAATTGACATTTTGACCAGAAATATCACAGAAGAGATCCAACACCACTTTAATCGTTAGAAGGTCCACTGAGGTAGTTCAAAAAAAAATAAAAACGTCAAAGAAAAAAGTAAATGTGAAATCTCTAGAGCACGTCGGCTTACCTTAATGCCCTTAAATAAGTCAAGATCTCTATAAATAGAGAGAAGTCGAGAGAAAACTTCCATTGCAAAAATAAACAAATAGGGGCTCAGAGGACAACCTTGTCTAATGCCTCTAGTCGGCACAAAGTGTTCGAAGGACGACCCTTCCAGTTTAATAGAATAGGAGACAAAAGACAAGAGGTGATTGATCAAGTTACACCACTTGCTCCCAAACCCCAGGAAATCAAAAAGGCTCTTAATAAGTCCCCATTCCAGCTTGTCATAGGCTTTGAACATATCAATTTTGATAGCCATGGACACAAGGTTTGAGGGTGGAGTGGACAGAACCTTATTATCTCTCTAATGAACCATACAAATGGATTGTATGAATGTTTAGGCTTAGTTTGCTTGCAAAGAAAATTAAAGGGAAGGAAAAGGAAATGAAGTGAATTTTTAAACCTAAGATAGAATTTATTTTTAATCATTATCTAACATGATTGTATAAAATATTTAAATTTCTTACTATATTTAGTAATGATACTTTTTAGATATAATTTTTAAGGAAAAAGAAAGCTACCTAATTGCATGGCCCTAGCACTTAATCTCTTTTTTTGGGTGAAATCTGCACCTAAACACAGGGGCATGTCAATTTACCATTCCATCCCCAGCGAAAAAAAAAAAATATCATTCATGTTGATACTCCTACATTAATGTAACGATCATGCGACTAGATAGCAATCTCTAATCCTAATTCCTCTAACCATACTCCTTCTGCTAGCATACCCAACCCTTTTCCTAATTATAATATCAAAACTTTATTGTCAAATGTGGTATTACGATCTACTTCAAAATGTGTTCTTAAAACATTATATTTTAGAATTTATATGAACATTATTACCTATTTCTTTGTGCTTAATTTTGGATCTAAAAGTCATAATGAAAGCCCAAGAGAGATGTTAGGCAAAAGCTGAAGTCCAATTGATTCGACATCCCCCCTCCCTATTTGTTGCACTAGTGCTAGTGGGTGTCAAAAATTAGATCCACTGAAATTCATCATTCAAACTTCTAATCAGTTTAGATTAAGATTATAAAAATTGATTGATACTATCTGTTTCAATCTACATTTTGGGAAAAAAGAAGCCAGAAAGGTCCTATAGATAGTTGTATCAATTTATTTTTTGAGAAATAAGCCTAAAAGACAGCATGGCTCCTCACCATACATGGGAAAAATGACTAGTCCTCATGGAAGGTGGAAAGCTCTCCCTTATTGATGCTTCCACACACGATCCCATTGAGCCCTATTAAAGATTAGCAGATTTTACTAGATGAGAAAAAGAATATACAGTTTTAGGCAAACCTAGACGGAAATACAAAAAACAAATTTGAGCTACATTTCCACCTTCGGCTTGGTCATCAATTAAAAAAAAAGAAACGGCTCTAACAAAGAAATAAATAGTAAATTCAATCAAATCGTAATGATGACAGGACTGATAATCCCACACCACCAAGGTTTTAAGGGCAAGTACTGCACAAGCTCGTAAGTCATGTGCAGAATGAGCCTTGTCTACAAAGCATGAAACCTCGTCTTTCTTGCTTCTAGAAAAGCTTTTAGTCTGTAGGTATTCAAGTATTGTAGGCATTCGAGTCTTTGGCACAGCGGTTAAGTCGCACTAATGGGTTCAAAATCTGAAAACAGCCTCTTCTTCGAAGCTTTGCATCTTTGCACAATTAGCTCTTCACAGCTCCTAATGTAGTAGTAGTAAATATACGATAAAAAATTAGAAGACTTGGAGTCTAGCATGAGTGAATAACACAAGAACTCTTAATTGTTTTTATCCATCTTAGAAAATATGAAATAGAATAGAGAGATCCATCTCTATTCATATATACAATGGTTATTACAAAGAGTCATGCTCTGTTTATTTTGGCCAGTTTTGAACTAGAATTAGAGTCTCTACCAGCATTGATTGGTCTCCCAATTCCGACCAGTATAGCCAAAAAATCCAGACATCGAAGTTTCCGCTGATGCCGCGTAAGTAGAGGCGGAAGACAGAGAACTATAACGTTGGTGCCAGCTGAAGAGGTCTCAGGCGTAATCAGTGCGCTCCTGAGGATCGGAGAGTGTGGAATAGGCGGTGTGGATCTTCATGAACTCATTGGCCGATGTGTCTTTCCGGTCTGTCCCCATAACATCTGGATGACAAACGTGGGCCAATTGCCAATACACCGCTTTGATATCGTGTGAGGTGGCGTTTCTTGGTATATAGAGCACCTCATAAAGCGATGCCGAGGAAGATATGTTGGAAGGAGGTGACGTGACGTGGGCTTCTCCACTGAAGTGTAGGTAGTGGCGACGCGAGGTGATCGGAATCTGAAACAAGATGGTGCAGGAAGAGAAGTACTGTTGTTAGATGGGCGATTTTGGCCGAGAAAGCAGGAAGAGGATAATAGAGAAGAAGCTGAGGATGCAGTGGCCAACATTTGATAACTTTTGCTGCCAAAAATCCATATGAGCTGATCCTGCACAAATACAGAAGGCAGAGGCCTGGATGTTTATCCGGGGTTAGTCTCCGATGCCCAAGTTAGAGATCGGCCGCACAGCTTTTCACAAGGGTAATGGTGAGGGTTTTTCTACATACCTTTTTTCCTCCACCCAGACCCTCTCTTATAGTCCTTAGGGTTTGGGGGTTTTTTCCCCCTTGGAGGAGTCCTCCCGTCCGCCTTTCCTCTTCAAGTCCTTTTTGATACGCCTTACTCCTTCATGGGGAATATTCTCTTCACGCTGTTGACGCGGTCGACTCTTTGTCCCAAAAACAGTGAGTGACACGTGTCCTTCCTTAGATACCACGTGTTCTCACCCAGGGGCAATCAATTTGGCAGACAAGAGCCCCCTTACTCACCAGAGGCTTTCCTGGAGAACCAATTTTTCCATTCTTTCTCATTCATGCGCCCTTCGCCTTATTCTTTTGGCTTTGGCTTTTTTTTTGCTTGCATCGAGACCTTTTAGGTCCCGGGGAGCTCCCAACCGAGGTGAACCCCTTCGTCAGTTCGCCGACCGGGCCCCCGAGCTCCCAACTTTGTGACCTTCCAGTCCGCGGCCTGGCCCGCCCCCCCAACCGAGGTAGGGCCTTTTTGGTAGCGCCGGTTTTTGACCTCGAGCTCCCAACCGAGGTGGGGCCCCTTCGGCCAGTCCCGGCCTTAGCTTGTGCTCCCGAGAGGTTAAGACCTTGATCGTCCGGGCCCTTTTGGCCCGAGCCCCAACCGAGGTTGTGACCTTCGGTTCTGCTCGACCTAGCAAGCCCCCCCAACTGGGTAAGGCCTTTGGTCGCCCGCCCCTTGGCCCGAGCTCCCAACAGAGGTGAGGGCCTTCACGGCCGTTGGCCTTTTTCCCTGGCTCCCAACCGAGGTTAAGCCTTTTCGATCATGTCCCTCGGCCTTACCCCCCGAGCCCCCAACCGAGGTAGGGACCTGGGCGCACGGGCCGCCCAGCTCCCAATGGGGGTGAGGGCCTTCTTCCACCCCCCTTTAGCCTCAGGCTCCCAACCGAGGTTAAGACCTTCGACGTTTTCGGCCTGGCTCGGCCCCTAACGGGGGACCTTTGGTCAGTCCACTGCCTTGGTCTCGAGCTCCCAACCGAGGTTGTGGACCCCCGGCGCCCCCCAACCTTGGCCCGAGCTCCCAACCGAGGGGCCTTTTTGGTCGTCCCCGGCCTTGGCTTGAGCTCCCAACCGAGGTGAAGACCTTCGATCAGTCCCCTGGCCTTGGCCTCGAGCCCCCATCGAGGTTGTGACCTTCGATTGGTCCCCCGGGGCCTTGGCCCGAGCCCCCAAGGGGACCTTCGTCCCCCTGCCCGGCCTGAGCTCCCAATCGAGGTGAGGACCTTCTAAGTCGCTCGCCTGGCCGAGCCCAACCGAGGTTGTGCCCTTCGGTCAGGTCCGCTCGGCCTTGGCCTGAGCTCCCAACCGAGGTTGTGACCTTCGATCAGGTCTGCTCGGCCTTGGCTTGAGCTCCCAACCGAGGTGAAGACCTTTGGTCAGGTCTGCTCGGCCTTGACCTGAGCTCCCAATCGAGGTTATGAACTTCGGTCAGGTCAGCTCGGCCTTGGCCTAAGCCCCTAACCGAGGCAAGGACCTTTCAGTCACTGGGCCAGGGCCCGAGCTCCCAACGAGGTGAGGCCCTTTGGGTCAGCCCGCTGGCCTTGGCCCGATCTCCCAACCAAGGTAGGGATCTTTGGTCAGGTCTGCTTTGGTATAGATCTCGAGGGGTGGTGATTGGTGACGTGGATTTAATGCTCTGGGCAAATATCATTTTTCTTCTATTTATAAAGTGTGGGGTCCTTTTTGGGTCACTTTTGTTTTTCCTAGATTCCCTTCCCAGGTGTTTCTTTCCATTAGCACTTGCCTTCACCAAAAGTAAGTACGATGTCTTCTTCATCTGTGATGCCCTCATCCTCCGAGAGGACAATGTCTCGCCATAGGTATCGGAGTCCGGGGGTCCAGGGATGCCCTCAGACTCTTCCCTCGATTCGCCATTTGCTCGTGACTCATCATCCGCAACCTCACCGTCTGGGTCCGAGGGTGGCTCAAACGGTGAGGGATTCAGGGAGAGGGTGCTTGAACCAGCCTGCACTCCAAGACCCCTTGAGGTGGGGGCCCCCCACATCGCTTCCACCATGGATGAGCCGGAGCCGGGGAGCTAAGGGCCCTTCAAGATCTCAATGCTTTCGAGCTGCTACCAAAACCGATCGACCGAGCCAAATATCGAAATCAAGAGCGCCCATATAAGGAGGCGGGTCGCCTCGCTTCCTTCCATCTTTTTGCCCGGTGTTTCGACACTACGGGATTTATCCGACCCAGCTGACATCGAACGGATGCCTGCAGATGCTTAGCTTCGTCGTCATTTTCTCTAGGCGCCAGAGGCCTCTCTCCCTCCCTCTCTTTGTCAATTGCTTCCTTCTTCAAACTTGTAAGGGGCTTTCAGGCTGGTACTACTTCAGCCCTTGGAAAGACCTTCTCCGAACGTTCCCCAACGCCGATCCAGTGGAAGGAGAAATTCTTCTTCGTGAGGTCATCCGAGGGTGCCCTTCAAACGGCCCGATATCCCAATATAAGGAAGGTGAACTCTGCCCCTGCCCTTCTTGGGATAGACGCGAAGTCGATGGTGATGGTGAAGCATCAAGACACCTGACCTCCAGTTGAGTCCGACAGCCTTAAGTCCGACACCATTTTGTTCAGATTCGGGCTTAGCCTGGGTGAGTCTTAGGCCAGCCCAAGTTTATTTGCCTCGTACTTGTGTTTCATACTAACTCAGAATACCCTACTTTAAACCCGGTCCATTACACGATTGACCCGTTTAACCATGCAGACCAACCGAGAGAATTAGAGCGGGTTCCTTATGGACTATAATGGCAAGGGTGACCTTAAACACCAGCTGGCCCGACAAGTCCTAACCAGTGCCAGAAGAGACGGGAATACCCAAGCCTTGTACATGCACCTATCATAAGGCCATGTACGGATAAAGGTATGTAGTCAGATATTAAGGTGCATACGTATATTACATCGTATGCCAAAAGTGAGGTTCGTGCCGAGGCCCGAACTCTGTCAAAATCCCAAGTTTTGGCCCTCAGGTTGACGGACAGGTGGGCGCATCCACCCACCTGAGTGACCCATCTATGTGAATTAGTTAGTTAATTAAGAAGTATATATATAGCATTTATGATTTTCTTTTCTTTTTCATTTATGACACTCGTACGTTGGTGAGAATAGTAAAGAGGAGAGAGAAAGGAAAGGAAAGAAGAAGAGAAGAGAAGAGAAGAGAAGAGAAGGAAGAGGAAGAAGAGATGGATTTCAGCGGTGCCGAGGCTTGATCTCCCCATTCCGGCACCGAAAGAGTGATCTTCAACACTAGATCTACATTTAGAGGTAAGAAAAGTTTGGGTTCCTTAAACATTCACCATACCCAAATAAAACCCTTGATTCGAGTTGGGTTTCTTGAGATGTTGCAAATCTCCTTTGAAATGATGAATCCAAGGTTTATGTGTTGATCTGGAAGGATTTGAAGAAGTATTTACAAGGTTGGAGAAGCATTGTGGATTTGAAGTGATTTCAGGGGTTTGAAGGTGTTCTTGAGCAAAGAAGGTAAGATGGCTTCCCATTCCTTAAATCTAACCTAGATCTAGGTTAGAACCATCCTATAAGACTTTGAAAGTGTGAAGAATGGGTTTGAAAAATCCCAATTTGAATCCCCAAAGAATGGACGAAGTTGGGAAGAAACAACAAGTTTTTCGCCAAGACCGATGGGCAAGACCGGGCCATCCGCCCCTGTGGCACCCCCAAAGGGTAGGGCCTCGCACAACCGTGGGCTAGATCGGCGGCTAACCGGGCCACCCCCGCCCACCGGTCTTAGAACCTCGCCCAACCGGTGGGCTGCCTACAAAATCAAGGGGCCAACCTACTGCCATCCAGACGTGGACCGGACAGTGAGTCGCCCACCCACCGAGAGGCTCCGAATGATTTTTCCGTCCGATTGGGCCCAAATCGGACGTGTGACCTTCTTTTAGGATTCTAAACATGATCGTGTCATTGGATCGTGTTAATTTTGATTCCAAAATGGTGAAATTCTAACCCCGCTCACTCATGTTAGGTTCACCAAATCCTACGCTTCTCGCACCGGATCTCACCCGTACCGAAACGGGAGTCCTTGCACACTACAAGTAAGTGGGGAGAGGACATTTGGCCTTGTTTCAAGGTATTGTTTGGCATTCATTTAATTATATCTAGTCTGGCCATGCCATCATGAAAATGCTATGTAGATTAGTTCATCCTCACATTGTTATGCATGGGTGTTATGTTTACTTTCCATATGCCAAGTGATAAGATGCTTATGTGATGAATGTTAACATCATTGTGCATAATGTATTAATAGGGGTTAAGGTGTTGGGTTACCATTTGGGGGGAAGCAGTGGTCGCGGTTGTCGGGTCACTGTGGCGGTTAGACATAATGCCCGATGGGTCAATAGGACAGTCGGTAACCCCGGTGGTATATTCAAGAGGGCTAATCGATTATTTTTAAATTGCCGAGTCGACCTTTAATTTCAGCCATTTACTTTTTCGTTGAGAGCCGTGATCGGCATGTTTTTACTTTTTGAGTACTCACGTGGGCCTTCCCCCAAAAATTTCTATGGGCGACCCGGATGAAGTTCGCGGCTCGACTGAGTAAAACGATCAGGGCTGTAGTAGCACTAAACCAAATACTTAGTAATGTTGCTTAGGTGGATGTGATTTAAAATGTATTACATAGCATGTAGTGCATATGATTGTGTTTTGTTGTGTGGACTGCTGTGTGGTCCATCCTTCCACTTACTGAGCTAGTGAGCTCATCCCACGTGTGCACCCCTTTTTAGATGATTTTGTAGGTCATCCATTTGAAGAGAACGGTCGGGTCCCACGATTGATTTCCCCTCAAGAGGACTGTGGGCCTCGAGGAGTTAGAGCATGACACCATTGCTCGGCAGAGTTATGCTATGGGACCGCAGCTCGGCCCGAAACTCCACTTTTGAGGCCGAGCTGAGCTCTACAATGTGATGCCAAAATGGGCTCAACCTTGATACCGAAATGAGCCTAGCCTTTGATACCGAAATGAGTCAGATACTGATTTTGATGGTTTCTTTATGTACTTGATATGTGAATTGTACTTTTATTGTGTAAATATCATGCCTTCGCCCACATGTATATAACTATTGTATCACAACGGTATCAAGTATTATGGAATATTCATGTAAACCAAGTCTTCCCTGATCCGATAAATTTTATTAGTTGTGTGTATGCGTGGTGGAATATAGTATAGATGATCCTGGCAGGTTTGGGTTAACTGGTGTTAACCCGGTCACTGGCCCGGTTCTGTGCGAACGGGGTGTGACAAACTCCCTTCGTCTTCATGCCGTGTAAATCTCTAGGGCCGAGGCTAGGGCTGCAGCTGTGGAGAGGCAAGTCCAGATAAGGGAGGCCAGAGCGTGGGATGCACAACAGCAGCAGAGGCTGAAGAGGAAAGAGAAGAAGAAGGGTCCTCCCTCCTCTGAAGCTCCCCCACCGAAGAAAAGGTCCATGGCCGAAGGACCCAGTATCGAAGCGGTTCAGGCCCTCACTACTCCGGGCCATAGCTTATCTGCCCAAGACTCTTCCCCCGTGGTAGACTTCAGAAGCCCGAGGGCTGGGAATGTTAGGACCGAGGTTGGCTTCATCCCTCGGTGGTCAGCTAAATAAGACGACACCTCTCGGCAAGGTCGCCGTGAGCGGTAATCAAGGGCGCCCCCCCGAGATGCGAACGAAGCACAACGACAAGGGATGGCAGCCATGATAACTAGTGCCTGCATCTTTATGGCAGGGGTAAGCTTCGATCTTCCAAACCTTGATTTATTATCATTGCAACCTACTGACCATCGGTGTCTTATGCAGGCCCAAAACCAAGTGGGCCAGCTGGCGATCCGGGTCGAACCCATGGCCCGAGACCTCGAGGCTTTCAAACTCGAGAAGTCAGTCCTAGAGAATGAGCGTTCGGTTCTCCTTGAGAAGGTGGAGCACCTGGAAGCGGACCTTCTTCGCACTTGCTAGGAATGTGATCAGAAGCTTGCGGAGCTGAAGACGCAAATAACGGCAAGGTTCAGGAGGTCGAGACCCGAGGGGTCGAGAAGTATAGGGCCTCTGAGGGCTTTTGGGAGGAGGTCAAACGTTCCATCGCCCCTGGGTTCACAATGGGTGCTACTGAGGTCTGAGACTGGGTCCTCGAGCATTACCCAGAGGTCTCTTTTGAAGACAGTGGGCTCATCTTCGAAGAGGAGTGTGTTGAGGCAGCCCCAACAGCCACCGAGGTTGCCGACGTCGACGGTGAAGGTTGTAGTAAGGAAGGTGAGGTTCAGCTACAACGTGAGGTGCCTCTGACTCTTGGTCATGATGGCTCCGATGGGGAGACCCTCCACCATGCCGACGACGAGGCCGTGAACCCGATAGACGCCCCCTGAAGCCCCTTGCACCTTACCTCAGCCTTCGGGCTCTCCTTTCTTTTTTTTTTTTTTGTGATGTGAGCCTTCGGGCTATCCTCTTTTTTTTGGTGATGTGAGCCTTCGGGCCTTTTCCTGTAATCTCGGCCTTCAAGCCTTTTTAATGAATGAATATTTTCGTTTCTTCGGATGCCTTTACCGTTTGATTTTTTGCATTTTCTTTCTGATAAGGGATTTTTAGCCCGTAGGTAGGTGCAAGAAGGCCGAAACCCTCGACGGCCCTAGGATTAATACGCCTCTACTTTAGTACGAGGCTTGGTTCTGCTCCATCGGCTTATCCGAGAGGTTTCCCACAACTGAGGGCCGTGGACTTGAGGGATCCTGAACAAGTAGGATTCGATCGATGCCCCCGACCGAGGTAAGGACCTTCGGTCAGGTGTTGTGACCATCGGTCAGGTTGGCTCGGCCTTGGCCTGAGCTCCCAACCTAGGTTGTGACCTTCGGTCATGTCTGCTCGGCCTTAGCCTAAACTCCCAACCGAGGTAAGGACCTTCGGTCAGGTCCGCTCATCCTTTGCCTAAGCTCCCAACTGAGGTAAGGACCCTCGGTCAAGTCTGCTCGGCCTTGGCCGGAGCTCCCAACCGAGGATGTGACCTTCGGTCAGGTCAGCTCGGCCTTAGCAAGAGCCCCCAACCGAGGTAAAGACCTTCGGTCAGGTCCTCTCGGTCAGGTCCTCTCGATCTTAGCCTGAGCTCCCAATCGAGGTTGTGACCTTCGGTCAGGTCTGCTCGGCCCTAGCCTAAGCTCCCAACCAAGGTGGTGGCCTTCGATCAGCTTAACTCGGCCTTCGCCTGAGCTCCTAACCGAGGTAGGGCCCTTCGGCTGTATCCCTTCGTCAAGTTCCCTTCGGCTCTGCCTTGATCAACAACCGTGGTGATGACCGGGGTAAAGACCTTCGACAAAGCTAAAGCCACCAAATAGGAGAATTCCTATCAATTGTCGTAAACTAGTTTACATATTTTTCATAAGTAAAATCATCCAGAGAGCTTAGGATGAGGAGTTAGAACTAGAAAGTGCTTAGGAGCAAAAAATTACAAAATGTGATTGCTTGCTACTTCACTACTGGTAGAATTTTCTTAAGTTCTTCGAGTTCCACGATCGGGGTACCCTCTCTCCCCCCATAGTCTCCAGGTGATAGGAACCCGGTTATATTACCCTTGAGACTCGGTAAGGACCTTCCTAATTCGGAGCTAGCTTTCCTTGATGCCTCAGGTCTGATATTTCTGCCCTTCTGAGGACAAGGTCACCCATTCTGTACTCGTTCTTTTGGACTTTCGTCCTTTCTTGTGAGGTGTCCCTGACTTCGGTCAAGAGGTCTAAATTCCCTCGGAGTCCTTTATCATTTTCTTCTTCATTGTAGTAATGAATCCGATGGGTTACGACCCCTACCTCCACTGGAAGTATAGCTTCGGTGCCGTAAGTTAAAATGAAAGGTGTTTCTCCGGTGGCCGACCTCTCAGTTGTGTGGTAAGCCCAGAGGATATTGTACAACTCATCTGCCCATAACCCTTTGGCATCATCCATCTCTTCTTTATTCCTTGGAGCAGAGGGGTTGGTTACCTCTCACCGCTGGTCGATGGATAACCGACAGATGTTTTCCTGTGGTCAATGCCGAGGGCATCACAAAATGAGTCGAAAGTCGGGTTGGCGAACTGAGTTCCATTGTCCGTTACCACCACCCGAGGGATTCCAAATTGACAGACTACCGCCCTCTGGAAGAAGTTCCTTACATTTTTTTCGGATATCGTCGCCAGTGCTTCGGCCTCTGCCCATTTCGTGAAGTAGTCTACCGCCACCACTACAAACTTCCTTTGTATCTTGGCCAGGGGGAATGGGCTCAGGATGTCCATTCCCCATATGGTGAATGGTATCGAGCTTGATAGGGATGAAAGCTCAGTAGAGTGCTGCCTAGGGACGGGAGCAAACATCTGGCACTTGATGTACTTCCTGACTAACGATTCTGTGTCCTTCCTCACTGTCGCCCAGAACAGGCCCTGCCTCAGCACTTTATGTGCCAAGGCTCGGGCTCCCAGGTGTTGGCCGCATATCCCTTCATGCACTTCTCGGAGTGCATACTCGCCATCGACGGGGTTCAGGCACTTGAGGTACGACATGGTGAACCCTATTTTGTACAGTATCCCGTCCTTCAGAAGGAAGCGTGCTGACCTCATTCATACTTTCCTTGCCTCGTCCCCATTCTTGGGGAGTTTTCCTTCCTTTAGGTATTCGGTTATGGCATCCATCCAGCTATGGCCATGTTCGCCTACAGATAATACCTCTTGGGGTCTTTCGGTACTCGACTGTGGTAGCACTTCAAAATACACCAATCGTCCAAGGTCTGCGAAGTCGGAGGTGGCCAACTGCGATAGTGCGTCTGCACTAGCATTCTCTTCTCGTGGCACCTGCCTTACCTCGAATTCCTTGAAGGCTGTTATTCTTTCTCGCACTGTCTTCAAGTACCCAGCCATCCTTTGTTCTTTGGCTTCGTAGTCTCCATTCACCTGTCGTACCATGAGCTGTGAATCACTATGCACCACCAGCTCTTGTACCATCAAAGGCCGTGCTAGATTAATTCTAGCTATTAACGCTTCGTACTCTGCTTCATTGTTTGAGGCATCGAAGTCGAACCGTAGGGCGTACTCAATCTTGAAACCTTAGAGGCTGACCAATATGATCCCTGCGCCACTTCCTGTGCTGTTGGGAGCACCATCCACGTACAATGCCCAAGCCTTTTCTCCTTGGTCCTCGAAAGATTCTTGGGGATCATCAGGGAACGTCGTCTCGGCTATGAAGTCTGTGAGGGCCTGTGCTTTTATTGCGGTTCTCAGTTTATACTGGATGTCAATTCTCTTAACTCTATGGCTCAGTTTACCAGGCAATCGGACATATCCGGCCGTTGCAATATCTTCTTCAGGGGCTAGTCTGTAAGCACGCATACTGTATGTGATTGAAAATAGGGCCTCAGCTTTCTTGCCGCTGTCACCATGGTGTATGCCACTTTCTCCGTCTTTCTATATCTTGTTTCGACATCAAGCAGGGTTCGATTGATGTAGTATATCGGCAGTTGTTGCCTTCCTTCTTCCTTCGTCAGTACTGCACTTACAGCTACTGCTGATACATCTAGGTACAATTGTAAAGTATCCCCGACGTTTGGCTTTGTCAGCAGTGGGGGTGCGGCCAGGTACTCCTTCAGTTGTTCAAAGGACTTTTCGCATTCCTCTGTCCATTCGAACTTTTTGGATCCCTTCAAGGCTCTGAAGAAGGGGAGGCATCTGTCAGCCGACCGAGATAGGAATCGCCCTAGGGCGGCGACTCTGCCTATTAGCTCCTGGACTTGCTTCACATTCTGGGGTGACCTCATATCTCAAATGGCTTGTATTTTCACCGGATTGGCTTCAATTCCCCTCTCCGAGACAATAAAGCTGAGGAACTTTCCCGATGCTACTCCAAATGCGCACTTTACTGAGTTCAGCTTCATGCCGTACTGCCTCAGCACCTGGAACGCCTTTTCTAAGTCTTGAATGTGCTGTTTCACCTTCAGGATTTTTACAAGCATATCGTCCATGTATACCTCCATGGTTTTGCCGATCATCCCCTTGAAGATTTTATTCACCAACCTTTGATAGGTGGCCCTTGCGTTTTTTAGCCCGAAGGGCATGACTTCATAGCAGTACAAACCCCCCTCGGTCACAAAGGATGTCTTTGGGACATCACCCTCAGGCATCTTGATCTGATTGTACCCCGAGTACGCATCCATGAAGCTTAGTGCCTCATATCCAGCCGTGGCATCGATGAGGAGGTCTATTTTCGACAGGGGGTATCCGTCCTTTGGGCAGGCCTTGTTTAGATCGGTGAAGTCGATGCCGATCCTCCACTTTTCGTTTACCTTCGGGACCATCACCACGTTGGATATCCACTCTGGATATTGGATCTCGCAGATGAATTGGGCCTTCAGCAACTTCTCTACTTCTTTATCTATTTTTTGCTGCCTTTCGGGGGCGAAGGTCCTCTTCTTCTGTTGCACCGACTTCTTTACCGGGTTGACACTTAGATGATGCTTTATTACATCTCGGTCTATTCCAGGCATGTCTAAGGCTGACCAGGTGAAGACGTTAGAGTTGTTTCGGAGGAACGAGATGAGTTTTTCTCGTTGTTGCCTTGGCATTGTAGCCCCGACTTGGAATTGGCGAGTGTTATCCCCCTCTTCGACCTCAACTTGTATCAGATCCTCAACCGGTTCTGCCCTTTGATAACTAGTGTCATCATGCAGATCTTCTATCGGGAGTGCCTCGCCCGCCTTCTCTCTTCCCCATAAGGTAATGGCGTAGCATCTCCGGGATGCCTCCTGATCGCCTCGACATTCACCAACACCGTTCTTGGTTGGGAATTTCATCTTGAGATGTGAAGTGGAGACGATAGCCTTTAGCAAGTTTAAACCAACTCTCCCTAGTGTGGCATTGTATGCCGAAGTAATGCCTACTACCAGGAAATTGATCATGACTGTTACTTGGTAATCTTCGGTACTGGCTCGTATCGGCAACTCAATCGATCCCTCCACTTTTACTGGGACACCAGAGAATCCCTGCAACGAGTGTTCGACTTTCTTCAGCTTTTCCTCATCCAGGCCCATCTTTTGGAAAGCCTCAAGGAACAGGATATCAGTTGAACTGCCGTTATCCACCAAGATCCTCTTCACTCTGCAATCAGCTATGGTCATGGTGACCACCAGGGTGTCATCGTACGGAGTGTGCACCCCCTTCAGATCGTCGTCTGAGAAAGAAATTACCGTCCTCGTCCTCGCCTTCTTATTCGACCATTCAGCCACATATACGCTTCTCGCATAGGCTTTTGCTTTCCTGGCCGAGACTGAACTTTCTCTAGCGACTAGGCCTCCACAGATTGTCGCAATAACCCTAGTTGGGCTTTTATTCTCATCCCATAGGTGATGGTCAGCTTCCTCAGGTGTTCGGTCCCTTTACCGCTCCTGATTGCCTCTGCGGGCTGGCCCCCTTCTTTCATAGCGGCCTCTGTCATCTCTACGACGATTGTCCCTATGGTCATTACCATCTTGGGCATCCTCCTTTTCGTGGTCCACAAATCAGCCTAGATATCCTCTTCGGATCATTCCTTCTATTTCCCCCTTAAGGTGCCAACAATCTTCGGTGTCGTGGCCGTGGTCCCTGTGGAAGTGGCAATATCTATCCATATTATGTCTCTCGGGGTGTCGTCACATCTTCCCTGGCCACTTCATAGCTCTGGCATCCGGGGAGTCCTTTATCTACATCAGTACATCCGTTCGTCTCTGGTTCAGGGGCACGTACTTCTCGAACTTCCTTAGTGGACTAAGTGTCCTACCATGCTCAGGATTTCGTCTCTTGCTTTCTTCGGAAGGTTTGTCGTCGCCCCTTGAGATCCTTTTCCTTCCCGTCTTCCTTTCAGCTTCTTTATCGGCTTGAAGGGTTTCTTCCATCTGGATGTACTTATCGCACCGAAGCCTCAACTCGCCAGTTCCTCGGTATATGCTTCGCCAAAGACCTTTTCAGCCCTTATCCTTGACGCCCAACAGGCTATGAACTCTTCTTTCGGTCTAGCCCTCTCGATCGTGATCTTCTCTTGTTGGAAGCGCTCATGTAGTTTGCAGTGATTCTCCTTCATGTTGCTTGACGTTGGTTGTTCAACGTGGTCTTCTCAAGGGTTGACTCTTGGAGAATCCTTCACGAAGAAGTAACTTAGATCGTCAAGCGTGGATCGACTTCCAAGAACGGTTGTACCATAGCCTTGCCGCTCCTCTGAACGTCAATGGCAGGGCACGACATATGATGTTTTCTGAGACTCGATGGAACTGAATAGCGACCTTAAAGCCTTCCAGATGATCGACGAGGTCCCCAGACCCGTCGTAGGTGCCATACTTTGGCAGGTGAAAGCCGATCGGGAGCGGGTCCCTCATGACCTCATCAGCTAGAGCCATATCATTAGTGAGGTCTGGCTCGCGAGCTCCCATCTGATTTTCTGCCACCTTCTTGATCTCATCTTTCAGGTTCAGGATCATCTGCTTCAACCCCGAGTCCTCGTGTCTTTGTTCGTCTCCTTGGCGCGGTTCCCCCTGTCGGTCCCCGGTGGCACGCTGCGTCCTTCCCCTGGGTGCTGGACTTTCCCTCATTGTTCGGTTTCAAAGATTATGACCGGACCTTATCGATCCTATACTGCTCCAGTCCTCGTCTCGAGCTCTCTCGGGGTGGATATAGGGGCCTCGCGGTGCTTCGTCTGTCTTCTGGGAGACAGCTTTGGAGATCTCCTTCATTGCCTCGGCCATTCGGTCATATTTCTCTTGGAGGGCTTCGAATTGCTCCCTTGTCACATATTCCTGCGCTCTAGGAGGGGGTGAAGGATTACTATCTCCGCGCATTGAATATCCGATCCAACGCCGGTACCTCACGGAACCTTCCCGATCATCGTTTTCCCTTGCTCCTCCGATTTCCATCGAGGGAGGGAGCCCTCCTGAAGGCTCCTCCTCCCCCATGTTTATATTCGACGCTGCTCTAGTGTTCCTACGATTGTAGGTTCTCCCCACCATTACTGTCGTTCCCACAGACGATTACGCCAATCTGTTGCTGCCAAATATTCGTATGAGCTGATCCTGCACAAATACAGAAGGCAGAGGCCTGGATGTTTATCTAGGGTTAGTCCTCCGACACCCAAGTTAGAGATCGGCCGCACAGCTTTTCACAAGGGTAATGGTGAGGGTTTTTCTGCATACCTTTTTTCCTCTCTTATAGTCCTTAGGGTTTAGGGTTTCTCTTTCCCTTGGAGGAGTCCTCCTTGGGTCTGCCTCCTTTCTTCTTCGAGTCCTACTCGGATACATCTTACCCCCTTCGTGGGGAATATTCTCTTCACGCGGTTGACGCGGTCAGACTTTTTGCAGCCTCTAACAGGTGAGCAACATGTGTCTTCTCATTAGATACCACGTGTTCTCACCCTACTGGGCAATCAATTTGGCCATATCAATAATTGATTCATGGGGGTGGTGGGGGGACTTTGGTGTAGGAGACCTACAGTTATGTTACAGTTTTGAGATAGAAAAGAGGAAGTTGAAGAAGAGGAGGGAAGTTTTTAGCATATTTATAAGAACTGAAGTAGGGAGGAACTACCAAAGAGGGACAACAGAATTTACTAACTCAGCGATTTCAATGTTGAAATGGGTATTCAAAATCACCGAGGGGGTGAGATATATTGAGTATCCAATAGTTGGGGTGCATGGTCAAGTCTTCCTAACCATTAGTTATTGCACCTCACCACTCAATGCGGGCAATTTGAAGAGTCCAGACTCATGCATTGAATTAGGTCAGGTTTGGCAGCTGCAAATCCGTCAAAAGCCATACGTTTTCTCTCTCTATCTTGCCGTTTACATCATAAGGGACACTTGTCACATGCTAAGGGTGGATTTGCATCGAATTGCACGATAGGAGAATTAGAGAAAATCTGGTCCCTCATCCCTCACCTGAGAAAAAAAAATAATAATTATCAAAATTCCGAAGAATAAAGGAAAAGTATGTTTAAACTATTAAGAAACCTGAGGTATTAAACAATCTTAAAACAAAAACGAGATCAACAATAAGCTTCTTCGCTCTAGTACATAATACTCTCCACCATCTTTTATGATAAATAAAATTTTCTATCAGTTGTTATACTAAACTTGGATGGGTCCATATTTCATCGGTTTTGGATAGTAATTATTTGAAACCTTTCAATTTGCTTTGCAACTAATTCCCATAAACGAGATGATATCATTGTTTGCTTACTCCCTAGATACTTTGGGAGTGATTAAGGATATTCATATTTCCCAAGACAAAAAGCTGGATAGAGAATCAATGGTTTATAGATGTCATTTTATGTTGTCTTCATGTATTTTTCTTTTTTTTGAATTCACTTTTCTTTCATCAATGGAGATGAGAGAATCTCTTAATCCATGGGATATGATCCTTTGATTGAGCCCAAAAAGGTATTTCGGACCTCTATTAAATGAGATGAGAGTTTATCATAAAACCCCATTGTTCCAGGAGTCCAATCATAACCTCTAATCACGTTGGTGAAGAGATTCTCTCTTTTTAACCCAAAGTGATGAAAAACTTTCACCTTTTTTCTTTCAAGTTTGGGGATAGGGATTGTGTTGAACCTACTCAACTCAGTAGGGTTTGTATACCACTTTATATGATACAGCATTAGAGCAAGATTACAGTTGTGTTCTATTTTGTGGTTCTGTTCTGGCAATCTCTTTAGAGCATCTTAAATACTGGTGATTTGCAGGAAGCTCTCAATATGTACCGGAAACTACAAAGTGGTATTCAGAGCCCACACTTATTCTCCTCATTATCATATGTTTACCAAAAGAAAAGCCATTTTAGAGCACTAATAGTTACTAGATTGTTTCCATTAATGACTATATATTATCGACATAAATTAAAAAAAAAAATCGTAATGTTAGATCCGCTAGAAGATACAAACAAGAAGTGATTGGCTGAGAGGATTGTTTGAATCTAGCATGTTGTAAAGTAGATTTAAATATGGAAAATCAAGTTGTAAGAAGCTTGTTTGAAATTATATATAGATTTGCAAAGATGGAAAGCATGATTCTGCTGCCCCTTGAGGGAAAACAAAGTTGTCAAGACATGTAATTTTTTATTTATTTTTATTAAGACCACCCTAAAAAAGTATTGTTTTTTTAGGCTAATGGAAAAAATATTAAAGACCAAAAAAAAAAAAAAAAAAGGAATACAGATGCAACAGACAAAGCCCATTCAACTAAATAAGAGACAGCACCCTAACCAAAGAAAGCCAACCCACCAGGACAGGACCAGGCCCTAATAGCTGGGCTAGACAAACCCAAGGCCCAGGAGAGAAACAATAGCGAAGAACCAAGGGACATTCATTCGAAAAAGATGTCAAAAATTTATGGAAGCATTTGCGAGGAGCCATCACACTAACTGATTTGGCAATAGGGGAAAATGTTTCTTTGTAAGTAACACCTTCAACTTGAGTGAAGGCTTTAGCAACTAACCAAGCTTCATATTATTCAACGGAAGGAAACGGATCAGGTTTACGTACGAGAATGTTCTCATATGTCCTTGGACCAAGGATATGAAATCTATTAAATGAAGAGAGAGAAAATGAATTCTATATCCACGGACTAGGGACGTACAACAACATTCTCCTACGTGAACCTGATCTGATCCACCCGCATTGAATTTAATTATGTATGCCCACTAATACTAAAACAACCTCCTCGCTAAGAGGAAGTGGTTAGTTTGACCAGGTTGAAGGGCCTTGATTTTGGAATTCATAGCATCACATCACTAGGATTTAAGAGGCCTCAGCAAAGGTACATAATTGAGAATGAATAGAAATATTGGACAAAAAAGCACGATGTGAAGAAAGAATACAGAATAAGAGAGATGATAAGTAAGAGGCCGTAGATGGAGAAGAAGGAAGAAGAAGAAAAAGAAAATGTTACAAAGACAGTCTAAGAAGGTGAGAAGGATATTGACTGAGACGAGTAATGCAATGAAGATGGATGGAAATGTCAATATTGGAAGATGAGAGAGATGAGAGTGGTGAAGATAAAAACGGAGGAAAGGGAAAGAGGAGACGGTGTCAAATCATCAATTGCTGAGAAAGAAAGGATAGGTGGATGATGGTGGTGGGAGAGAAGGGAAGATGAGGGAGATAAATGTGGCGATTAAGTTTTCAGATTGGACCCTTAAATGGTTTCGTGAAGTACAATAAAAACAACATTCAAAACCTTATCCCAACTTAATAGGATCGGTTACATGGAGATCTTAAGCAAGGACAAGTACGAGGATCTATGCAAAAAGATTGACATATTATGACAAATTATAATAAGTGCCGATTGTTAACTTAACGAATTACTACAAATTAATCACAGACTTCTAATGACAAACTATAATAAGATATCGACTGTCTACTTGACGTATCATATAGATCTGTCAAATCAAAGTGTCCTAAATGGTTTTCGTGAAGTATCTCACTTTATCAAACATGATTGATCTTACAATATAATTATTCTAAAAAAAATAAAAATTCACATGTTTATATTCTACCCAAAAAAAAAAAAAAAATGTATAAAGTTGGTAAAAAGCTAGGGAAAGTTTATAAAATTGGTAAATAGCTATAGCTTTTTCTTCGAACTTTTCCACAGTTAATTTTGGTTTCATCCCTAGGTCTATGAATAGGGAAGGTTATTTCCTTGCTGGAGGGCTTTTAAATTTTTTGGTTTAAAAAACTTGGTGGATTAATCCCCCCTTTCCTTGTAAATATGTACTTCCTCAGCAAGAGGTTCTCTCTTGCCGATTTTAGTTAATAAATTTTATTTTTTGTCTAAAAAAAAAAAAAAAGCTAGGGTCCCACTCCCTTGATAAACTTATTAAAACATGTGACTAAGCTGTACATGTTATATATTTGTAGTGGGGCTCATTAATCCAGATTCAACAAACGAAGTGTTTCCTCCTCAAAGTTTCATATGTAATGTATGTTGGAACCATTCTGAGTTCATATTGCACTCCCGAAAAGAGCTCTACCGTACAGTTAACTAAGAAAGATTCTACTTGATGGTTCACCTAATTGTCTCATATGGTTAAGGGTGTCAATTTGATACTGATACTGAAAACTGATATCGAAATCGATCATTTAAAATCGTACCAAATTGAACCGAAGGAATTTCGATATGATTTTGGTATGGGAAAATAGAATCTTTTTCGGTTCAATATGGTATCGGTATTGACCATTTGGTATACCAAATCGAACCGAATACCAGTACTTCTTGAGAAACTGCCAAAATGTCAAAACGATTTTTTTCTAGGTAGAAGCCAGAAGGTCCAAAATTTCAAAAACTCAAAACCAGAATTCAAAAACGGAGAAACCCAAAGTTTTTTTTTTTTTCTTTTAATTTTTTTTTGGGAGATGGAACCCATTTAAAGTGAGTTAAATTAAAACCGTTTGTATATCGAAACAGAGCCATACCAAAACCGTACCAATTGGTTTGGTATTGGTATTGCAAACCTGAAAATGTTAATGGCATGGTACAATATCGGTATCTAGTATTAAGTTTTGGTATCGTACCGAAACCAAACCAAATACTGAAAACCGTACCAATTGACATCCCTACACATAATAGAATGATAGGTCATTCTAACGGATAATTAAGAAATGGCATAAATTGATCACATATCTAAATTCAATCATATATCATTTCATGTATTGGTATTTTATCTTGTAATTTTCACCAATTATTTCTATTTAATTATTTTTAAAAAGAATTCTCTACTAAATTCATGAAGCTTATTTTGCCACTATTGCTATAGATTTCTGCTCAGACGGGCCTACACACAATCGATAGTAAATGATGACCGGAGCAGGCTCCAATGGAGGACACTCCGATGCCTAAGTCAGTAGATGAATTGAGAAGAAATGAAATTGATGGGTCGAGTAGGAGTGTTTAATTAAGTTAACTAATGCCTGAGATCTGGGTCTCCTTCCACTTTTATAGTGGCTGGTCTTGACGTTGTTGGGGGTTGGTCCCCCCTCCTTTGACATGGACAATGTTGTAACGATTAACTAGACAAAGGTTAAACAAAGGTATTCATTACTGTTAACCTAACCATGATTTTGGTGGAGTACAATGTTTAGGTGAGAACGGATCTGGTTCACATACAAGAACAACTTGGTCCGTTGATTTAGAATTAATTTTCTCTCTTTATTTAATAGATTTTAAATCTACGGACGAGGGACATATGAGAATGTTCTCGTATGTAAACCTGATCCGTTCAATGTTTAGGTCACTAAGCAGTCATTTCTACAGCGGGCTTTCTAGAGAGAAAGTATGGAGGACATGTGGTCGGCTAGGATGACCCTTCTTAATTTGGACATGTGGTCAGTTTAGATGACCCTCCTCAGTTGGGAGTCTGCGTGGTATAGTTGACCAGAGTTAGTCGATGCTAAAAAAGAGACAACCAGGTTAGTCGAGGATCAATATATGTATCCTTTTCTTATTGGTGAGTCAGGTTTGTGTATATCACTTTACCTATTTCATTAAGGATGAAACTTGATATATGAATAACTTGTCTACAAAATTTCAGCCCCAACCAAATTACCACGGCTAGATCTTGAGTTGTATAGACAAGCCTTCCTAGGTGGGCCATCTAGAAAATGAATAAAATTTCCAATCGTAAATGGTCACTGGTGATTAAACCCACCATGAATGGTAACTAGAAAATGGAATATATATACTTCACAATTGCTGGAGTTTTAAGGTCACTGGAATTGACTTCACCAAGGGAAAGGAGTGGAGTATATTATTTTTAAGCCAATGAAGGGACTATCAATTTTTGAGGAATTTTTGCGAGTGGCTAAAGTAGGCCAATTTGTACTCTGTTTGTACTCCCTATAGGATTAAAGACAAGGGGTTTATCAAACCAGCCAGTCAACAAAGATACCGGTCAGTTATAGTTTGCCAGTTAACTTATGTTTCTTTTATATGTATGTTATGTGTGGCTGCGTGTAATCGGAGATTACCCTTAGACTTGAACCGTAAAACTGGACAAGTTCAAGGGTTCCTTGTTAAAAAAAAAAAAAAAAAACCTGCTCCTTTAATTCCCTGCATGTTTCTTCAATTGTTTGTAATTTTATTGTAAAAGCTAAATTCTTTTAATATATTTTGGCAGAATTTGGGCATGTGGCTAATTTTCTTGGAGCTAATGACTTAACCAATGAGAGATTATAATGAAAAGGGACAAAGGGACTTTTTCAAAGGGAGGAGAGACGCAGACAGTGTGGGACACACCATTAGCTAACCTGCCTAACCTTTACCTTCCCCATTTATCTCTCCCTCTCTCTCTCTCTCTCTCTCTCTACATATATATTTATTTATTTATGGGAAAAGGTCTTGAAAGCTAGCAAGACACCCTGGAATCAGGTGTGCTAGCAAATGTAGACTGTTGGATTAGATAGACTACATTAATACCATTGGATACATGTTGTCTTAGGTAACTTAACCAGCCCCGACATTGTACGATCATTCTTCTTCTCCCTCACTTGCTCCAGCGATTTCCCATCCTTAAATCCGCTGCCGCTGTAGTAGTCGAGGTAGAAGAAAGCTCGAGGAGAGAGAGAGAGAGAGAGAGAGAGAGAGAGAGAGAGAGAGAGAGAGAGAACAACAAAAACTTGAAAGAAGAAGAAGAAGAAGAAGAGAACTGAGCTCAACCTGGACAGTGGTAGCAGAAAATTTTCGACTTGTTCGGTGCTCTTTCTATCTCTCTTTCGCTTCTCTCACCAAAGGGCCAAAGAAACGGGGATTCCAGTGATAGTAGAACGGTCGACGGAGAGGAATAGCAAAAATAAAAAAATAAAAAAGAACTGAGATGATGCTGCCGCCGCTGCAGTCGCTGCCATTGTCTAGGAAGAAGAAAGCTTGGGGGGGGGGAGAGAGAGAGAATAACAGCAAAAACCAAAAAAAGAGAGTCCAATCTGTCATTGGCACCACCACTCATTGCCTGCCATCGCAACCGCATTGTCGGAAGAAGAAAGCTCGGGGAGAGAGAACAAGAAAACCAGAAAAAAGAGTTAAATGTCGCCATTGTCAATAATACTATCGCACGCTACCACGCAACCGCCGTCAGAAGAAGAAAGCTCGAGGGGAGAGAGAGTATCAGCAAAAACCAAAAAAAAAAAAAAAAAAAGATGCAGTTGCTGCCGCTGTCCAGGAAGAAGAAAGCTCGGGGGGGAAAGAGTAACAACAAAAACTAGAAAGAAAAAAAAAAGAGAGATGCAAATGCTACCTAAGAAGAAGAAAGCTCTAAAAAAAGAGGGTTCGAGAGAGAGAGAGAGAGAGACATTCATGCCAGAGAGAGAGAGGAACAAAAAAAAAAAAAAAAAAAAGGAGAACTGAGAGCATTAGCCGGGCAACATTTCGGAGTGGCTATTGAGGGTGATAAAGTGTGACAGGTGTGGATTGAGGCTTTTGAATTTTCCTCTCAATCTAATGGTTCTATCAAATCCTACGGTTAAAATATCGCTAGCACACTTGATACCAAGGTGTCCTGCTAGCTTTCCTACGGTTAAGAAGAAGTTTTCTCCACCCACCACTATGGTCTCGTCATTACTCTTCTTATCCATGAAGAAGGTGTGACATATCTTTATTTTTTGAGAAAATTACATTGCCACCCCCCTGAACTTTGGTCCTTATGCAATGCCACCCCTTGGACTTTTCGAAACGTCAAAGCCACCCCCTAAAAATTCAAATAATTTTAAATCGGTCTCTGCCATTAGCCGACCGTGTTAAGTGAATAAAAATCTGTTAGTTTTTTTACACTATACCCAAAACACTCCCACCTATTGTGAGAGGACAATATTGCCCTCCCTTTCATTTCTTCTTCTTAACCCATTCTCCCTCTCACTCCTCACTCACTCAAATAGGGTCGAACAAGAAGAAGGAAGAAGACGGAAACCCCTTGAACCTGCAACTCGATCGTGCGATTCCCCTCCGGCGTGCGAACCTCTCCCCTCCAGTGACTTGTTTGTCCAAGGTATGTAGGGTTCTTCTTCCTTGGTTAAACTAGGGTTTACATCCTGTGGAATACTGGAGATGAAGATTTTTTATTTTTCAGTTCAAATTGATTAAGTAGTGTAAATCTCTAGAAGGTGATGATGAGATTTCGCAGCACAGAGAATCATCCCACGATTGGGGTGATGATCTTGCGATATGTGTCCATATGTTGAGATTTTGACCTCATTTTCTTATGTATTTTGATTTGATTTGGCGATTGTTGTTGTTAAATGATTCAAGAAATGAAAAAGCTTATTGAATCATTGAATTGAATTCTCTGGATTTGCCTAATCTGTATTTCTGATTCATATGGACAGATTTAAATCCAATATTGGTAGGTAGTTTTGAAAATCTTTTGGAAGTGAGAGGCTCTGTAAGAGGAATCCATATCATATCTATCTATCCCAAATGTTGTTTTTATTCACATATGAGGGTAGATTATGAAACTATTGATCATTTTTGGAAAAAAATAAAAAAGAGTGAGAAAAGATCAGTTATTTATGTTAAGTTTGGATTGATGAGCTAACCGGATTGTTTTGTTATTATATATGAAAAAATAGACGATATTTGAAAAATCCTACGATTAGTTAGCCTCTATATTTAGGTTATAATCGATTCTGACTTCTGAGCAGTAAGGGTTAGTATTAGTATTATAATAGTGTCTGAAATTCCAAAACATCCAGTCCTATTTATACAAATAAAAAAAGGTTCTCTGTATTATGCATTGCTATGATTGGTCCTTGATTTTGATTTAAAATTTTCTTTTTTGGATGTATAAATGCTTTGAGTTGTGTTTTCTCTGAAATGTTTGATGAAGAGTTTTCCAGTCTAATGCTTTAGCTTGTTTGGGAATGCATTTAGTTTCTCTTCTTAGTTGTCAGTTCCTAATTTTATTCCCAACCTCTACCATGACAAAGATAGCTTATTTGGGAACTTATGATCCTGAAAGACCATTCCACATATTGTATTGATGAGTATTAAGTATTGTTACTGATTTCCTTTGTTTTCACATTTGATTTTTTTTTAGCAATTAATGTTAAGTGTGCTATTAAATACTATTGGAGTGGGAAGACAGACTTATATGACTGCTTGGACATGGTGTATGAAATCTATAATGAACTCATCACATATATGCCTGTGGGTCACAATGTAGTTTTCAAAGTGAAGTGTATACTACCGAACAATGAGATAAGGGAGGTAACAGATGATCCATCAGTGTATGAGTTGTTTGGTTTGCATAGTTGTGATATGATAAATATATATATATATATATATGTAGATGACATTGTTCAGAACAAGTCTACAATCGATAAATTTACAGTTAACTGATTCCCTAGCAATCTTGTTAATGATAAGATGGTGAACTTGATGATGAACCTGCTGGACAATGTCAACAGCCTTTACAACCATATGGTGCTGGTCCTAGTCAGAACAAGGAAAAAATTGTTGTATGTAAGACTACTACTAATGCTAATAGTAGTGAAAGTGGAAGTGCTATTGCTTGTGCTATAGCTACTGCTAGGGGAGGTAAAGGTACCATGACCATTGTAAGGTGTGTGCGCACTACTACTTCTCGTGGAAGAGCCAGTAGCAGAAGTGAAGCTACTGGTAAGAGACTGAGAGTGTCTGATGAGGTTGTCAGGGCTATTAGCAACAGCAATATATGTTCGGATGACTCTATGGTTGGATCTGATGAAGATTGAAAAATTGACAGCGAAGATGAGTGGGATGATGAAAGTGAAAGAAAAGATGGTCAGAATAATAGTGAATCTACAGAGGATGATGGGTATGGGAAAAATACTGAGGATTCAATTCATGATGACCTATCTGGATATGAATCTAAGAGCATTATGATAAATTTGGTGAACAGAACTATGTGGGTGAAGGTAGCAAGATGAAGATAGCTGAAGGTAATGTGTATGGAAGTGTGCACCATTTTAGGGAAGCTTTGAGAAAGTATATACTACAAGAGGGGTTTGATATTATCAGACTGAAAAATGAACAAACTAGAGTTACAGTTATATGCAGAGCACCAAATTGTTCATGGAGATTACATGCTTCACCAATATCAGATGGTATCACCTACATGGTAAAGACATATAACCCAGTTCATACATATATTAAGGCAATCAAGAACAAGTCTGCTACATCTAGATGGATAGCGATGAAAATTCTTCAACAGTCGAAGGTTCAACCAGAAATGAAAATAGAGACCATGGATGATCACATGCAGAAAACGATGGTCTTCAGTTCCACTACACTAAGCTGTACAGGGCATGTAGGTTTACCCTAGAGATTAATGAAGGAAGCCATTCCACGTCATCTGCAAAATTACCTACTTATGCTAGGTTGGTACTTCAAAAGGATGTTGGGAGTATTTTTAAGCTCTAGTTTGAGACCAGGAACTGTATGTCAGATAATTTGATTTTTAAAAGATTGTTTGTCTATTTTGATGCTTGCAAGAAGGGTTTCTTGAGAGGATGTAGACCATTCATTGGTCTTGATGGCTGCCACCTCAAGGGCCAATATGGAGGGGTTCTATTGAGTGCAATATCTGTTGATGGGAACAATAGTATTTTTCCTATTGCATATAGTGCAGTTGAAGTTGAGTGTAAGGACAGCTAGATGTGGTTTTTGGATAATTTACGATATGCTCTACTCGATTACAGTGATGATATGTCACTCACATTCATGTCAGACAGACTGAAGGTATACTTTTCTTTCTCTTTTTTTTTTATATGTATTTTCAATTACTCATTTTCATGTTCTAACATTTTTCATATGTGTTGTGTAGGGACTGTCATATGTGATTTTCACAATCTTCCCTTATGCTTACCAAATAATCTGTAGTAGGCATCTATATCAAAACCTGAAGGCAAAGCAACCTGGTATGCTATTGAGACTACATTTTTGGGCTGCCTCACAAGCTTCAACTGAACCTCAGTTTCAAAAGGAAATGAATAGCATCAAGAAGATTAAGGAGAAGGCATACTTGTATTTGAATGAAAACCCCCTGAGGATGTGATCAAGGTATGCCTTTGATGTAGGAGCAAGGAGTGACCATATCACGAACAATATGACTGAGTCATTTAATTACTGGGTTGGAGACTTAAGGAGCAAACCCATTCTCACATTAGTTGATCACTTAAGGGTGAAAATCATAGGTAGACTACATAGAAGGTATGAGAAGACAACTATGTGGGAGGGTAAAGTAACACCAAGGGTTATGGTGAAGTTGAACAAGGTTCAGCAAAAAGCAAGGCATTACAAGTGTCAACTGGCAGGTGAAGGTCAATTTGAGGTCTTAGATAAATTTAGAAACAGATTTGTGGTTAATCTGAACCATTACATATGTGATTGTAGAGTTTGGGAAACCACTGGTATACCTTGTCTCTATGCTGCAGCTTCTATATCATACATAAGGGGAGAGTTGGTCAACTATTGTGATCCATTTTTCACTATTGGAAAATACTTGGATACATACAAAGAGATGATCCATCCACTTATAGATCTGGCATGGTTGAAGGATGATACTCTTAATGAGAGAGTACTGCCACCAAATCTGAAGAGGTTACTAGGTAGACCTCACAAAATCAGGAAAAGAGATCCAGGAGAAGCACTTCCTTCAGATTTCAGGAAGAGATCATCATCAATTAGGTGTGACATCTGTAAAAAGGAAGGACACAATAGGAGGACATGCCCGAGGACTGGAGATGCTGAGCAGGATGGATGTACTAGTAAAAATAAGAATATGAAGGTAAATGCAACTCACCTTATTTATTTAGTTGAAAATTGTTTAAAATATATCTCATACTTATTTTTTGTTGTGTAGAAGAAACAAAAAGAAGAGAGTCAATATGAGATCGGCACATCTCAACGAATGATTAGATCACATGTATTTATGGCTAGCACAATTGGGTGTTTACAGGACAAGGTACTGCCCAAATAGAAGACCAATCGAGCAAAGAGGACAACACGGGAGAGGGAGAAGAAATGAAGCACAAGCAATCTGAATGTTTTAATTTAGAACAAGAAAACAATGTTGTATTAAGTTACTTTTTCTGAGTTTAAGACAGTTGGATGTTTCCTTATGGTTTTGGATGTTTTTGACGGATTTGTTTTTTATTAAGAACTATTTCTATTTCACACTAGACATGCTTGTATGGAATATGTTATGAACAGGAATTTGAACAGGTATTCATGGATATGTTTTGGATGTTTCTTTATGGCATAGGTTGTGATGAAATATGTTGGTTTCGATGAAATATGTTGGTTTTAGGTGTGTAATGTTACAAGTATTTAATTAAGTTACTGTCCATTTAATATTAGACATGAGATGTCAATTTGGTATGAGAAAATCATATTTTCAATTTGGAATTATTTATTTATAGGTATTAAATGTCATTTTGTATCCAAAATGATATCCGTTTACAGTGAAAATGGTGTCCGTTTGTTTTAGGAACTCATCACAATGCTGGCCCTCTCTCCATCAAAATGCGGCCCATTTAATTTGATGGTCATGATTAACTAACAACTTAGTAATAAGAATAGTGAGAATGAATGATTTCATTTAGTTCAGATGCTTACATACTCGACACTACTTCATTATTAAACATTGTAAAGTCATTTTTTAACACATAACACTAAACACACCACCAGAAGTACACCAATTACAATTTTCATCGTTTCATATGCTTTGTCTAAATGCTTAACTCTGTTATTCAAGGCACGAATCTCTTCTTTCATCTGTTGACTGTGGATTCTTTCACCAACAGCTGCTTCTGAATTAGTTGCAGGGGGTGGCAAAAGTCTTAGTGCAGCTATAGGATCACACCATGAGAAGAATTGACATCCTCTTGGTGCTTCAGGGCAGCAGTAGTACAACATGTTTGGGTTCAAACTAGACTCTGAAATTCGCACCAATGTCCCTTTGGGTTCAGAACATTTGCATCTAACATTCACAAACCTTAACCCACTTTGATTGCTGTCATTGACACTCGTGGTAGATATCGGTTATCTGTAAATTAGACATGGTAAAAGTGGATTACAATTACTTAGCATCCAGAGTATGAGAAATGCTCAAAACATAGACCCATAATTCAAACATAGGGAACACAAGTCATAGATCTAGAATAGAGAAAACACTGAAAAGAGCCAAAATGCTACCCGCTTATGGCCAAATGTCAATCACATCGCGCTATAAGACAAGTCATAAAAATTATAGCAATAGAAGATACAGGCAAACAATCTGTAAGAAGGGGGGGGTGAAGAAAAAGTATAAAGCAGTATCCATTCCATGTAAGGTCTTAAAGACAAGTCCCTTCGAAATTGGTCATCTTCCACAATTAACATTGAGAATTTTTTTATCATACTTTCAAAACCATACAAATCCCAAACAATGTGCTCTAAAATCCTAATTTTTAAGCCCGAAGACACCAACATAAACCCAACTCTCTCCTTTGAGTCCAGTTCCATTAAGAAATACTAAAAAATGAAATAAACAAACCCTAGATTAACCAAGGAAGAAGAACCCTAAATGTCTAAGAAGAAGAAGAAGAACCCTACATACCTTGGATGGACAAGTCGCTGGAGGGGAGAGGTTCGCACGTCGGAGGGGAGAGGTTCGCACGCCTGAGGGAAGAGGTTCGCATGCCGGAGGGAAATCGTACGTCGGTCAGCTTTCTACCTGAGAATCGCACGTCGAAGGGGAATCGCATAATTGAGTTGCAGGTTCAGGGGGTTTCCGTCTTCTTCCTTCTTCTTGTTCGACCCTATTTGAGTGAGTGAGGAGTGAGACGGAGAATGGGTTTAGAAGAAAAAATGTAAGGGAGGGCAATATTGTCCTCTCACAATAGGTGGGCGTGTTTTGGGTATATTGTAAAAAAACTAACAGATTTTCATTCACTTAACATGGTCGGCTAACGGCAAGGACCGATTTGGAATTGTTCAAATTTTTAGGGGGTGGCTTTGACGTTTCGAAAAGTCCAGGGGGTGGCATTGAATAAGGACCAAAGTTCAGGGGGTGGTAATGCAATTTTCTCTTATTTTTTTATCATTCTAAGATTTCCATCCAAACATTAAAACACATGAGTGATGGAAGTTTTGAAGTCTGTTTTCATTATTCGTGATGAAAACTTAATCTTTTAAAATATAATGGAATTTGATATATTTCTTCTAATTTTTATTTTCTTTTGAATAACAAGGTATTCTGCACCCCTTTCACATTGATTATTATTAATTTTTTTAAAATAATATAATAATTCACGTGAAGAGATGCAATATACTCTACTCCAGAAGCCTTTTCCCTATCTTTTGTAAGAGAAAATACCTCAAGGTCAAGCCTTGTGGATATGCATCACAAGTAAGGTTTTAACATACAGAAGCGGGAGCCCTGATGTTTTAGCTTTGGGAACAAAATCGATCTTTTAATAACTCTACATTCAACCCTCAAATTTAATAACATAGTGATTATAGGGTTTTTGGGCATGAATCGACCATATTTGATCGATCAGAATTGATACTAATCCAAATCAATCAATTCACCGATCTGATGCACTTGAAACCAAGATTAGAAGTTAACAATTCCTTTCTGATATGTTATTCTGAAACTTCTGATGTTATGTAATTTTTTTGGGAAAATTATATGATTACCTACTTTTAGGTTTTCCTTTACAAAAATATCCAACTTGTGTTTCAACTAACAAAAATATACAAAATCAGGTTTGGTTTTACAAATCTATCCAAAACAGTATTTTTCCTTAGTCATGATAATTTTTTTACCATTTTACTCCCGACTTCATGCACCCTACCTTCTCCGATTGCCATCAACAACGGACTATGAAGAAGCCGGAGTCTCCTCTCTGAACAGGATGACATCGAGCGTGAGTGGAAAGCGAAGTGTGAGGGATACAAATAGATAAGAACTTGAGATTGAAAGAGCCTGAAACTCAGACTTTCCCAAGGATCAATCGGCTAATCCTTGAAGAAAGTTTCAAAGAACACAACACTCTTAAACCCCGTAAGTATAATAGCCGTACGTTCCCCTATTTATCAGCATAGCTTCTTTTTTAGTATTTGGCATCTTTTAGCATTTATTATATTTGATATTAATAGAAGCAAAAGCTAGCGTTGGCAAAGCAACTAAACCTTCGACCTCAACAGGTGGAAGTTTGGTTCCAGAATAGGAGAGCAAGGTGAGATATGTCTTTGTGATCATGAGTTCAACTCAGAGTGTTCTTCTCTCTAGGAAAAAGAATAAAGTTTCAAAGTTGCTCTCAACCTATTTATGTGAATTACAGGACAAAGTTGAAGCAGATTGAGGTGGACTCTGAGTTCTTGAAGAGATGCTGGGAGAACTTAACATAGGAGAACAGGAGGTTACATAAGGAGGTTCAGGAACTAAGAGCATATAAACTATCCCCGCAGTCCTACACGCACATAACCCCATCTACTACCCTCATAATATGCCCCTCATGAGAATGCATCACCGTCTCATCGACATCCTTTGCATCTGCCACTACTGCTGCGGGAGCAACCGCACCGCCAACTCCACTCACCGCTATGCGATTGCTTCGCGCCACCATCCCCATCAACCCACAAGCTTCATCTCTGATGCACCCGCTCCTCAATCGTAATTAGCTTCCAAGGTGAAGGTCATTTTGATCATTTATGATTCGATCCTCAGGTCAGGTGGGTTGGGAGTTCGGGATATTGTACGAAAGAGGAGGAAGCAATTTTATTCACGCACTCGCTTTGATTGGAAAATGAAAATTTTGTAACCCTCGCCCTCCCTTGCCCTAGTCTCTCTGTCTCTCTCTCTCCATCCCTCCCTTGGTGCCTTCCTCCATCGACATCCCCACTCGGTCCCTGTTGTCCTCTCTACATCTATTTTTCTCCTATGGCTGTGGCAAGGTATGAGAGAGAGAGAGAGAGAGAGAGAGAGAGAGAGAGAGAGAGAGAGAGAGAGAGAGAGAATGTGAGGTCCACCGCCCAGGATAAGAAAAGGAGGTGGTGCAGCATGTTCCTAGAGCAGCTCTTTCCAGAAAGAAAGAAAAAAAAAAGCTGTCTAAAACCTCCATAAATCCGATCTACAAATTCCAAATGTTAGAAAAATGAATCGCAAACCCTTCCCCCCTAAATCCTTGACCCTTCATGATTGTGACTGTTGGCCTGGGATGGCTGCAAGCAAAACAATAACCAGGAAATAGGTATAAGACTTTGACAAAAACAATTACTTAATTGAAATGGGATTACAAGTAAAAGATTACTTACTTGTTCAAACAATCCTCTGAAACAGTAGCAGAAATCATTTGTCTTAAGTAGAGTTGAGTTGTATACAGATACTCTCCTTAAGGTATTTGAACACCCCGTATATATGTATATAATCGGGTTGACCTAACATTCTCACCTCCAAGATAAAACAACTCTCCAATTGCTTAAGGTGTACTCCAATAAGTAATTCTCACAGGTATGTCTGAAGGCAATACTCAGAAACTCACAGTAAACCAATACCAGAAAGAAAACAGAGACCAAAAGCACTTGCAGAGAACAGAGAACAAAAAACTCACAGTATGTATTTCATACAATACCCAATCAGAATCTGTATTTTGGATATATAGAATGTAAGCATCTGTATACGAATGGGTATATCTATATAGGTACCCATACATATACAGGTGTGACTCTATGCATGTATGAGAAGGTACATTCACTTATGGAGAAGGGTACATGTCTCATATGTACAGGTGCATGCATGTACATATACATACATATTTACATATATTGGGTACATATACCAATAATATGTCCCTTAGTATGGACCCAATCAAAAAGTTACATGTAGTAAAAAGTAGGTTCTTTGAACCACACCTGCACTTGACCCCGGCCGGCGTGATTCGAAAGCACCCTAGGAACCCCACACACACATGACAAGGGTGAGTGCCTCTCTAAATGGCTTGCACCCTTAACAAATAGTCCTATATATATGTATGTATATATATATATATCAAATTTTCTTTCATCCCTAAGCAATCTGGGACTAAACTTTTGTGAGTTGTCTTTAGCTCATTCACAACTCCACAAGTGCTAAAGACAAAATAGTAAAAGTAGAAGAGACACTTTTGAGGGGGAAAGTATGAATTTCAAAAAGACTACTTTGAATTTCAAAAAGACCATTTGTTAAAAGACCAATTTGACCATAGTTTGATACTTAAATTCCAACAATTTCCCCACAAGTTTCAAAATACCGACAAAAATCGAAAATAGAATAACTGAGTATATTAAACATAGTAGGGCACATCGTTGCAGGTGTCTTCAAGACTTGAACCTACACTAGGTCTGATGAACTACGCTACAGAGTACGGGTGAAGTCAGACTTTTTGAATATTTCCTCATCTGTGTAGCCGGCTAGGTCATCACCCATATCCTACCAGTTGATGTTCGAGACAACCTTTATCATAACCATATTGGACATTTTTACCGGCCTTGTCTCTTATCTTGGTCTCATGGATGTTTTGAGAATTTGCCGTTAAAATTCTCATCGGTTGACGGCCACGCCCCTTACATATACCATATTTGATCGATCAGAATTGATACTAATCCAAATCAATCAATTCACTGATTTGATGCACTTGAAACCATGATTAAAAGTTCACAATTCCTTTCTGATATGTTATTCTGAAACTTATGATATAATGTAATTTTTTTTTAATAAAGATATTATGTCTCACATCAACCACAAGAGATGGAGAGAGAAGAGAAGAGGAGGTGGTTTACTGGTTTATATGTGCAATATGGATCCCACTGTATAGAAAGGTGATTTCAACTATAATTCATGAGTCATGAGTCACCACAAAAAGAGAACACAAGAGTAGTGTGGAAGCCATCAGCTCCTCCATCCCTGATAATCATTATACAATATGATTCTATAAATTATTTAAATTTATTATCGTATTTAGAAATAATATATTTAAATATAATTTTTATTTTATTTTTTAAATCTAAAGGTAGATGAAATTTAATAAAACTATGCAAAATAAGGTAAAATTTAATAATTGGCGGCGTTTATTTCATAACGCCGTGGTATATAAGACTATTTGAGGCATTTAGTAATAAATGCCGCTGTATATATGAGTATTTTGAGGCATTTATTAAAAAATGCTATAGTATATAATCCTCTTGGTGGCGTTATGAAATAATGTTGTAGTATATAAGAATATTTGAGGCGTTTAGTAATAAATGCCGCCGTATATATGAGTATTTAGGGGCGTTTATTGAAAAATGCTGCAGTAGATAATCCTATTGGTGGCATTTATTTCATAATGCCGTGGTATATAAAAATATTTGAGGCACTTAGTAACAAATGCCTCCATATACATGTGTATTTACTGTACACATAATAACATTGGAGGCATTTCCTACTAAATGCCGTAGTATATAAAATATTTTGAGGCTTTTCTTGATAAAATGCCCCTATAAATTATAATACAATAAGGAAGGTGAAATCATGTTCGTAGCATTTTTTTTGTTTGCTAACAACGGGTATTCAGGCCTTCGGCCTGACTAGTCCTGCGGGCCCATACTGACCCCACAACCGTATAGAATATATAATGTAGTGTTTATGTGTTAACATAATCGAATATCTGTCATTTCCCACTCAAAAATCAAGCCCTATTCCCTTCCCGCTCCTCCATTCTTACAACCTCTACACGTTCTTATAGCCCCTGTATCAAATCTTTCTCACCACTCCTTGCCTGCTCTTCCGTTCTCTCTCTCACACTAGTTGACCAAAATGCCCTTATTAAGTTACCATAGAGAAATCATGTCATGGAACAAAAATATTAATTTTGTTGTTTTTCCAATAAAGAAGCAAAAGGTATTATTAATATTTCCTAATTAAAGTTGTGAAGATATCAGAAATTGGCATATGCCCTTAAACCCTCGCTTCTTTCGCTTGTTGCCTAGCCCCATACTATGCATTGTCCTAAGTTAAAACCATAATCTATAGGAGACCAACATGCTTAAATCGACTTCCCTTGGTCTCTCTCTCTCTCTCTCTCTCTCTCTCTCTCTCTCTCTCAACCCTAGCTAGCTGATCTCCCCTTTTTATGATTTGTGATTTGATTTGATGCCCTATTCGTTGTCGGGTATATATATATATATATACATTTTGTTTTATCGAACCTTGTGCATGAGGCTCCCTCTATTGCAAGGTTTGGGAGGGGGCAAATGTACACAACTTCCAAGTTTTAATTGTTGAGCCACATGCTTGCCACTCCCCTTTTCTTTATTTATAATAGAAAATAAAAAAGAGTTCAAAATAAGATAGGAAACCCCCTAGTTGTTCCCCCTTACAAGCTACACCATTCATTTTAAAAGCCAAAAATAATGTGGAACCAACTTGAAGCTCTCAAGAAAATAAAAGAAAATAATTTAACTGAACCATTGGTGGGGATGTCAATCACAAGCCTGCACCAGTTAGATCAATCGAGCCCGACCATTTGAAGACCAGCTCGGCCTGCACCGATTACTAAATGAGTCGGGCTTAGGCCTACCCTGTTTATAAACAAGTAGTACACGATGCAAGGGGTAACCCCAATGGCCCAATCGGCCTGACCCGTTTGCCCGACCGTTATATTTATATTTTGATTTTTTTTGGATAGAATAGAATACATATATATATATATATATATATTATAACAATTATTGAATGTAAGTAAATGTAATATCTTTTCTAAATTGTTAATGATTTAATAAAATATATTAAAATATCTTATATCTAAGACAATTAAAGACTGTTTAAGGGCCATTTAAGATTTATTAGTACATTACCCCGTTCAAAGCCCAATAGCCCGATTAGGAGAAGATCGGTTAAAGCCAAGAACCCGACCGAGTCCAACACGAGACCGAATCATTTCTTAAATAGGTAGGTCATGGTCCAAGGGTATAAGTTAGGCCTGGCTAAGTCCGACCGAGACTGGCCCGGCGTAACCAATTGACACCTCTAATCACTAGACCACCAGTTCAACTGGAACTCAACTTAAAACATTTAAAATAAAATAGAGCAAAGCAATTGGAATTAAAATGAACTGAGCCCAGGCCAAGTTAAACCTCTTTATAATAGAACTGGGCAATGTTAGGCTTGGTTCATTTTGGACTTTCTATGCTGGTAACTTTAATTATGCATCACACTTTGTTGGTATACGATGTTTTATATTCGGTTGCAGTTTAATCCAAGGAATACTGGTGTAGGACCTCCCGCTTGCCCGTTGCGTTTCTACACACTTCTTTGTTTAGGATGAGGTTCTGCATTTTCCCCCTGCTCTTTTGAGGGCAAATTGAAACAATATGGGGGCTTTTTAAAATAGACGCCACAGTATGCAACACCATTTGGGGGCGTATCATGCATAACGCCGTTGTGACCTCAATTTTTTGGGGCGTTTTACAATAAATGCCATTATATTTAAGCTAATAGAAACACTTTCATAGCCAAAAACCACTCCCGCCTTACTTTTCACAGCTCCTATTGCGCGCCCAAATTTTTAGGATATGGACTTCTCTCAAAGTCTCTCAAGCTCGTGGTTCATGGACACCTAAGAACGTAGTCTCCCTCTGCAATCTCTCTCACTTCCCTAGTTCTCTTCCTCTTCACTCTCCTGCTGCAATCTACTCCCTCATCGCTCTTTGCCCACTCTCCTGCTAAAATTTTTCTTAAAATCTCCAAGTGCCAGGTTTAAAGAAAATCGTTTGAAGGGGAAGGGGTTTCTAGGTTTTTGGATTTTGCACAGGTATTCCTCCTATCTTCTGTTTTTCTTTTTATTTACCACAGTAGGTTATCAACATAGGGTCGATTTTGATACATTATGGATTCCTTTAATAGTTCTTTACTGGTCTATTATTGATCCAATCTGGGTTTTCCTAAATCTTTTTTTTTAATTAGTTGGAATTTGTCTCTGTTCTCTCTCTCTCAGGCAGCGGATTAACCGGCAAGCCTTTGCAGATCCAAGAAAACAGAGAGACTCTTATAGTCCTCGGTTATGTATAATACATCTTCTCTTTTTGCTTATTTCTGCACATTCTTCTCTCTTTCTATGATATCCATCACCTGACTTATGTCATTATCCTGTTGAAAATGTTATGTGTTTAATGCCTTCTTCTTTCCAATCTGGTAAGACAGTTGTTAACCCAGAAGATATCTTCATTAAAACAAAATATGGAGGAGAAATATGCTGCTCAAGGGAAAGGAGGACTACTATGCAGTGTGCTGGATTAATGGCCAAGAAAAAGAACCAGATATGACCCATTGATAATTTTTTATCTGCACTGTTTGTACTATTTCTATGAATTTTGGAATGCTTTATATCAAAGAGTGAGGACTTGAGGTCCATGAATTCCGTCACAGATCGGCCAGGTTGATCCTACCCTAGTTGCTTCTAGGATCAACAGTCTTGCTTTCCTTAAAATTCTGTGAAATGGATTGGCCGATCAAGATTGAATTGAATCAGGGACTTGATATATGAAGCCTTGCTTTATATGATTTGTATCATGTGCCAGTGGATAGAACTATATGCCACATTCCATTCTATACTTAATGGTTACTTTGTCAGATTTTTGTGATTTCAGATATTGCTTATTATTTTGTACTTGAGAAATTGTTTTTTGTCTGAAGAAATTTGTGCCTATTGATATTTCAGAATCAGTTCCAAATTAGTGGGGTAAATAAATTTACAGGTTCTTGTCAAGGCCTCCATTCAGAGGACCAATGGATTGGCCCTTGATGTATTGCCCTTCTTATTGTATCTATATTATAAGTGCTTGTATTTTTAATGTTAAACCATCTCTTCATTTGATTCTGTAGTTGATGGGTGTGGAGGTGTTTTTCATACAGCATCCCTCTTTTCTTATGCAACCAAGGATCCATGGTTCATTCCTTTGCGACCAACTGAAATAGTTTTAACTGCTATTTGCATTTTATAACTTTACTTAGCTATGAATCTTCAGAGCTTTACTTGTTTTAACGCTATTTTCTATACTGCAACTAAATAAAGAACTTTTTCCTATGGTACTCCACTGGACTTCCTCCCCACATCCCTTTTCCCTAGGCTTTGTCCTGCATGATTATATGCTTTTACTCACAGTTAATATTGTTTACTCTGTCTTCTGTATGCATAAAAGTGTGATGTTTATGAACTTTTTGTGTTTCCTTTTTCATTAAAGGGAACTCTTAATGTTCTTGGATCCTGTGCAAAAAATCCATTTGTTAAAAGAGTGGTTGTAAGATCCTCTTTAACTGCAGTTTTATTTAATAGAAAACCTCGGATGCCAGATGTGGTTATTGAAGAGACTTGGTTAATTTTCAGATCCAAAGCTTTGCAAGGAGTCTAAGGTGTGTATATTTGTGCAGTCTTGTATAGGCCCTTGAGGTCATGGAGTTGGATACATATAATGTCTTACCTTTACTTTTGATATTTTCTGTCACAAATTTATTTTGTTTTGCAATAAGTTCTTTATGTTTTTGAACTAAAAGTAAAAATTTACCTTGCAGATTACTTATTTACTGGTCCAATATGTCTAATGAGATTTTTTCCTCTTATAGCTCTGGTATGAACTTTCAAAGACCTTGGCTGGGGAATCTACCTAGAAATTTGCAAAAGAGAAAGGGATGGACATGGTTACAATAAATCCAGCAATGGTGATAGGTCCTCTTTTACAGCCAACCCTTAATACCAGTGCTGAAGCAATTTGGAACTTAATAAATGGTATGCTAACCTATCATTGAAGTTCTTTTTTCTCTTCCCCCACCCCCAAATCATAAGCCTTTTTTCTCTCTCCTATAGCCCTCTCCTCCAATACATCCCAAATAATAGGTTATAGGCATGAATGAGAATGTATTATGCAGGTTATCCAAATCCTCTTGCAAAGTTTAACATAGATAATCCAAGAGTCTTCATTTTGGGGATTTTACAAAGACAGTTCCCTACTTGTTTGGGACCGAAACTTAACCAGTTAGATGGTTGTGGGGTCGTCTATTACATGGAGCCACTGATTTGCCACATGACAAGTTGTAATAGATAAAGACATTGTGATAATCAGTAAAACCAGTATAATTAGTATCTTTGGTTTCTGTAGTATGCCTTTGCAACTATGTTTGCACTCGTAGTCTTAGGTCGGTAGTAGAAAGTCTATTATTTGACACTGGAAGTTTCAAACTAATTCCATAACATTTAGTAGAATGTTGCATAGAATCAGATTTGCAACTTTTTTAAGATAACATGTTTCCTAAAGTGTTTTTTTTTTTTTTTCAAAATAGAAAGTTCTCTAGCAACTATATATTTTATATTGACAAATGTCATTCTTGTGACATTAGTGCCAATGTTTTATTTGCTACAGGAGCACAAACATTTGCCAATGAAACATATGAATGGGTTAATGTCAAAGATGTTGCTGATGCTCATATTCTAGCATTTGAGACTGCTTCAGCCAATGGAAGATATATAATAGTCGAGAGATTGCTCATTATTCACAAATTGTAAAAGCTTCGCGTGAACATCCAACTTTGCCCCTTCCAGAAAAGTAAGTTTTGAAAACCCATATGTTTCCTTTCCATCGTCATTTTTTGGATTTCACAATGCACTTAAATATATGTAATGTTTACCTGCAAAAGTTTTTGCTACCATCGACTTGCTTTTAAACCTATGTAATTTAATAGATTTAAGACTAACAAGGTAAAAACACCAAAAAGTCTTTCAATAGATGTAAGCTCAAATAGTCCCAAACCTTGGGATTCTTCAACATTGATCATGAACTTGGAATTTTCAACAACATATGGAATTTTTTTTTCTAGGATTGTGAATAGTACTTTGAACACTAAAATGAATCAAAAAGAAGAGAAAAATGAGGAGGGTATGGGAAATGAGATCACAAGTCACACACTTTCACAAGATAAATTATATTAACTGTGTAATCTGATAAGGATGGTAACATCCTTATGTAACAAAACTTAAAAATAGAAACCTACTTGTGAACAATTGCTACTTGTGAAATGTATGGAACTTTTATATATCTTTAACAAGAACTTGACTGGTATTTTTTATTTTTCTAGGTACTTGCATGGATTTTGTCTTCCACTTATCGACTTGAGGATTGACCTAGCTACCATGACTTGTGAACTTTTATTTTGAAAAACTTATTATGTTACTATGTTTCTGTGGATATGGGATTTTTTTGTCTCCATGATGAAAATATGGTTTATTTTGTTCCAATTAAACTTTTGTATGGAATGGATAGCCATTTATCATATTCTTGTGTATTGTCTTGTGAAAATCTATCAATTTTTTTATGATATCCAGGATGAGAACAAAGAATGTAACAATTTGCTTCAACAGGTTACAAAATGAGATAAATACACAATAATATGTAATTAAAAGAAAAAAAAAACATTTAGCAGCGTTTACTAATAAATGCCACTATAGGTCTTTTGTTTTAAAATAAAAAAACATTTCTTATAGTGGCGTTTAGCCGTTTACTAACACATGCCACTATATGTTCATTTATTAAAAAAATATATATTATATTTCACGGCGTTTAGTAATAAACGCCACTATATGCTCCCACGTTCATTAGTTAACAGCACTGGAATGCCTTCTTATAAAGGCGAATGTAACATGATATTGGCGTTACAATAAACGCCATTGTACATAATATTTTAGTGGCATTTATAAATAAATGCCGCCGAAGTATTTTAGTGGCATTTATAAATAAATGCCGCGGAAGAGATTTTACGGCGGCGTTTGCAAAATACGCAGTAGTTCTTTTGCGGCGGTGAATATAGTGGCGTTTGGGCGGCGTTTATAGAAAACGCCGCCATAGACATATAGCGGCATTTGCACACTCTACGGCGGCATTTAAAAACGCCGCCATAAACCACTTTTCTTGTAGTGCAAAAACGCTTTGGCATGGAGTTCAAGGCGATCACACACAGCCCAAGACATTTCTGGTCATTAGATGCACGCCGAACACAATATTGAGTCACATAGGATCCAAATCCCTCCCAACCACCGTATGTATACTGAAAGGGCTAAAGGTGAAAGGGATCCAGACACACATAATGTTGTGCCCTTGTTTAAGATTTGAATCCTCTCCAAATCAAGGTCCTAGAGAGGGGACCAATGAGAAGAAAGAGAGACAACAGAAAGAGGAATCACCTTGACTCCTAGAAGGCGAGAAGCCCTTCATCAACACTCATCCAAATTTTCATTCCTAGTATGGAATAAAACGATGCTATTTTTTTTTTTTTTTATTATCTTTTTGGGGTTGGGTGAAGTCAAGCATGAGGGAAAGACACAAAGACTTCACCGTTTGAATCAATCTTGGAGAGAGGAAATAGAAGAGAGAGATCTGTTTCTATTTATTTTGTATAATAA
>CM040971.1:12347-38345 GCA_022985045.1 Macadamia tetraphylla | reverse complement strand
TGTTGAGATCATTGTACTTCATTGGGTATGGTTCAAAGTAGAGATATAAAACTCAACCTTTTTTGATAGGTTTTACTAGAAACAAAACCAGAATTGGATCTCCCCCGCCAAAAGGGGGAACATTGTACATATCTAAGTAAGTGGAGAAATGTTGACTTTATTTTTTTTTGGGTGTTTTGTATCATTCCATTATTGTTGTAGATTAGCCATGTCATCACTTTATTATTATTAAAAATAGCCATCCAAATGCCATTTGCATGCATTGTCTTGTGCATTATGAAACTCATTTATGATTTGTTATGCTGTAATTTTAATTATTAAGCGCTTAATTCTTGCTATGGATTATAAGATGGATGATTTCAATTATTGAATATGATGCATTACTAGATTAGATCGTATCCTTGAAACAAATGCATTGGGGGCCCTTTGGAATATCGTCATACTATCTCACATAGAAATATCGATTAAAAACATCCCCTATGCTATGCCCCCTTTCCCCGGGGGTTTGGTGTTACGATATAAGGGAGGAGATTGTGTATCAATGGTGGAATTAAAAAAAAATGCGGCTGATCACTAGGACAAAGACAATTTTAGTATAATGGGGGGCCCAAACATTGCACTTTGATGCGGGCCCAATTTACTTTAATGTTTTGAGGAACGCAATTTATTTTTGGGTCCCCCCATTGGCCCTTTTCTAACAACCCTATGGGGTGCGAGGGGGGGGTCGTGCCCTTCCCCGGCATCCCACACTATGGGTAGCACAAACCTATGATTTAAATGTTTCTTAGGTGATTTAGGATAATAAAAAAGGACTTTGCATTCATAAAGGTTCATTTGTATTGAATGTTTTTGTTTTCTTTTCACTTCCGGTTAGTGAGCTCATCCCACATATACATCATTTTAGATGATCTTGCATATCATCCGGGAGGAGCTAGAGGGAACCTTGAAAATTTTTTGCTAAAAGGGGGTCCCAAGATCTTGGCCGGGCGAGTGCCCATGTGAGAGTTTTGTTGGGGAAAACAATAGTGATCGGGGTTCTTTTAATTCTTTGTTATGTTACCCTCTTGTGCTTTGGATATTTAAATTATATTTCGGGATATAAATACGGGCCCACATGTAAATGTATTAAGTAGCATAATTTGGGTATCAAAAATATTAGGGGATTTATAGGTATATACATACAAAATTCTTTTAAAACGTTTTTTTTTTTTAGTTGAGTGTATGATGTGTTGTGGGGTTTCTGATGATCTGATAGGTTTTAGGTTAATGGGAGTTAACTTGATCATTGGTCGATTGTGAGAGGGTGTGACAACGGTGGTATCAGTGTGATGCTCTACCCTCACAACATGTAAGATAGATCCTATAGAATTTTATAATAGGACCGGGGGTTTGGGGAAAAAAAAAAATTTAAAAAAAATTAAAAAAACAAAAAATGATGAAAATTTTAAAATTCTTGTATTTCATTGCATGCCGAGAATAAAACCTAACCCCCAATAAAAAAGGGTCAATTGACCGATTCCATAAACCATTGAGTGCAAATTATAACAAAATTTCATTTTGCGAACGGCTATAATTACAATACAAAAAAATTTCAAAGTTCACCACCGATAGACCATAAATATGAACATAATAAACAAAATGTGGTGATCGACATAGTAAAAAAAAATTACAACAAGTTCCCAAAACAAATAAAACTATCAAAAGTTCCAAACATCAACATAGAAAACCCCCAAGTCCAAACCATAGAAAATGTATCAAAATATAAAACCCCATAGTTTCATAACCCCAAATAGAGATATAAGGAGTAAAAGATAAAGGGTTTGAAAAGAGAAAAAGATCGTTTCCCAAAACAAGACAAAAGGATCATCACATAAGGGGGAAAGGGTCCGCCCATCAATCACCATCAACATTGACGCCCCATCTTTGGGGCCCTGAGTTGATGTGAGGCATCGATCATAATAGTTAAATCTATCATTAGTCAACGTAACCACCTTTTCACCTGTGAAAATCAACGAATTCATTGGAGACCTTATCCAAGTCCTCGTTGGGGGTTGGAAGTTAGCCTCTAGTTCCCAAAAACCCGTTGCATCGCCAACTCACGTCGCACTCCCTCTACCCCCTAGGATCTTTTTCCCCTGAAGTGCCCCCCTCTTGTGGCACTCTCATCCAAAATCTGAATCTGATCTTTCCCATCTTTTAGAGCTCTCATGTTTTCATCATACTGGGAAAACAAATGCCCCCCCGAAAGTGGTGGAGTCAAAATGTGGGTCCGGGCCCTAGTCTAAAAAGGCCCTCCTCGAGGATCCCCGAATGAATTTTCTCCTCATTAAATTGAGGAACATACTCCCCATCATCTATGTCCCCCATCATGAAAGGATGTAGTCCCCATCCTCCCACCCCCTCCCCCTTCCAACCCCTTTTTCCCCTTTGGGCCCCCCAAAAGGGTTTTCCCATCGACTTTGGGCCCATCCTTCATAAGTTCTCCGGGGAACCTATAGAAACTTTCCTTCCCCGCCCTCAAGTCCACCCAAGTACTCAAAGACTTTAGTGGGGACCCCATAGGGGGAAACTTGAGTCATTGGGATGTGTTGTATGGTATTCCATGGTCTTCAACATGATATTGGGGGGCAAGGCGTGAGGCACCCCCCTCCAAGGCCATGAAATTGAAGAAAGTAGGCCACCATGAAGTTAACTTGGTTTTGTGACCCTTAGGGAATAAGAACCCAGCCAAGTGTGAAAATGGGGGATCTAGAGTGTAAGTGGCTCGAAAAGGGGTATACTCGCAGCCATTGATGACCTCATAAATATCCTCCTTCATCTGGGCTTAAACCCGGGGCCACCTTTAGCCTCCCGAGAAGTCCTCCCCATGGGTATACCGGGATCCCCAACAAATCCCTTTTTAATATAATGTTTACTCCCTTTACCATGCTACAAGGGGGTACTCTTTTTCAAATGATACCTCTAAGTTGTAGAAAAAAAACTAGACTAGATCCTCGAAGCAAGGTGTTGGGGTCAAGCATAGACAACCAACCCAATGCCGTGAACTTATCCAACCCAAAACCATCAAAATTCCCCCCCCAAAATTTTTTCCATTATGGGTTTTTTGAAAAGGGGAACAACACAACCTCCATCGAAATCATCGGATCCTAGAAGCACCCCCCCTAGGTCGAGCTTGTGAAGAAGAAGAACTTGGGCTGATTTTTCCCCTTTGGGGGTTTGTCTTTCTCCTCTTAGATGAGGAAGCGCCTTTGCCTCTTCATGAAGACATCTGAAAATTTCAAGGAGATGGGTAAGTGTAAATAAAAAAAGGGTTTAAAAAGAAGGTAATAAGTAGTATAAAAAAGGGGGTGGATGGAGCCCAAGAGAAGTGAAAATGAATAAAAACCCCAAAAGGGGCAATTACCTTTTTAAAATGCATTAGCGTGAAGTGGTAAATTTTGGGGAAACGAATGAATATGTGGTAATGATAAATGAGGCAAGGTTTCCTATTAGACAAATGGAGAGGAAGTAGATGAGCATGAGGACCTTCTAAATACCTTAATGCAGTTTTTAGGTAGCAATGAACAAAATCATAAAAAAAAATTTCAATAAATTGGAAAAAGGAATGGAAACCCCAAACAGAACTTGGGGAAAATGGGGGTTTTTCATAGGTGAAATTGATTCAATCATGGGGAAAAATGCATGCCTAAAAAAAATTATCTTTAAGCTACTAATTGATAGAGGATGGGCATAGTTGTATCTTTCATTCATAAGGACAAGAGAAGAAATGAGAAAAACCCCAATTTTAAAAAAAAAATTAACCCAAAAGAGAGTAATCTCATACCAAAAGAGATGAAACCTATGCACACATGAATGGAAATGACTTTTCTACTAATGTGTGTGTGTTTTAGAGTGAAGAGTCTCAATTGACCAAAAAAATTATAAGAAAAGAAGAAAATGGAGAAAAACCCCCAAAAAATGGGAATCTAGGGCAAAATGGGGTTTACTCTCCATAGGTTGTAAAATATAACCAAACACAAGTGAAGATCACAAATGAAATGCTATATTCACCCACATTACTTTTATGTAAGAAGAATCAACAAAAAAATTTATTTTGGAGCATATAAAAAAAAAAACAAACCTAAAACCAAGTTTGAGGAGAAAAGGAAGAAGAAAAACTTACTTGGGTTGGAGAAGATGAGGAGGATTTGAGCATGAAATGGTTGGGTGAACTTGCAGTGGAGTCATTGGAATGGTCCTTCAAACCCCCCTTCTCAAGTCTTGGAGGAAATTGAGAAGTGAAATGGGGGGTTTTAAAACCCTTTTTTGTCTCTCGGCATTTTGGGGGGTCACCAGCCTTCCCGCCATTTCAGCAAGGGTTTGGGTTTCAAGGCCCAGATCACCTTGTGTTGAATTTCTCATATTTTGCCTAGGGGCCCCCCTTAGGTGCCAATAGGGTGTTATTCCTCATAGTTTAGGGAATGTTGTGTGTGATCTATGTCTTGGAATTAAAGGGTGCGAAGCCATAAAAGGGGATGTGACAATGTGATTTGTGACAAAGTGCAATTGAATATTTTGTATATATAATGTTGTGGCTTGTAATCAATGCTTACATTTATATAATTGGTCGAACAATGTGGGACGTTTTTACCCAAAAAATGCTCGAGGTACCACTATGGCCCCGTCCCATTGGTTGACCACCAAATCCCGTGGACCTCGACTATGGGGTAATCCCCACCCCCCCCACAAGTGAACCTTAGATCAAAGAAGTATAAGGTAACCCACATGTGAACAGTTTTTGGGGGCCCCCCTTTATCACTCTAGGTGATGTTACACTATTCAACAACAATGGGGATTCCGGGGTTGCTCGAATAGAAAAACTTTTTTTTGCTATGCAACAAAATAATCTTTCCGTTTACCGAAAAAGCTGGCCGGGTTAACAGGGTTTAAACAAACCCCCGGGGTCATCGATAAATTCCCCCAAAAATACACACAACTAAAAAGAGCTCATCTTTAGGGGAAAACTTGGTTTACCAAATTTCCCCCTAATACTTGATACCAATTGTGATACAATAGTTAAATACAATCAAGGCATGAAATTTACAAATAAGATTACAATTGACATATCAAGTACAAAAAGGAATCATAAAATGGGGTCACGGAAAATTAAGAAAAATACCGGGTTTGGAGGTGGAGCTCACCCCGATTTGGGGGGTAGAGCTCCTTTTTTTGGGGGGTAGAGCTCACGGCATAAAAAAAACCTTCGAATAACTCTCCCGAGCAATGGTCGTGTTAACCCCTTAGGGCCCAAACCTCTTGGGGGGGCAATGGGACCCCCCTTCATCGGTTGATGCCCAAAATCATCAAAAGAGGTCACAAGTGGGATGAGCTCACTAGCTCGAAGTGAAAAGATGGACCACATGACCACAACAATTCAAAAACCATATGCACTATATGCTATCAATACATTTTTAATCACATCCCCAAGCAACATTACTAAGTTCTTTGGGTTTTGTGCTACTACAACCCATTTGGGGGATACTCGACGAGCCACAACTCAATCCGTAACGCCCATGGGGCCCCGGGAAAGGGCCCCCGTGAGTACTAAAAAGAAAAAATCGACCAAGGGCCCCAACATAAAATAAATTGAAATTAAAGTCTGACTCAATTTAAAAAAAATACGATTGGCTCTTTTGAATATACCGGGGGTGCCCCCCCCCATAGTGATCCGACACCGCCCCAAAAGCTTCCCCCCAAAGGTAACAACCCTTTTAACCCCCCGTTGGGAAGGGTCTTTGGAAGGTGATAACCAAACCCCCATGCCCTATATGACAAAAACGATTGCAAAAGTGCCACCGCATCCCATACCACGCCCCCAAAGCACTCTTTGGGGGGATTTTATCTAATCTATTAATGCATCATGCATAATGATGTCAACATTCACCACATAAGCATATCATCACTTGGCAATTAGAAAATAAACATAACCCCCATGCATAACAATGTGAGGATGACTAATCTACATAGATTTGCATGATGACATGGCTAATCTGAAAATTAAATGAATGCCAAAAATGCCTTGAAACAAAGGGCCCAACGTCCCCCCCACTTATGGGGAAAGGACTCACGCTGGTTGGGTGAGACCGGCCCGGAAATGGTTTGGTGAACCTATCATGAGTGGCTTAGTATTTCACCATTTGGGGGTAAAAGGGTTTAAAACGACCCCAAAGACAAGATCATGTTTAAAATCCTAAAAGCGGAACGTGTTTTGGGGCCAATCGGATGAAAAAACCCCTTTGAGCCCCGGGGGGGTCAAAAAACAATCCCCCGTTGCCCACCGATTTTGCCGGCCCATTCATCGGTTGGCTCATCGTCGCCCGGTTGGCGGAGTCCTACTAAGACCGGCGGGGTGGCCCATCGGTCGGTTGGTTGGGCCCGTTTTGGCCCAGGGCTCCCTCGCAAGTCCCCAAAACCAAAGGCCCCGGTTTTGGGGCCCCCGGCTTGGGAACTTTTTCTTCCCAAATTCCCCAACCCTTTTGGGGGGTTCAAATGGGATTTTTTAAACCCCTTCTTCAAAATTCAAGGTCTATAAGATGGTTCTAACCAAAAATCTAGGTTAGTTTAAAAGAATGGAAAGCCATCTTACCTTCTTTTTCTAAGAACACTTTAAAACCCCCAAAAACACTTCCAATCACCAATGTTCTCGCAATAAACCCTTCTTCAAATCCTTCAAAATCAAAATAAACCATCTATTAAACCTTAGATTCATCATCTAAGGGGGGGTTTAAAGACCTCAAGAATCCCTACCCAAATAAGGGTTTTTACTTGGGGAGGTGAAAGCTTAAGGAACCCCCTTTACTCACCTCAAAAGAAAATCTTGTGTTGGAGATCACTTTTTTGGCCGGAATGGGAAGATCAACCCCTGAAATCCATCTCTTCTTCCTCTTCCTTCTCTTCTCCTCTTTTCCTTCTTTTTCTCTCCTCTTTTCTCTTCTCACCAACGCGAGTGTCATAAATGAAAAAAAAGGGGAAAATAAATTCTATAAAACTTCTTAAAATAACTAAGTATTGACATGGGGGGGCCCCGGGGGGTGGATCCCCCCGTGTCCAACTGAGGGAAAAATTGGCCAATAAGTGAGATTTTGGAAAAGACCCTCGACATGAATCTCACTCTTGGCATAAGATGTAATATTCCAAGCGCTTTAAAATACAAAAACCTACTTTATCCATACATGGCCTTATGATAGGTGCATGTACATGGCTTGGGTACCCCTTTTTTTTCGGCACTAGCTGGGGCTTTCGGGGCCCGGGGGTTTAAGGTCACCCCCTTCCATCATAGTCCATAAGGAACCCCCTTTAGCTCTCTCCTTGGTCCTACATGGTTAAACTGGCAACCGAAATTAAACCGGGGTTTAAAAAAGGGTATTACATTAACCCCCCTTCCCAAAAAATTTTATCCAAAATTTTTACTGGGGTTTTCAAAGAGATGAGGGGGGTTGGCTCGGATTTATCCTCTTTTTTCCCAAATGCTTCTTCAAGGAATGATTAGCCCATCGCACCTTCACATAGGAAATGGAGGGGTTCGGGGGGCTTACCTTCACCCAAAAATTTTAAAACCCCCTTTTTATAGGTCATGTTACTAGATATTCCGGGGTTTCCCCCGGGGGAAAACATGAGAGGTCATGAAAAATTTTCCCTGGATACATGAAATACGTTATGAACATCCCAGGAAGGTGGCGAGCAAGCATGTAGGCTCGAGCCAACTCGGCTAAGATTTCAAATGGTCCGATGTATCTTGGGCTCAACTTCCCTTTTGAAACCTTTTCAACCCTTTAGTAGGGGATCTTGAGAAATACCTTTTCTCGGTGAAATTCAATGTCCTTTCTTTCTGGCTCTTTTTTCAAGCGAGGCCCTTTTTAACCATTCTCGAATAACATTGACCTTGTCACAAGTCATTCCATTTTGGTCCAACATTCGGTTCCTACCTCATCCCAATACAGGGGATTCCCCTTTCCATATAATGCCTCATACGGAGACATCCCAATTGTAGCGAGTTTGTTAAAAACAAAATAAGGGGTTTTATTCTTCCCAACTACCACAATTTTTTCCTTGTAAAACGAGCATGTCTTCTAATATCTGAGGTTGCCATGACCATCCCTCGTGGGGGAGCGACTCAAATTCAATTGTGATCCCAAAAGGGCCTTTGGGCTTTTCTAAAATCGGGAAAGGGAAACCCTTGGGGGTCTATCCGAACAATGCTCGGCACTCCATGCAAGCGCCTTGTTATCCATGTAAAGTTGTGCAAATTTTGGGCCCTGAGAACTTGGTCTGATGGGAATGAAATGAACTTTAGTGCATTAACGATCACCCTATCGATCCATCCCCTTAGGTGTACCGGGGGTCCCGGGGTAATCCATTGTCGGGGGTGGTAAGAGTACCATAAAATCGATGCCTTTTTCTTTACTTTTTTTGGATATAAGACAAGTTGCCACATTTGAGCTATTGTGACTTTCATTCTTTTGGCCCCCAGTAATTTTGTTTGAGGTCTTTGTACATCTTTGTACTTCCGGGGAGTGAGTATAGCTATGTGCTTCTTTATCTTGTCTTGTATATCTAAATCATGGTACACAACGCCCGAAACATCAATGCCCCATCAAGCTAAAAAAAAATTTTGGTCGTTTATTGTTTGATCTTGAACCCTTTAAATGATCCGCAATTTTGGATCAAAGGTTTTTCATTATTACCCCTTTCAATATGGGGGGCACCAAAAAATAGGGAAAAAAACCATTTAAGGTTTTGGGTTCGTTTCCCAAATTTAAGGTTCTCCTTCATATAAAAGCTTCATCCATTAGTGTCACCCCTGCACAAAAGGTGGGCTGGTGCTAAGCATGGGGTGACACTTGCCCCACTCAGCAATTACCATTAGCCTTTCCGGGATGATATTGAATGTCGAGTCATAATCCTTCATGAGCTCAATCCATCTCCTCTACCCATGTTCAAATTTGGGGGAAAAAATACTTAAGGCTCTTATGATCAGTTCTCACACTTCTCCCCCCACAAATAATGTCACCAAATCTTAAGGGCAAAAGAGGTAGTTTCAAGTCGAGTGGGGTAGTTCTTCTTTTCCTTTAGTTATCGGGGAAACATATGCTATCACCTTTGTTTTATGAGAACACAACCCAAAACCCAAATTTGGGAATTCATTTAGTTATTCCCCTTTTTCCCTTGGGGGGTGGTCAACAGTGACACCAACCTCTTCTTCAATTCCGGAAACTCTTCTCATTCCCCTACCCATTTTTACACCTTTTTTTGGTTAATTTGTCAATGGTGCAAATTTGAAAATTTAATGAAAGGGTTGGGGGTACCCAACCAAACCAAAAGCTTCTAATTTCTGACATTCTTAGGGCTTTTCCTTTCTACGCTTTCACCTTATCGGGGTCTACCCCGATTCCGACCTTAACCTCGTCCCCGGGGAACCAACCTCAAGCCAAAATTCACCTTTTTATTTGGCAAACAATCGTTGTTTCTCAACCTCGAAACCTTCTCAAATGTTAAGTATGCCCCCTTCTATCTTGGGGTAGATCAAGATGTCATCAATAAAATAATTACCCATTTGTCGAGGGCATCGTGAAATACTCTTCATTAAATCCATGAATTTTGCATTTTTAAACCCCAAAAAATAACACTAGGAACTCATAGTGACCATACCGAGTCCCAAGTTGTCTTGGGTATTTGGGTCTTTTCTTGAGGATAATAGCCCCTCAAGGCTATCTTTTAAAATACTTTGGCACTCATGGGTCAAATAAATCATAATGCGGGCAACGGGTACGGTTCTTAATGGTTAGCTTTTTAATTTTAATCGATGCCAATAAACGCCATCCTTCTTCTTTACAAACAATCTGGGCCCCAAGGTGAAACACTTAGGCAAAAACCCCTTTTCCAATAATTCCAACGCATCTAACTCCTTCAATTCAGGGGATCCCGAGACCTTGATTTTGGGGTCCCGGAACCAATCTATGGTAAACTCCAACTCTTGTGGAAATGCATCATGTCATAGGAAGGCCGGGGAAAATCCTTAAAAACCCTTTCCCTTTTAAAAAGTAATCCTTGCATCAACATTAAGACCCCTGCTAATGGCCGACATCCACCTCCAATAATTTTATCGCAAGGGCGAGACAAGGACCTTTTTCACCCGTTTTATTTTATCCCTTTTTAAACCCCAAATTTTCTTTCCCTTTATCATCTATCACCCAATCAACTTTTCCCCATCACATTAGCTCGATGAGGAAAAACCCAACCTGCCAAATTTTAAAATCAAAATTCTGATATTGAACTTAATGAGTTTGCATCAAAGTTCTTCCACTAATTTCCCTGGGGATGGCCCATACACCCCCCTTTTAAGGGGGAACCTCCCGGGGGGATACTAACAATCATTCCATGATCTAAGATCGGGGGGCATCCCAAGTTTCTCAGAAATCTCTTAGTTAAGAATTTAGCTCGAATTGAATAAAAAATAGGCGGATGCCATTGGTAGGACACCTAGTGTAACAATGCATATAATTTCAGGGTCATCAATATTTAACATAAGAAAATTCTTAAATTTAAAATGTACCCACCACTTCTATGTTACCCCAAATTCCTCGGCGGATAGGGGTACATCCTTCCCAAGCTTTGAGTTAAGGGAGGTCGTGCCTTTAAAGGGGTGGGAGGGGAAGGCTGGGGACACGAGGTCTTTTGTTTGTGCCCATAGGAATGGCGGGTTTAAAACAACGGATCGAGATGTCCCGGGCGGGGGGCCTTTGCATTAGCCGTTGAAGATGGAGGTCGGCGGCCTTGGGAGGTGCCGTTTCTAGTGTTGAGCGAAAAGGTGTGGGCCAACCACCCCCGTTTTAGGAGGGTAGCGGATGGCCTATAGGGCTGCCTATCGTAGGCCCCCTGTCGACCCCCGGGATGCCTTGGAGGGTTACCCATATCTGGGAAAAGGATTTGTTCTCTTCCCCAGTCCGGTGAGGGTTGTTCTCCTTACCTTATCCTCCATAGTCTTGGCCTTACATAATCTGCCAAAGGGGTCTCCAAAACCCCAAATCAGACCCAATGGATGCCTTTAGGCCCTTTAGAAATCTCCTGACCTTCTCTTGATTGTTTCCCCATATGCCTAGGGGCAAAATGGAACAAGCTCTCAAGCTGCTTTTGGTACTCAAGGATAGTCTTACCTCCTTGAGTTAAGGCCAAAATTTATCTCCTTGCGGTCTCTGGGGTGCGTGGGGAATGATTGTCCAAGAACAACTCCTTGAACTATTCCCGGTGGGTTCGGGGTGGGGGGCCCAAAAATATGGGCTTAGGGCTTGCCACCAAAGTTGGCCTCCTTCTTGAGTTGCAACCACGCACAAATGAGTTTACTGCATCTTTCACTCAATCACCTCAAATATTTTCTCTAGCTCCTGGATCCAAATGCGGGTCCGGGGGGATCCTCCCCACCTTAGAAATACAGTGGAAGTTCCTCTTGAATGACTCCACTACCTTTGACGTATTATTAAGGGGGTTTTGGGGAATTGGGGGCATAAGCGAATAGTAAGAGTATGGAGGGGCACCCCCTAGGGGAAAACTAAATGGCGGGGTGGAGGTGTACCTCCCACTTGTGGCCCGTTCAAAACCCTACAGGTGGGTCTGTGGAGTAAGTATCCCCGGGGGGGTTTACCCGATTGAGAAAGGTCCAATTGTTCTGAATAGGGGGATAAATGCTTCTTTATTCTTTGAAGCATTTGTTCTTTGGAAAACCCCCTTTTGACTCTTGAATTATAGTAGCAACATCCCCCCGGGGGGATGAGGGGGGGGGTTTGGAAAAATAGTCATAGGTGGGTCCTCTTGTGCCCCCCCCGACCAAGGGGGCTGGGGGGGGTGGGGGTGAGGTTTGCCCGGCGGGACCTCCGGGATTCGGTGGTCGATCGACGGGGGGGGGACCACAGGGGGGCCCGTGCATTGCTCCCCGGGGGTAATCGTGCCATCGTATCCTTACGGAACATATCATACACCACATTGGTTAAAAACCCAAAATTTTTTTTTGAAAAAAATTATGAAAAAAAAGTGTAGATAGGGCTTCTTAAAAATTTCCCAAAAAAAAGGGGCTAGTGCTCCAACAAGTATGTCAATGGTCCCATTTTTCCCTAACATATTATTATAAGAATAATAAGAATAATCATAATAATTATATTAGTAATAATAATAATAATAATAAAATCCTATTTTTAAGTTTTCTCCCAAAACCCCCCCGGGGGGCCCCCTGGCGGAGTTGGCCGTCGATCGACTGTCGATCCAAAACTTCAATCGACAGGTAAGGGGGGGAGGGTGGCCCGAGTCCTACCCCAAAAATTCGAGCAGGGGGGTTAAGTCCTGTTCTCCCCCTTTTTTTATTTCCCCCTCTCTCTCTCTCAGGCGATTTTAGAGAGCATCTTGACGCTTCCACTCGCGATCCCACTCAACGACCTGGCACTTTTGAGAAGATTCAACCCTCCACCTACAAGTAAGTTTTCTTCCTCATTTCTTCTCAGAACTTTATTTTGGGGTAGAAACTAATGAGTTGTCTTAAATCTCACTTCCTTTCCATGTTTCTTTCTATAGAATAGTGATTTCATATGAATGTGATGCTTCTCTTGTGATTTATTTCTAGTTTTTTAGGATTTACTTCTCCATTTTGAGAAAAACCCCAACTGTGCCCTAGTTTGCTCAAATTTAAGGATTTCTTCAATTCTTGCTCTTTTTCCCCAATTAATGACTCAATTGCAATGCATTATGTTTGATTTATTAACTTCTGTAGAGATCATAGAAAGTCCTTTTGTTTGAAATCCCATTTCTTCCATGAAAATCCATCTTCGTGTTAGGTTTTTTTTTATTTTTTTTTTTACATCCTTTGGCATTTGTGGACCTTAATAGCATATTAGCGTCTGTTTTTTCTTGTTCTTATTTTTTTACTTTTTAGGGCTTAGACTGTAGCTTCAAACTTTCTCTATTTTAGTCTTTTACACTTTTTCTTAGATTGGACTTGCACCTTGAGAATCGGGTTTTCTCCTTCCTTAATTGTCATGCTTTATATGCCTCTTGTCGCATCGCTGTTTTGCCATAATCTCTATCTTGTCACTGTCCAGGCATTTCATTTATAGACTTTTTATCGTTTCTCCCTTGTCACATTTTGTCACCTTCTATTTCTTTCCATGATACTATTTGTCACTTACCCTTCTTTCCTCTTTTTCTTGCCAGGATGTCATCTCAAAAAAAAGGGGGATCCTCGGCACCTCGTAAGACCACCTTCTAAGCAAAAGCGGAACTAGTTCCCCGCCCCCCTTGGGGGACGGACCCCGGGTTTGATCCTTCCGCTGATGGGGGCTTTATTGTTGAGAGAAACCCAAGGGGGGCCTTCAAGGTCGGTAATGATGGAGAAAGTGATTTTATGACTTCCAAAAGATTCAGCTTCAAGAGAGGTTCAACCGGTGGGTCTATCCTCCATAGACCGTCCGGGGTTGGGGGTTTGGGCCGAGGTTCTCATAAACCGGAGGTTTCCTACCAAAGAGGGGGGATGCTATAATCAGTATGGTGAAGGGGTGGGCATTTAGCTAAGTGGACACCCGAATTTTGGGGATCTCCTCACCTTTCCCCCTTTTTTGCCTCCGGGAAACCCCGGCCCCTTATGAGTTTGGGGGGATGGGGCTACATCTATGAGACCATCGGGGAGGAGCCGTAAATCCCCCACATCAATTTTCCGGGGGTTGGTGTTTACCCATTGGTCCATTCAACTTGCTCCCGGGGGAGGTCCCGGAACCGGGGGGGTTCATGGTAGCCTTTTTTCCTTCTGCATCTATAAGGCTTTAAGGGGGGGGGGGCACTTGTGCTTAACCCCGTCATCCTCAAGACCATGGAGCACCACACTTCTCACCAGGATGGAGGATTCCCCTATGGCAGATTTACTAGGATCTTTGAGTTCTTGAGTGGACGAGTGGGAGGGGAAAGACTCCCTGGACAAGTTCGACGGGGGAAAAAACTTGAGGATGGGTCTCCACACCCCCTTTTTGGGTGTACCTCGGGAAACGGGCTGGGGGGGTAGGGATAGGAGGGCTGCCCCTGGAGGATGTTCCCATGGGGGGGAGTCTAGCGAGGAGGAGAGAACTATGTTCCTCGGGATGAGGAGGATGATTTGGTGGATGAGGAAATCCCCAGGAGGTGTCAAGAGTCGAGAGTCGATCCGGCTTCACCCGTGCGGGCCCACAAAGAGCCCCACCACCGAGAGTGGTGCATTGGGTTTTTAGGGTATGATGTCCACTATGAGGGCTTTGAAGGATGGCCAAGATCAGGCCCCTAAGAAGGCGGACGGAGTGCTTCTAGGGAGGAACGATTGGGGGAGGCAGTTGGGGAACTCCTTCCTCGGGGTCGGGGCTTGGACACCACGGCCAATGCCATCTCAGCAGATTTTGACCGACTTCGGAGGGAGGTACGGCTGGTGAACTCGAGGTTTGACTACTACGACCATCGCCTCAACGTCAACTCTAGACCTCCGACAAACGTAGTAATATTGGACGATGACGACAACGACGACGATGATCATTGAGGACTTAGCTCGTCTACACCAGCTTCTCACTTGTTTCCTGTTGTTGGATCTTATTGTATATATATTTTTTTCTTTCTTTTCTCATTCTTTGTACTTTCTCTGTAACTGGACTTAATTGTGGGATGATGTGTTTGATAGTGGTTTGTGATGAATTTGTTTGTTTGATAACTTGTGTAGTTTAGTTGTGGTGTCTTTGTTAATTGTTATCATTGTTATATATATGGATATATTGTTTATCCGGTGTTTGTGTGAAAATTTTTGGAAATCTCATTTTACGCCTTTATGCTGCCGAAATTTCGTCAAACTTGTACTCGATGGGTTATGACACCAATTAAATAAACTATAAATTACCTCTCATGCATGCCATGAATGCAATGACTAAATGCAACTATTTTTTAATACTTTCTTTCTTTGGCTTTTAACTCTTTAAATTTTTTACATTAAAACCCCCTTTTTATAGATTCTCGGGTTCTACTATTTTTTGGGGGGGCGAGCATCACGCTGATACCACCGTTGTCACACCCATTCACAGAACAGGCTAGTGATCGGGTTAACACCGTTTAAACCCCAAAAACCCCCGGGGTCATCTAATTAAATTCCACCACATCATACACACAACTAAAAAAGCTCATCCAATGGAAGACTTGGTTTACTTTTGAATATTCCCCTAATACTTGATACAATTTTGATACAATAGTTAAATACATGTGGGCAATGCATGAAATTTACACAATAAGAGTACAATTGACATATCAAGTACATAAAAGGAATCATCAAAAAACGGGGATTTATTTTGGTATTAAAGTGGGGGTCATTTCGGTATCGGAGGTAGAGCTCAGCCAGATCAAGGTGAAACTATTTCGGGATCAAAACAAGGCTCCTTCGGTATCGGGGTAAAGCCCCTCGGCATCAAAACTGCGGTCCCATAGCACAACTCTCACACGAGCAATCAGTCCTGTGCTCTAACTCCTCAGGGACCCACCAGTCCTCTTCAGGGAACTTAACTATGGGACCCGCTCTATGCTCATCTGGTTGATGACCGTAAAATCATCTAAAGAGGTGCACCCTGGGATGAGCTCACTAGCTCGGAAAAGGGGGAAAAAAGGACCACCCAAAATCCACACAACAATTCACAACCATATGCACTATATGCTATACAATACATTTTAATCACATCCACCTAAGCAACATTACTAAGTCCTTGGTTTAGTGCTACTACAACCCCCGGGGCGATACTCCTAAAACGAGCCACGAACTCCATCCAGGGTCGCCCATAGGGCTATCGGAGAAAAGGCCCCCCGTGGGACTCGAAAAAATAAAACATACCACCACCACTCTCAACATAAAATAAATGGGAAATTAAAGGTGCCGACTCCAAAATTTTTAAAAACGAACGATTGGCCCTCTTGAATATACCACGGGGTTTCCGATCGTCCCAAGACTAGTGGGGTGTCAACCGCCACAAAGGGCCCCACAACCGGGGGACTACCCCCCCAAAAGGTGACCCAAACCAACCCCTATTAGGAAGGGCGAACAGGGGAAAGGGGATAATCCTAAACCATGCTCCTATATGACAATAAAAACATTTCATAGTGCCACCACGTCCCATACCATGGGCCACCAATGCACTCATTTCCGGCCGACTATGGCATCTAATCTATTAATGCATCATGCACAATGATGTCAACATTCCCCCCCTAAGCATATCATCACTTGGCAATTAGAAAATAAAACAACACCCATGCATAACAATGTGAGGATGACTAATCTACATAGCATTTACATGATGACATGGCTAATCTAGATACAATTAAATGAATGCCAAACAATGCCTTGAAACAAGGCCAACGTCCTTCCCCCTTTCCAGTGTACAAGGACTCACGCCGGCGGGTGAGATCCCCGCGAGAAGTGTAGGATTTTGAACCTATCATGAGTGAGGGGGGGTTTGTATTTCACCACTTTGGGATCAAGGTTAACACGATCCAATGACAAGATCATGTTTAAAATCCAAAAAAAAGGTCCCCGTCCTTTTTGGGTCCAATCGAACGTAAAAAACATGTTGGAGCCTCTTGGGTGGGTCGGAAAACTGTCGACCCAACCCGGGGGCCCCCGGTCTTTATCGGCGGGGTCGGCCCGCTGTTGGCCTTGGGCCCCGGATTGGGCTCGAGGTCTGCTAAGACCGGGTGGGTGGCCCGTCAGTTGGGCCCCGGGTCCCCCCCCCCTCGGGAGGTGCCCAAGGGACCAAATGGCCCACCATTTGGCCTTTGGGGGAAAAAAGCTATTTCTTCCCAAACTTCCCCCAACCTTTGGGGGTTCAAATGGGGCTTTTTCCCCAAAACCCCCCCTTCACACATTCAAGGTCTCATAAGATGGTTCTAACCTAGATCTAGGTTAGATTTAAGGAATGGAAAGCCATCTTCGTTCTTTGCTCAAGAACACCTTCAAAACCCCCAAAATCACTTCCAATCACCAATGTTCTTGCAACCGTGGAAACCCTTCTTCAAATCCTTCAAAATCAACACATAAACCATCTATTAAACCTTAGATTCATCATCTCAAGGGGGTTTACAAGACCTTTTTCCCACCCAAATCAAGGGTTTTACTTGGGTATGGTGAAAGCTTGAGGAACCCCCTTTACTCCCCCTAAAAATAGATCTTGTGTTGGAGATCACTCTTCCGGGATCGGAATGGGAAGATCAAGCCTCGGCCCCCTGAAATCCATCTCTTCTTCCTCTTCCTTCTCTTTCCCCTTCTTTCCCCTTTTTTTCTCTCTCCTCTTTACTCTTCTCACCAGCGTCTGAGTGTCATAAATGAGAAAAGAAAAAGGGAAAATAAATGTTATATATACTTCTTAAAATAACTAAGTATGCACATGGGTGGGTCCTCGGTGGGTGGATCCCTACCTGTCCCCCTACGAGGGAAACTTGGCCCAAAAAGTGGGATTTTGACAGAATTGCCCTCGGCATGAATCTCACTCTTGGCATAAGATGTAATATCGTTCGCTTTTAAAATCTGGCTACATACCTACTTTATCCATACATGGCCTTATGATAGGTGCATGTACGGCTTAATACACCCATCTCTTAAACCTTTTCTCGGACTTGTCAGCCAGCCGGTGTTTAAGGTCACCCTTGTCATCATAGTCCATAAGGAACCCGCTTTAGCTCTCTCTGGTCCGGGTCCTTCATGGTTAAACCAGGTCAGTCGTGAAATCAGACCGGGTTTAAGAAGTAGGGTATAACATGAACCCTACTCAGCCGGGTTAGCATCATGGAGTGGTTATTCCACAGGACACTCCCATGGGGTCAAGTGTTAGAGTACAATCGGGTGGAACGCCACCTAGGGTTACACCACAAGATTAACTAGGAGGTACTCCACCAATTCCACCATTCAGCACTCCTCCATTCATGATGCCTCCACCTTACTCATACTATCTAGCCTATCCACCTTATCACCCATCAGCTACCAGTATGGAAAAGGTGGTTGAGTCTTTTAAGAAATACATACCACCCATCTTTACCAACGTGGGTAATGATCCATTAGAGCCGGATCGATGGATCACAAGAGTTAGAGAAGATATTTGAGATTGTAGATTGTATAGAGGCACAGAAGCTCATCTATGTGGGATTGCAACTTAAAAATGAAGCTGATTCATGGTGGAAAGCTTCTAAGCCCATTTTTTTGGCAACTCACCCAGAACCTACATGGGAGCAATTCAAGGAATTGTTCTTATCAAATTACTATCCTTGAAGCGGACCATAAGGGCGGAATTTCTGCATTAACCCAATGAAGCAAAGGGGTTATAGATTATCAACAAAATTTGAGAGCTTGTTCTATTTTGCTCCTCGCCATATGAAGACAACCGATAAAAAATCCAAGAAGTTTCTAACGGGATCGAAGATATCCATTGGTACAGTGCTAGAGGCATTGGATCTACCTGATTATGCTCAGATTGTGCAAAAAGCCAAAGCAATAGAGGACAAACAGAAGGGAGAGATGTCCCTTTCACCAGGACTTTGGAAGAGGGTAAACCCATTTTCCGATTTGGGTGGCCCATGCAAGAACTTCCATGGGTCATATAGTTATGGTCCTTCTTACAGGCAGCCCTACAAGCCATCGGGTTATCTTTCCCGACCAACTAGTGGGCCAAGCGCTACATCTTTTCGTTTGAACACTAGTATGGTGCCTACAGCCCCAAGACCACCTCGTCCAACAACTATACTAGGATCAGCCAGACCCGCTGGGTTTGGGCATCCCCCCCGATGTTATAATTGTCACTCGTACGGGCATTCCGCTAAGGATTGCCAGTACAAATCAGCTGCACCACCAAATTAACCCCCCCTATAGACTTGCATTAACCGAGGAACCGGATCGGGAAGGATGTATACCTTATCGGTTGAGGAGGTTTAGGCCAGACGGGAAATAGTATCGGGACACTTTAATTAAGAGATTTGGTGATAAATTTTAAGTAGTATGTTATACTTATATGCAATGCGATGCTAGGTGTCTTATCTATATCGGTATACCTAGCATATGTCTTATTTGACTCAAACTTGCATTTATTTGTGTCTAAGAGATTTGCTAGGAAGCTTGATGTGCCAACCAAGACTTTAGAATGCAAGTTAATTGTTAGCACGCCTATAGGCCGGTTTGGGGCAGTTGAAGGAAGTATGTGGGCGTGTTTAGTTGAGATTAGTGGAAGGAAGTTGGATGCTCACTTATCAAATTCAATATGCAAATTTTGACATCATTCAGGCATGGATTGGCTATCGGCTCATCGAGCAAATGTGATGTGTAAGAAATAAGTTAAGGTGATGGATGATGAAGGAGAAGAGCTTGTATATCAAGGAAAGGGCAAAGCAACCTAGAAATACTATTATCTCGCCTTTGGGGATAAAACTCTTGGAGGGTGGATGTCGGGGCTACCTTGCATCTTTCTAGATGTGGATGCAAAGGTAACACCGCTAGAGGGAAATTTGGGGGTAGTTAAGGAATTCCCTAATGTCTTTCGGGTGATTTGACCCCTACCTCGATAGAGAACTAGAGTTTGCCATTGATTTAATTTCTAGAGCTTCCCCAATATCTAAGGCTCCATATAAAATGGCACCAACCGAGTTGAAGGAGCTACAAATGCAGTTGCAAGATTTATTGAAAAAGGGGTTCATATGCCTAAGTGTTTCACCTTGGGGTGCTCCAGTCTTATTTGTTAAGAAGAAGGATGGTTGTTTACGTATGTGCATCGACTACTGGGAACTGAACAAATTAACCATCAAGAATCGGTATCCGTTACAGTGCATCGATTATTTATTTGATCAAATGCAAGGTGCTAAAGTGTTTTCAAATATTGATCTCAGATTGGGTTATTACCAGCTTAAGATAAAGGGCAGTGACATACCAAAGACAGCTTTTAGAACCCGGTATGGTCATTATGAATTTCTAGTGTTGTCTTTTGAGTTAACTAATACACTGGCTGCTTTCATGGATTTAATGAACCAGGTAAATTATGATGTTCTTGATAAGTGGGTCATCATTTTCATTGATGACATCTTAATTCACTCGAAGTCTGAAAAAGAGCATACGAGACACTTGAGAATGGTACTACAAAGACCGAGAGAACAACAATTATATGCCAAGTTCAACAAATGTGAGTTTTGGCTCAAGCAAGTTGGATTCCTAGGACACGTGGTGTCTAAGAATGGGATGAAGTGGACCCGGATAAAGTGAAGGTTGTAGTAGAGTGGGAGACACCCAAGAATGTCACAGAAATTATAAGCTTCTTGGGCTTAGTAGGCTACTATCGACACTTCATTGAAAAATTTTCTCGGATTTCTGTGCCAATGACTAAGTTGACCAGAAAGGGTGTGAAGTTTGATTAGTTAGAAGAATGTGAAAACAGCTTCCAAGAATAGAAGAAGCGGTTAGTGTTGCTCCTATATTGACCATTCCAAATGGTACAGGTGGGATGACAGTCTTTATCGATGCTTCCAAGATCGGGTTGGGCTGTGTTCTCATGCAACACGGTAAGGTGGTAGCATATGTATCTAGGCAACTCAAGGATTATAAGAAGAACTATCCCACTCATAATTTAGAACTAGTGGCATTCATCTTTGCTTTGAAGATCTAGCGTCATTATCTGTGTGGGGAGAAGTGCGAGATATACAGTGATCACAAAAGTCTTAAGTACTTCTTCACCCAAAGAGATTTGAATATGAGGAAGAGAAGATGGCTTGAACTTATGAAGGACTATGATTGTGACATTCAGTATCACTCTGGAAAAGCTAATATGGTGGAAGATGCTCTAAGTTGGAAGGCTCAAACTGTATCACTTTCGTACTTAGCTGTCAGTCCACAACTTATACAAGAGGTGATATTGATGGATGAAATTCTTTTATATGAGGAAGCAACCTTGGAGCTCAAACATCATCCAGATGGTGTTAAACAGTTAACCATATTCCTGACAGCCCTACAGGTACATCCGTCCATCAAGTAAGAGGTGATAATGAAACAATCTTTGGATCCTGAGCTACAAAGGATCACAATAAAAATTTTGGAGCAAAGAATGAATGACCTTGACTTCACAATAGCCAATGACGGGGCATTACTGTTTCAAGGCAGGTTGTGTGTGCCCGATGACAGATAAGATAATGAAAGAAGCACACTGTTCTGAATACTCACTCTATCCCAGAAGTACGAAGATGTACAAAGATCTTAAACAAAACCATTGGTGGCCAGCAATGAAAACTACTATAGCCTTATATGTGGCATAATGTCTCGTGTGTCAGAAGGTCAAGGTGGAACAACATCAACCATATAGCACTCTTCAGCCACTCCTCGTATCGGAGTGAAAATTAGACAGGATCACCATGGACTTTGTCACAGGGCTACCCCATGAACCCAAGGGGATGGATGCAATCTGGGTGGTACTTGACAGGCTTACCAAGACTGCTCATTTCATTCCAATCAAGACCAATTATTCTATAGACAAGCTAGAATAACTTTATATGGATAACATAGTCCGTTTACATAGAGTGCCAGTGAGCATTGTGTCAGATAGAGACTAAGGTTCACATCTAGATTTTGGAAAAGCCTTCAAGCTTTGGGGACATAAGTGAATCAGTCTGTTTTCACCCCATACACCGATGGCAATCGAACAAACCATACAAATCGGAGGACATGCTGGGGGTGTGAATAGAAATAAGTGGCAGTTTGGAGGAATACATATCTCTTATGGAGTTTTCTTATAACAACTACTATTAAGCCACAATTGGGATGGCTCCATATGAGGCATTGTATGGCAAGAAGTGCGGAACACCCATATATTGAGATGAAGTAGGTGAACTGTCACGCCCCGTTCACACAGAACCGGACCGATGATCGGGTTAACTCCGATTAACCCAAACCTGCTAGGATCATCTGATATAGTACCCAACCACAGCATAGACACATCTAAGATAAACGTTCAAAAGTTCAACGAAAGACTCAATTTGCCTGTAAATACCCCCAATATACTTGATACCCAAATTATAGTATATAGATAAATACATGTGGGCCCGCAGGCATGATATTTACACAAAAAGAATAACAATTCACGTATCAAGTACACAAAAAGGGGTCACTAAAAGAATCAAAAAGTAAAACCCCAGCGTCAAACTTTTGGTCCTTTAATGACCCTCCCGTACAATCCGCTTTTGCTCATACTCCTTAGGGATCCACCAATCCTCATCGGGAAACTCAACTGTGGGGCCCGACCCTTGACCTTCAGGCGGATGACCTACAAAATCATCTAAAAGAGGTGTACATATGGGATGAGCTCACTAGTTCACTAAGTGAAAAGAAGGACCACACAATAATCCACACAACAATCACATCCATATCCACTATATGCTATGCAATTCATTTTAAATCTCATACACCTAAGTAACATTACTAAGTCTTTGGTTTAGTGCTACTACAACCACAGTGCGCGTATACTTCGGGTACGAGCCACGAACTCCATCCCGCGATACGCCCATTGGGCTATCGGAGAAGGCCCACCATGAGTACTCAAAAAAGTAAAGCATGCCGACCACCGGCTCTCAACATAAAAGTAAATGACAGAAAGTAAAGGGGACTCAGGAATTTAAAAGCGCGATTAGCCCTCTTGAATATACCACGGGGTTTCCGATTTTCCTAATGACCATCCGGGTATGTCTAACGCCATAGTGACCCACTCTGAACTGCTTCCCCAAGTGGTAACCCAACACCTCAACCCCTACTGGGAAGGTTCGTAGTACGGGAAGATGATAATCCTAAACCGCATGCTCCTACATGATATAGTATGATTGCATAGTGCCACCGCGTCCCATTCCACGGGCCACCAATGCACTTGTTTCCAAGCAGATTATGGCATCTAGTCTAATAATGCATCATGCACAGTGATCCCATCATTCATCACATAAGCACATCAATCATTTAGCATTGAGAAAGTAAAGCACAACACACATAACATAATCATATGAGGATGACTAAGCTACACATAAGTTGCATGATGACATGGCTAGTCTAGATACAATTGAATAATGCCAAACAAGCCTTAAAATAAGGTCAAACGTCCTCTCCCCACTTACTTGTTGTGTACAAAGACTCACGCCCGGTACGGGTGAGATCCGACGCGAGAAACATAAATTTTGGTGAACCTATCATAAGTGAATGGGGTTAGCATTTCACCACTTTGGGGTTAAAACTAACAAGATTTGATGACAAAATCATGTTTAGAATCATAAAAGAAGGTTGTACGTCCATTTTGGGTCCATTCGGACACAAAAATCAAATTGGGGGCCTCTCGGGTGGGTCGGATAGCCCACCTGTCATAGCCCATCGGTCTTCTCAGGTGGGTGGGTCAGCCCACCGGTCGGCCAATCGGTGGGGGCCGGGGGGCAGGGCCCCTCGGGGGGCAGGGGCCCCCGTCGACCCACCCCGGGGGGGTGAACCCGCCCCCTCAAAAGGGGGCCCTTAGGGGTTCGGCCCACCGGTCTCAGCCCACCTGTGAGGGCGAAAAAATGCCTTTTTCCCTGAACCTTTTCCCAACCTTTGGGGAATCAAATGGGGCTTTTCCAATCCCATTTTCCACACATTCAAGGTCTTATGAGATGATTCTAACCTAGATCTAAGTTAGATTTAAGGATTGAAAAGCCATCTTACCTTCTTTGCTCAAGAACTCTATCAAAACCCCAAAAATCACTTCCTTGCTCAAGAATCACCGATGCTTCTCCAACCTTGTAAACACTTCTTCAAATCCTTCAAAATCAACACATAGACCATCTATTAAACCTTAGATTCATCATCTCAAGGGAGATTTACAAAATCTCAAGGAACTCTACCCAAATCAAAGGTTTTACTTAGATTTGGTGAAAGTTTAAGAAACATAGCCTTTGCTCACCTCCAATCGTAGATCTCGTGTTGGGGATCACTCTTCCGGCGTCAGAATGGGAAGATCAAACCTTGGCACCGCTTGAATCCTTTCCTTCCTCCTCTTCCTTCCCCCTTTTTTCTTTCTTTTCCCTTTTTTCCCTTCTTTTTTCTCCCCTTTACTCTTCTCACCAAACCCCTTAATGTAATAAATGGGAAAAAGAAAACACAATAATACTATTTATACTTTTTTAAACCACTAGTAACCACATGGGGGGGTCACTCAGGGGGGGATCCCACCGTGACCCCCACCCACGAAAATTGGCCAACAAGTGAGATTTTGATGGAATTCGACCCCGACATATATCACTCTCGGCCCAAAGGGATATCATACGTATCGCTTTAGGATCGACTACCTACCAAAATTTTCCGTACATGGTCTTATGATACGTGCATGTGCCGGCGGGGAAACCCGCCTCCTCTATCGACTCGGACTTATCCGGGCCCAAAGTGTTCAAAGTCACCCTAACTTGTCTCACCAACCTGAGTTTAGAGTCATCCTTGCCATCATGTTCTATAGGGTACCCGTCTTAACTCATTTTAGTTCAGATCCTGCAAGACTAAACCTAACCAACCGGGTAAATAAATCAGGTTTAGAAAGTAGGGTATCATATTCACCCCCCTTTTTAAAAATTTCATCCCCGAAATTGAAGTACTTGGTTGTCCAAAAAGATGAGGATATATCGTCTGGATGTCATCTTCTTTCTCTCAGGATGCTTCCTCAACTATATGATTAGCCCATTGAACCTTCACAAAAGCGATGGAGCGATTGCGAAGGGTTTTCACCTTCTGATATAGAATTTCAGCAAGCTGCTCTTCATAGGTTATATCAGCTTCTAAGTACTCCGGTTCCCTTTTGGGAAAACATGTCTTGGGTCATGAATGTACCTCTTACATGGAAACGTGGAATACATTTGAATATTTTGAGGGAAGGTGGAAGAGCCAACATATACCCTTCGGGGCCAAGATTTCAAGCAGCCAATATATTTGGACTTAGCTTACCCTTTCTGTGGAATCTATGCAACCCTTTGGTAGGAGAGATTTTAAATAACACCTTCTCCCCCTCTTGGAATTCAATTTCTTTTCTGCGGTTGTCTGTATGCTCTTTTGGCATGATTGGGCTGCCTTAATCCTCTCCCGAATGACATCAACCTTGTCACGCATCATCTGTATCATTTTCGGTCCTAGCATCCAGCGCTCATGTGATACCCTACTTTTTAAATCCGATCTAATTAATGGTTGACCCGGTTTAACCATGCAGGACCCGAACCAGAGAGGGTTAAGGCGGGTTCCTTTATCTTGTGCATTATGAAACTCATTTATGATTTGTTATGTTGTAACTTTAATTATTAAATGCTTAATACTCTATGTAGACTAGCCATCTACTAATACCATTTGCATGCATTATCTTGTGCATTATGAAACTCATTTATGATTTGTTATGCTATAACTTTAATTATTAAATTCTTAATTCTTGCTATGGATTATGAGATGGATGATTTTAATTATTGAATATGATGTATTGCTAGATAAGATGCCGAGTCCCTTGGGAAACGAATGCATTGGTGGCCCGTGGAATGGGACCCTGGCACTAAAAAAATCGTACTATATCATATAGAAGCATGCAGTTAGGAATGACATCTCTCTGTACTACAACCCTTCCCAGCAGGGGGAAGCCTGAGGTTGTGTACCAAGGTGGTTGGGTTGAAAGCAAACCCCTCACTAAGGCATTGGCAACTTTGGTGATATAACCAGAGAGCCAATCATACTGCATTTACTTTAATGCAGGACAAGACCTAATTTACTTTAATGCAAGGCAAGGCTAGGCCCAATTTACTTTAATGTCGCTGAGGAACAACAATTTACTTTTTCGGTACCCACCGCCCTTCTCCCACAATCCCATGGGCGATTGTGGGATGGGGTTGCGACCGACCGGGCATCGGGGCCGTGGTTTTGAGTAGCACATAACCTATGAC
>CM040971.1:0-12247 GCA_022985045.1 Macadamia tetraphylla | reverse complement strand
CTTCCTATTTAATTTTCTTTCTAAATCATGATCTTGGGAGGAAAAAACAGGGAACCTTACATGTTTCAAACTTTTCCCAAGGAACTCATTTGCAACTAATGCATTTTGCCCATACATCAATGGAGATCCAGTAGCCCCATTTTCACCATATTTTTATATTGTCTGTAACAAAGAAGGTTCTTATGAGCTTGATTCCAAAATAAAGGAGCTTGCAATAAGCAAATCAAAATCTCTATATTTAAGAAATAGGAAAATTCTTCAGAGAGAAATATCTTTATGTATATCCAAACATACCTCTTGACAAGATAAAACCACCAAGACCCATGAGTATGACAAATGAAAAGGACCCAAATGTGTTTGCAACAATCATGTTCCTCCCCACTGTTCCAATGAATCTGAACAATCCAGATGCCATCTGTTTAACGCATACAAGTAGAAGGTACTGTTTGAAAAACCTACAGTGAACATGCTCCCAGTTACTTCCCTGATGACAGATACAAATAATAGGGAAGTAGACTTTCACTAGAGACACTATAACCTCTTTCCAATGGTCTTTACCTTGCAATGTTTGGGTCGAATCCTATGACATAATAAGTCATGAACACCCAAATGGCAACTTCGACTAGTGTTAGTGGGATCTTTACAATCCATGTGGGCAATAAGTGTGCCCAAGCAGGATAGAAAAAGAAGTCTCTTTGCTTGTAAAATACAGGAAGCTTCATTACAGTCATGGCAACCTCTGTGAGACCATTAAACATAAGAAAGTTGAGAGTATAGAACAAAGCACCCAAAAATATCCCTCCATCGGTTACTGAATCTCGCTTCATCTCAGTAAGCAAGAAGATGGTCATCGCTACGAGTGCCATAACAGTAATCTGAAATAAAAATGTGAAAAATTTAATTGTTGACATGATGAGAAAATTTTTAATCCAAATTTTGATGAAACCCTTTACGCACCTGTATCATCTTGAAAATGTACACAAAAGAGTCTCTTCATTAGTAGTATTTCTCTTGATATGCAGGCTTTCAACAGTTCCTTCTTGCTGACACCATAGTTTTTGGTCACTAAGGCAGCAGGGTGACTCTTGTTCTTATCAAATGGGGTGGCAAGTTCATCTGCTAACTTCTGACCCACATGGAATGAGTGGAATGCCTCAGAGAATTCCTTGACAGGGATGAATCTGTATGGTTTGTCTTTATGTGTCCAGTACTGTTGTTGATCCTTCCTCGATGTCACCTGTGAGATCCATGGAAATATAGTCCAATTTTTGCTAAGAGCTAGAGGCAGAGAAGCAATAAAATAAGGACAAAGGAAAAGGAAAAGGATTTTGAAGGGTTACTTCTTGCAAAAAGTCAGCAACTCCCTTCCTTTCAGGGCATTTGAATCCCATGGATTCAAAGAACTCAAGGACATGTTCACGAGGACCCTGGTAAACAATCTGGCCATCTGATAATAGAATAATGTCATCAAATAGATTGTAAACCTCTGGCGCTGGTTGGAGGAGAGAGATTACTGCAGTCCCATTTAGAATGTGGATAGATTGCCTAATTGAATTCACAATCTGGAAGGTTGTCGAAGTGTCCAAACCGGTTGATATCTCATCCATGAAAAGTGCACTTGCTGGTCCAACCAACATCTCCCCTGCATATCATGTTGGTCAAGAATAACAAATGATGAATCCTATTCATTATAAAGGAAGAACAAGAATAATTTGGCAATTAGATATAATACAAATTATGCTAACCTGTTGTTACACGCTTTCTTTGTCCTCCAGAGATCCCTCTCAGCATTTGATCTCCCACCAAGGTATCAGCACAAACCTCGAGCCCCAAGATCTAGAGTTTTGAATAAATGGGGTATTATGGAAAATGATCAGTCTGTTGCCTATGTTTAAGAGTTTCCTCCTTATTCAAGTATTAGTTTGAAGAATTTATACCTTTAGAACATAATCTGTGACCACATTGACCTCCTGTTCATCTAGTGCTGCTGCCTGCAAATGTAGGAACACAATTCTCCTGCGTTAGGTTGTCAAGTTCTAGAAACTGATCTTCTTCTAAGAACACTACTTAACTGCAAACATTGATTTAGAAATTCAAAGATCAGTGGTAACACAGAAGATTTTGAACAGAAAATTCAAAGATATGATGAAACCATGTTAATGAATCATGGGATGGACAACAATCTCGTTGGGACACACTTGGGTAATGAACCATAAAATAATTTGACTATTTTATATAAGAGCTAGCTCCTTCACCTTCATGTAGACATCAAGGTCAGCATCTGGCTTAATGTTTGCCTCCTTTTCTCTTCTCAACAACTCTGTCAACATCTCTGCATATTTTCAATGTTGGGGAATAATTGGTCAGATTCAGATACCACTCATCTGTCTAAACCTTTTCAATTGAAGCTAACCATCTGAAAGATACATGTTGAACTTACCATATCGGGCTCCTACCCCTTGACATCTTGCAAAAAAAGCCAAGGTTTCTCTCACTGTCATTTCCCCCATGTGGAGATCTTGTTGACTGATATATGTTAGAACAAACACCAAGAAGCACAAATAATAAAGAGATAATAGATCCGTATGACACAGAGATTTAACGAGGTTCACACACCAGGGTGGTGTGCTACGTCCTCGGGCGAAGAAGAAGATGATTCACTATGCAGAAGAGAGATTTACACCCTAGCAGCGGTGAGGAAAAACTCACCCTGAAACCCTAGCTACGTGAAAACCCTAGAATACAATGACTTTATCAACAAGCAACAGTACATTATATATACTCCAAAAACGTGGGTCGACCCATTGGGTGCAGATCGATCGGTCTGAACCCATACGGCTCGCTTGCCATCATCTGATCTCGAAAATTTCATTGGTTCGCACCAAAATAGTCGGACGGGTCAATCTTCAAGCGGTCAAGAATTTAGACAAACTTAACAAACTCCACCTTGGCTTGAATTCTCCTCCAACAGTAAACAAATAGCTAATATCTTCATCTTCTCCAATAGCCCTCAAAGTTGAACTCAAACAACAAACACCAAGTAAGTTCAAGCAATCTCGAACTTACCAACAATAACAAATTAGTCAACATATCATTGGATTGTCTTCCAATACCAATCTTCAACACTTGAATATTACCTTGAGCAATTATCTCTTTTATGAAATGATACAACATCAATGTGCTTTGTCTCTCATGATACATTGAATCTTTAGTCAAGTGAATAGCACTCGGCTATCACAGTGGACAACATCACCCATGATCCATCTTGAGTTCTCCCAACAAACCTCTAAGCCAAATAGCTTCTTTAATTGCCTCGATCACGCCATATACTCTGCTTGGTGGTAGATAATGCAAGCTGTAGCTTGTAAAGTAGCTTTCAACTAACGTACTTCCTCCAGAGTAAATACATAGCCTTGGTGACCTTCTCTTGTCAAGATCACTGCATAATCTGAATCAACATAACCGGATAAACTATCACCATTCCTCCCAAACTCCAAACAAACACGGAGGTCCCTTTCAAGTACCTAAGTATCCACTTCTTTGCTTCCCAATGAGCTTTACGGACATGACAAATATCACTCACCACCGACACTTGTGAAATGTCGGGAGAGTGCAAACCATAGCATACATAAGACCAAGCGCACTAGAGTATGGAACACGTGACATGTACTCCACCTCTTCATCTGTCTTAGGTGATAGAGCGGTTGAAAGTCTAAAATGAGATGCAAGAGGAGTAGTTCAGGTTTGGCATCTTTCATGCCAAAGCGATTCAATACCTTCTCGTGTACTTTTGTTGAGATAGCCACACTTCCACCTTTTCTATCCCTCTTGATCTCCATACCAAGGATCTTCCTTGCTGCCCCAAATCTTTCATCTCAAATTCAGAACTTAATTGTTCCTTCAACCTATTGACCTCATTCCTATCTTTTCTGCAATCAATATATCATCAACATAAAGCAACAAATATATGAATGACCCATCGAAGCTTTAGAAATAAACACACAGATCATATTGACACCTGGAGTATCCAAAACTAGCCATAACTGAATCAAACCTTTTATACCATTGTCTAGGAGATTGTTTTAAACCATATAGGGACTTCTTCAACAAGCATACATGGTCCTCCTTACTTTCAATAACAAACCCTTCAGGTTGATGCATATAAATCTGTTCTTCTAGTTCACCATGCAAGAATGTTGTTTTCACATCAAGTTGCTCCAACTCCAAATCATGCATAGCAACTAAAGCAAGTAGGACACGAATAGAACTATGCTTAACAACAGGTGAGAAAACATCATTAAAATCAATTCCTTGTACTGTGTAGCCCTTTGCAACCAAGCGTGCCTTGTACCTAGCATCTTCAACACCTGAGGTGATTCCTTCTTCTTGAAGACCTATTTGCAATTAACAATTTTCTTCCTGTTCTCGGCTTCACAAGCTCCCAAGTCTGATTTTTATGAAGAGATTCCATCTCCTCATTCATGGCAATCAACCATTTTGTAGAATCAATTGAAGCAACAACTTCAGAATATATTGCAGGCTCACTATTTTCAATTGTATCTGCAACAGACAATGCATAAGCAACAAATTCAGCATGCCCATACTTTTGTGGTTGTCTAATATTCCTCCTTGGTCTATCCTTGGCAATGTTGTACCGCTCTTCTTCTTGATTCTCTTGAGCATCATCTCCTTCAGTAAAAGTAGGCAGTTGGACTAAAGTAGATTGTGCTTTGTTTGAAGATGAACCACCAATTTCAAACTCCACCTTCTCTCTAGATTTTTCTTGACCTTCATCACAATGAATATGAGCTTCTTTCTAGGATGCAACATAGCAGATTCATCAAAAGTAACATCTCTGCTAATAAGAAATTTTGGAGACTTTGGATCAGACACCACAACCTGTATCCTTTCACTCCAGATCCATACCCAAGAAAAATGCATTTCTTAGCCCTAGGTTCCAACTTCCCTTCATTTACATGTGCATAAGCGGGACATCCAAATACTTTTAAATTTGAGTAGTCTGAGGTTTACTGACCAAACTTCTTACGAGTCTTGCACTCAATAGCTGTGCAAGGAGATCGATTCACCAACAAGGTTCTTGTGTTAGCTTACGCAACTCCTTGCCCAATCAGCATTTGATAACATACACCTCGCCTTTTCTAACAAGGTTCTATTCATACGCTCTGCCACTCCATTCTTTGGGTGTTTTAACAAGCTGTATGGTGTCTTGCAATACCTTCATTTTGCAGAACTCATTAAAGTCACCTTCACAAAACTCTAGGCCATTATCGGTTCTCAACCTTTTAATTTGTTTCGATCGCTTCTCAAGAAATTCTTCATTGTTTGAAAGTGACAAATACTTCATTTTGTGCTTCAAGAAATAGACCCAAACCTTCCTAGAGAAATCATCAATGAAAGTAAGCAAGTATCTTGCACCAGCCCCTTTGAAGCAACCGGAGGGCCCCATAGGTGCTGAATGAATGTAGTCCAAAGTTCCTTGGTCTTGTGAATAGCGATCTTGAAACTAACTCTTTTACCTTCCCAAACACACAATGCTCACAGAACTCCATTGCTCCGTACTCGACCACACACAAGCCCCTTTTACTTAATGATGCCATCCCTCTTTCACTCATATGGCCTAACCTCATGTGCCATAAATTTGTGACATCTGATTAGACATAGATGATGAAGTGCTGCTTGAGACCAGTTGTAGTACCCAACACATACAAACTGCCAACCTTGATTCCTTTCATCAATAAGAGAACATCCCTTGCATCTTCATGACTCCACCTTCATTGTATACTTGCACCCATTTGAATCAAGAGTGCCTAAGCGATGAGATTCTTCTTCAAATCGAGGGACATGCGACATTGGACAAGGTTAGACAATGCCATCATACATCTTGATATTGATCGTTCCCATTCCAATAGTCTTACAAGAAGCATTATTTCCATCAACACAACTCCACCTCGAACTGATTAGTATGTGGAGAACCATTCATGATTGGGACACATATGGTAGGAACAACAGTCAAGAATCCATTCATCCTGTGATCTAACTTTATCATCAGTCACCAAAGCATATCGGACTCACTCTCATCTTGACAATACTAGCCTAGAATCATCTCTTTTACTTGATTTTGAGCACCACCACACCTTACCTTATTTAAAAGCTTATAGCATTGATTTAATATGTCCCTTTTTCTTCATGATGATTGGGTTAAATTCTTGTGCTTAGATTTTGATCTAGCCTTCTTTTGTCACCATCTGAACCCTTTCATTCGTTCTCCCTCTAGCTACCAAACCAACACCATCAGTTTATTGGTAGTTGTCAACTCATCATCAATCTTACGCTTGCTTTGCGATTCGTTTTGACATCCTCAATAGAGATTGTCTCTCTACCATAAATCATGGTATCCCTAAAATGCTTATAAGATGGAGCGAGAGAACATAACAATAATAGGGCCAAATCTTCATCGTCTATTTTAACATCTATCATTTTCAAATCAGTAACAATAGAATTGAACTCAGATATTGGATTTAATAGAAGTACCTTCACCCATATGAAGGGTATCTGATTGTTGCTTCAATCTCAACCTATTGGTGAGGATTTGGTGAGGTAGAGGTTCTCTAACTTCACCCATAACTTCTGCACGTTTTCTGAGAGAACTTCGTAGAACATCATTGAAAGACACAATGAATAGTGAAAGGGCTTTATCATCCAAATCGTTCCAATCATCATCGGACATAGTTGCAGGTTTCTTCGCCTTCCCAAATAGGGTTTTCTTCAAACCCTACTGCGTGAGAACAACCATCATTCGAACATACCATAAACTAAAACTGATATTGCCGTCGAACCTATCAATATAGTATTTGTTGAAGCCATGGATCGAAGTAACCCAGAGCTTTGATACCAGTTTGTAAGATCAAACACCAAGAAACACGAATAATAAAGAGACAATAGATCCGTGCGACCACGAGATTTAACGAGGTTCACACACGGTGGTGTGCTCGTCCTCGAGCGAAGAAGAAGATGATTACTATGCGGAAGAGATTACACCTAAGCGGCGAGGAAAAACTCACGAAACCCTAACTGCGTGAAAACCCTAGAATACAATGACTTTCTCAACAAGCAACGATACATTATATATACTCCAAATCGTGGGTTCGACCCATCGGTCCGGTCGATCGGTCGAACCAACGCGGCTACACCCGCACATCTGAGATCAATGATGGGCTAGCTCTATAACCCTCTGCTTCCATCACAGATCTCAGAAAATTTCTCATTCGGGTCGCCACCAAAATATGTCGGATCGGGTCAATCTTCAAAACGGGTCAAGAATTCGAGACAAACTTAACAATATAAGCCGCTGTCTTTTGTGGGACAAATTCATCCATTCCATGGCCATTGTAAGTTATTCTCCCAGAGAACTGAGGACTCATCAAGAGAAGAGGTTTGAGTTTTCAGATAATCTCAAAAAATGATCTACAAAAGAGCTACAGAAGAACAATTAGAACTTTAAAGGAATACCAAAGGTGTTACATTTCCTTACTTTTAGATCACGATCAAGCATTCCTGCTAAAGACAACAAGAAGGTTGTCTTTCCAGAGCTTGGAGGGCCTAAAAGCAATGTCATTCTGCAAATATTCAGATCAACCAAAAACTTTGGATTAGCCACAGAGCCTATTGAATAATTGAGTGAAACCAAAACTAAATAAACTTCAGCAATTGTTTCAAACTTCAGGGCTTTTCTTGTAAGTGCTCTCACCTGCCAGGCTTGATTATACCACTCACATCATGAAGGATTGAAAGTGGCTTCTTTCTACTTGGGAGAATATGAAGATAGCTCAAGAACCCCTTTAAAACCAGATAACAGATTACTTAGGCAAGTTATGTTGGAGATAATAAACAGTTTGAACCGAAAGAAGAACTCCAAATATGATGATTTACACGTAGACTACCTCTAACATATTAGCATAGGAATTGAGTATTGTAGGTAAAGCTCTACTTCCCACATAAGCTTCTGCATCTACATTTACATGCTCATAGCGGACTTCAATTGTGGGAATATTAATTCCAACTCTGAGTAACAAAAGAAAGCAGAGGAAAAAACAGAGATATACTTAAGGAGACAGAGAAGCTATGAAAATCTGTATTTTGAATGTATTTGGAAGGAGAAGTTTCTTACCGATCAAGACGGTCCTTGAGCTTCAACAAGAAATTCTCATGGTCCTTCTCTGCAACTTTGACCAACCTCTCTAACAAAATCTTCCTCTCTGACAAACCAATTTTCTTAATGTCAATTTCCTTGGTGTCACCACCTTCTAAGCCAGCCAGTACACCTTTCCTGAGACGATTATAAGTTGGTAGTTTCTGTAGAGCAGCCCATTTCAGAGCTTCTTCATCATCTTCTTCATCTAGAGAAGATTTTGAAAAGACATCAAGTGTATTGTTACCTCAAATTGAACAACTGTTATTGTGAAAACTACTGATTCCATATGCACCACTAGTCTTCATTAGACTACCTAAAACTACACAACCCTCTATCAACCTAGCCAAGACACAAGAACCCCACAACTTGAAGAGCTCAAATTCCTAACTCTGAATTACTGAAGAGTTCCGAAATGGGTCTGGTCTGGTCTGGTCTGGTCTGGTCTTTTTCTTTCTTTCTTTATGTTTCTAGGACTCAAACCCTGGAGGACCCAAGAAGCACTTTCAATGGCTGAACTTCTCTCAGCTCTTATGCAAAACTCAGAAGCATTATTTATTTTGTTGTGTAGTAATGGACAAAGAGATCCAACCAATCTTGCCATATATATATATAGAGAAAAGGCGCCAAAAGAAGATACGGGTCTCCTCTTAAAACCATTTCCGTGAAGCCCTGGAAGTACATAACTGAAATTTGAATCAAAATGGAGAAGTGACAGATGTACACCTTTTTATGTAATTAGATTAGATTTTGTCAACTTAATCCCACTCTCTTCATGTCACCAAATCGAATGGGTCTCTAGAATACGCAACCTTATGGGTATTTCCGGTAAAAAAATGGCGAAGGAATTAACTCTGCCCGTCCTGAGCTCCTGCTCCAGCAAGTGGCCCAATGGAAGATCTTTCGCATGTTAGATGCTTCTGTGCTTTTTTCCATTGGTCCATGCATCAGTGTAAGTCAAAGGGGGTGGGCAGAGTATAATATTTACCCTTGAGATTACCTGCACTCCTGGAGCAACAACCACTTACAACTTCCAACTATAAGGGCCCGTTTGATAACGTTTACATGGTTTACGTTTCAAAAGCGGCGAAACTATCAAATTCGTTCTAGAAGCGAAGCGGAGTTGAAGGTGTTTGATAAATCATGTTTTTAGAAGTCGATGGTAACCGGTGAAAGAATTGCGACAAGTCGTTTCCAGAAACGGCAAAACAAGTCAACTTGTTTTGCCTGGGTCGTTTCTTCAACCATAAATAAGTAAAAATTTCTATTTCTATTTCTAAAAATAAGTGAAGCAAGCAGTTTTATCAAGCGTTTTTGCTCCGTTCTCTTGTTTACGGAAGCGAGCTACAGCGTTTCTTGAAACATTATCAAACGGGCCCTAACTTTCTACCTTAAAAAAACCTTTGAATGCAGACTCGCAATCTAGCTCCAGGTAATCTCAAGCGTGAATATAGACATTGGAGCTTACCTCTGCTATATTGCTATTCTCTCACATGGGCTTTTGTTCCTCGTTGACACATGAACTATGTTATTGTCCTTAATTTTATAGCATTCCTCATAGTCAAGACACATAAGAAATGGGGACGGACTGTGAAAAGACACCCTTGTTTCAGTTTCGCCTCCATTTTTTCATGTGTCTAGGCGTGGAAACGCAAACGGGTAGTTTTCTAGCTCCCAAGCCTTTATTATAGAGGCCGATCGACTCAGTCCTCTCAAGCCTGAAGAGCATTAGGCAACTAGCCACCAGGACTATGACAGGGGTTGCTTATGCATGAAACTCATCTAGCATTTCATAGAATGAATTACAATGGATTTTTTTTTTTTTTTTTTTGATAAAAAAATGATTAAGGGTTCTCTCAACAAGCAGCATGGGGTGCACCAATAAGATGTGGAAAAATAACACCCTACATTAAAGGGGCAATGAGGTTACTCATTGTGAAGAGGAGAGAGATAGTGACACAAACATGTTCTAGTGTACCTTATCCCAACAGCTCAGATAGCCATCTCCCAAAATATATTAAACCTAGGGGAGAAAGAATGTTGCCAAGCTGCGCACCTGGTATACACTAGCACCTCACTGTGTCTTTCTCTCTCCTCCCCTCCTATGAAATGGCATATCTACCCCTATTGGGGGAGGAGAGATTAGGTAGGCAGATTAAGGGAGGCACAAGTTTACACTATGCATCTTACATAGGGAACTCAACCCCTAAAACCAAAGGGAAAAGAAAGACTATCAACAACAAAAAGGAACCAAAAAAAGGGCTCCCAACTAAGGAATGAAACTTGTAGAAGCCACGTTCATACTACCCCTGCCAGCAACAAAGGAAATGGAATCTCGAGGCTAGGTTAGGTGGAATTTTCCAACATAATCCCAAGATTCCATTTCCCTGGTTGCTAACAAGCGTAGCAAGAACATGTAGCAACCAATTTTTTCCCCAAATTGAGATACAACAAAACACACGAAACAAAGCCCTAAGGAGCGTCAAAAGAGACCTTCTTTTTGTATACACCAAATACACCCTGAGAGACCCTTCTTCTTTGAATAGTGGAATTTATGTACGATTGCATCCCGACCAACTTTATGAGTGAAGAAAATATCTATGACGTTTTTTTCGTGAAATTAAAATAAATTAAGATTATGAAATCAAAGAGAAAATAACATTTATTGTGATTATATTTAGGGAGGATGATCATTACTAGGCTATGTGACCTTTGCGTCAGCAGTTCAATAAGAACATATGAAGACATCCAATAGGGATGAGATTTTTCATTTTATAGTAAGTTGGGATGGTTATTTCACCCTTCTGTGTTTGGCATCAGATGCCAAGCCACCTCACAACCTTTTTTTTTTCCTAATATCTATTCAACTCATGTATTATATAAATATTCCTAAATACCATTTTCAGTCATGCAGTAGGTGTGGTGATACAGCTGACTCCCCAATCCTTGCAGATGGGAGATGACCCAAATTACCGCTTTTCAAGATATGGTGAGGACGTACGTTTGTGGTTACTTCAGCAACCACTTCCTAAGTTCAAACGCATAGGGACGGGAATATGTCTAAACGGGAAATAGTCCTGATACAGAGTCCAGACGTTGGTGATTACCTCAACGGTATTACTCTTCCTCCCTCATCATCATGTGCAAATTTTGCTCTTTATCTTTTAAATGTTTTTACTTTGGCGGCGTTGGAGAGCGAGACTCTTGAGTCAAAACTTTTATAAGGGGGGGGTTGTCCTTTTTGACCTTTTTGAGGAGCGCTAGCCTATACCGTTTACGGCTGTGACCGCGTAGCTTAAGATATCGGACTCTTTTTCCCAGTGTTTATCGTCTAGGTCAATAGATAACCATTTAAGCTCAGGTTATGATTTAACGTTTTGAAAGGGAAACAGAGAAGAAGACATTGATAGAGACTGAGAGAACGAGACACCAAGAGTAGTTAGATTATCACATCTAAACGGCTATCAACTACGATTGTCTAAGGACAGTAAGGGTATCAAAATACATTACCAAAAAAAAAGTCAAGTTGCGAAAATAAAATTGGAATATAATGTTTATGATCCTTCAAAGTTTAAGCCATGTTTATTTGACAGAGAAAACGTAAAAAGATTAAAAAAATAATATGAATTTTTTCCATGAAATCTCAAAATCCAAATTTGTTTGGATGCTTTTATAGGAAACTGTCAGACAATTGTTTTGATAATTAATGATCTTTTCGATTGATGTGATAGGTAAATTCTTCGTAAATTCCCCCACCCCTCTCCCCCTAAAAAAAAATTCAGCCATTTTTAGTAAGACTTTGTAGAAAAGGCAACAACTTAAATTCCTGTATGTTTGGTAGTCAAGAGAAGAAAAAAAATGAAATAAAATAAAATAAAAAGAAAATAGAAAAAAATATGTATGTTTGTCTACAATTAGAAGAGAAGAAAAGAAAAAAAATATGTTTATTCTATTTTCTTGTGTTTTTGTAAAATTATTTTTTGGCATAAAAAAAAAAAACTTCACTATTTCTAAGGTGAATTTTAAAATTCAAAAAAA
>CM040970.1:46613617-46626167 GCA_022985045.1 Macadamia tetraphylla | reverse complement strand
AACAGATGGGCCGTTTCAGATCTCGCTCAGTTTCGATCCATTATTCTTTTTTTTTTGCCCAAAAAGAATAATCACTTGTACGGTTGACCAAACGAATGTGTACTTTTAATTGAACACATCCATCTTACTCAGAATTTCATCCTCTTCGCAACCATATAAAGAAATAGGACCTCTTTACATGTAAAATTGGAGATATAGCGCCCGATAGTCCTTAAGGCCTTGAAAATATAAAACCTGCAAAAAGAGAGTAAAACCCAAGGTAGCTCCATTCTAAATACGTAAAATGCATGTTTTACTACCCTAGATTTCACACATAAATGTGCTCATCACTTCTCAGTCCGAGGTATGGGCATCTCCTGAATTGCCTTGATCTTGATAGGGTCGACTTCAATGCCTCTTTCACTCACCAAGAACCCTAACAATTTTCCTACTGTTGCCCCAAATACACACTTCTGATGGTTCAACTTCAGCTGATACTTCTTGATCCTTTCAAAGAATCGCCTTAATGCAGGAATATATCCCTATCGATCTTTTGACTTTACTATCATGTCATCCACATAGACTTCCACATCTTTGTTCATCATGTCATGTAGTATGGCTATAAATGCTCTTTGATAAGTTGCCCCGGTGTTCTTTAGCTCAAAAGGCATCACCTTATAACAATTGATTCCCCATGGAGTGGTGAAGGTTGTCTTTTCACGATCCTTTGGGTGCATGCTCACTTAGTTGTATCTTGAGAATCCATCCATAAATGATAACAAGGCATGCCCTATTGTGTTATCAACCAATACATCAATATGAGGTAATGGGAAGTCATCTTTAGGGCTTACCTTGTTCAGATCCCACAAGTCTAGGCACATCCGTACCTTAGCTATCTTTCTTTGGCACTGGTACTATGTTAGCCAACCATTGGGGGTACTTCACCACTTATAAAAACCCTGCATTCCACTGCTTCACAACTTCTTCTCCGATCCTCTCACTCCATTCTGGCCACATCCTTCAGAGTTTCGCTTCACTGATTTTGCCCCAAGGTAGGTCAGCAATCAATATTGCATGATATCAAGGTCTATACCAGGCATATCCTTATATGACCAAGAAAATACCTCGACGAATTCCTTTAGAAGACTAATCATCTGTTCTGCTTCTTCATTTTCTAGGGTGGTACCAATTTTTACCTCTTGAAGGCATTGGTCAGTTCCTAGATTAATAACCCAAGTATCATCAAGGATAGGTTGGGCTTTCTTTAGTTTGCACTGTTTTATTAATTCTTGATATTTATTAAGATCATCATTAGAAAAAGGAGGCAAGTCATACTCGGAATCAAAATTTCATTCATGAAAGGAGTAACAGACTCGACATACACAAACTCTGGGCTTTCCTCAAGAGGGGAGGTCGATATGAAATCATAAAAAAGATTCAACAACCGACTCGACTACAGACTCGATGGTTGTTTTGATACTTTCATCAGTGGTATCCAATTTGATTGACTCAATAGTGTGAGTAAACTCCCCAATGCTAATCCAATTCAAGAGCGGTTCGATGGCTCAATGGATGAGGAGATGTGGCAATGGGCCTCCTTCTTTTGCTGAGAAAGTTGCTGCTATTTCTTCAATGGTGCAATGGTTCTCCTGGATAGGTGCCTGCTTCTTCACAAATACCAGCTGATCAACCTCGTGTTCTAGGAAGCCAAACTTTCTAAGGGGTGAAGATTGGTGGAGACTGCTCAATTCTCTTTCTATAAAGTCCATCTTTTCCATCCTATTGAGGGATGCCATCCTGCTCCTGGCCACATCTTTGACCACCTTCACGGACCTTCTGCAGCTTGATTCGAGACAAGACATGCAAACCATCATTCTTTTTGCTCTTTTTTGCTTTTCATATACACTTCTTCCTCTAAACGGACGAGGCTTGAGCTCATGTAACTCTCGGGCTCTTGGTTCTTGTAGGAGGGAGAAAATGTAGCTTTTCAAATTGGTGGGGAGTTGTAAACCGTGTGAGCTTTATCTTCTTTTCCTATTCTCTTTCAGGAGGACTCGAGAACTTGGTGCCTCCTTGACCGGATCAATGTTTTAGGGTTATTAGAGGAACCCATTCTCAATTAGTACAATTTCGCTATCGCAGTTGATGCAACTGCCTTAATCACTTTCCTTGACTAACATTTGCTTGTTTCACCTCATGAGTTACCCAATGAACTCATCTTGAAAGAATACTTCAAATATGGGTTCCATCTTTGTAGCGGTTTCATCAAACCATAGTTCAACATTTTCACAAAAGAAAAAATCTTCTCCTTCCCTTACGGCACCCGCTGAGAGTAGGGTAGTAAGAGGCAGATATTTTCCTAGTCATTCTTAGTATCTTTTGGCCTTTGCTACTATTCTTGCTTCTTGGACTGGGGGTTTGAGGAATGTACCCAAGACCACTCCTTCCTTTGCTAACTACTAGAGTATGTAATTTTGAAACACCCTGATGATACTTTCCCAATCCCACCCTTTGGAAAGTATTGTATGTTTCTCATCATTTGATTCACTGGAGGACTCCATATAGCTTCATATTTGGGCCCGTAATCTTTTCATTTGGAATTTCCTGGTGAGTGTTGCACAAGTTTCCTCTATTTCAAAACCACTAAGTTGAACTTCCTAGTCTTGTTCTTTTCCTTTTCAATGTTGGCTAAGGTGTTCACCACTCGATCCCCGCTACTATAATCACCTTTCCTTCATGAATGAATTTCATTTTTGTCGGAGACTAGAGGACACGTTTTCGCATGATGTAACAAGGCCTTCCCAAGAGCATGTTGAAAGATGGGGGTATATCAATGATCCGAAATCAATATCAAACTTCACGAGGGCCGATCAACACGGTGATGGTGAGGATGCCAAGGATTTTCCTTTTGGTGTTGTCATATGCCGATGATTTGGGTTGATGGCCTCATCTCTTCCAAATTGATGCCAATACTCTTTTCGATCTTAAGGGTAAAACATTCAAAGTGGACCCGTTGTCAATGAGAACTTGGGAAACCACCTTGTCAAGACATTCTACCGTGATTTTAAAGCTCACAGCCCAGCCCTTTTGGGGGTCCGAGCCGAGAACATCAATGACCTGTATCACATAAATTACCCCTACTATATGGGAGAGATGCACCAAATCTATCTCGATAAGCACTTGCACATTGGTGAGAGATTTCAAGACTGCTTCATGATGTGTGGGGAGGCCATCAACAATCCCCAAATCGAGATAATAGCCCGACTTTGAGTTGAGCTAAACCGGATTCTCCGTTCTTTCTTCAAGCCACGGGTTTCCTATCTCATTAATCCTTAATCGTTCTATGCTAGGGCTCACCTTTGTAGTCTCTTCCACTTCGAAGTTTCCATCACACCGACATGTTTCTTTACATTGGTCTCGTGGGATAGCAATCCATCATCACCGTTGTTATGGTAATTATCCCTACCATGGGGTCATCTTCTTCCTCATGTTCCTCTTCACTACTTGGGTAGAAGGTCGAGGTCCTTCATAAATGTCAAGGTAATCACCATCAACTTGAGAGCTAAAGTCATCTCCATCCTTCTCATCTTTGTTTCATCCTTATCATCATCCTCTCGTGTCACCCCTATGTGGATGAAGGAGGCATGCTCTTTGATTTGTTCCCCCACCACAATGCTATCATTACTCTAAGGAGGTCATCCGTGACTTCTTCAATCATCTCGGACTATCCTCTAAGATATAGTGGGCTGAATTAGAGAAGGGATCACCATCCGGGCCTTCTCCTAAAGCATTCCCCGATCTTGTTGATGAGGTCATCTTTGGGGAGCCCGAAAAGCAATTATCTTCCAATTATACCCTTCCATCCATCCTTCTTTTGGGTTGTACACCGAACCTTGAGAATGGGATTGGTATGAGGGTGATGAGGGATATGAGGCAGGGTGGTATAAAGGTGATGTGACAAAAGAAATGGGGTATTGTGAGGAAGATAGAGGGTTATAAGATGATGAGGTTCTTTCTCCTTGATAGTCTGGTGAAGGTTGATGATATGGTGGAGGTTGATAATATGGTGAAGGTTAGAGGTATGGTGGAGGTTGGTAATATGGTGAAAGTTGGAGGTATAGTGCGATCGATTCTTCTGTTGATGAGGAAGGATGAATATCAGATGTCTGATCTTTTGATCCTTCTTCTGATGACCCTTCTATTTTAGGAGCCTTCATGACCTTAGCCCTTTGAATCATGGGCCCTCCTATAAGCACGGGCATTCATGTGATTCTTCCGAGCTCGTGACACAATGATATGAGTGGGATCACTCTCTATTTCTTCTTCATCTAGGTTGTTCACATGATCATAGAGCATGGGATAACAAAAGTGTTTATCCAACTGATACATATGAATAGCCCTTCAGAAGGAGTCTCACTCCTTCTGACAAGCATCCTTAACGAATCCACGGATGTGCCCTATCAATTCTGGAGGAAGGGACAACTTTTGCACAAGATAAAACTTCTCTTGCCATTCAATATGCCTCTCTTCTTGGTATTTCTTGGCATTCCTAATAAAATGGGTTGGATCAGAGAACTTAGGATCCCAATTTTTCCAATCACTCATTGTTGCCAACATATTGATGGTTTTATGATCTGGGAGGGGATTGGTATTGATATTAAGAGATTGCTTGATGTTGACTTCAATGGTCCCATTGTCTACCAAGTCTTGGATCACATGTTGCAAACCCATGCATCTTTCAGTGTTGTACCCCTTCAGAGTGTGGTAAGCACAATATTCATGATCTCTATACCAAGCTAGAGAAGGGTTGTTGATTACTCTTGGAGCCACTGTCCCTCGCTATCCTTGTTTCTTTAGCTTTTCATACATTACTGTCACGGGCATTTCCAAATCAGTAAACTACCTTCTTGGATGAGGAGTCTTTTGGGAGAGTGCATCTACTTATATCACAAATGGTTGTGAGACTAACTGTTGGACCGCACCTACCATATTGGTTTTGGGACTCTTTCCCCATCCAACTCTAGTGTTCTTACCTACATCTTGGGAGGATCCTTGATACTGAGCTTCCATTAGGATTCTATTTTCCACATGTGTACCGGTGGCTATCAAGTCATTAAAAGTTTGTAAATGTTGATAGTAAAGGACATCATAATAGGGCTTTGATAAGTTCTCAATCAACATCTCCACTTGCTCTACTTCTGAAGGCCGGTATGCCATCTTGGTTGCCTATCCCTAAACTTCATCAAGAAGGCGGTGAATCCTTCTCTAAGTTGTTGCCTCAACGTCTCAAGCTCTCGTCACTTCACATCCACTTTGGTATTGTCCAAGTACTACTTGGTGAAGGCTCTCACCACTATTGTCCAATTTTGAGTTTGGGAAGACTCCAACTGGGTGAGCCACCTTAGTGCTGGTCCTGATATGGTTAATATGAAGGCTTACCCCATTTGGTTGTCTGCAAGTTGCCATGACTTGTGACGCTAAGGAAGACTTTAAGATGAGCCTTAGGGTCTCCTGACCCATCAAACATGTCAGTCTGCCACTTCAATTTCTCAGGAATCCTTACCCCAGAAAAGAAACTCATTTCATCAGAATCCACTATTTGACTTTCTGAGCCTTTTCCCGCTCAAATCATACTCTCTAACTTCTCTAATTGCTCTCTAAGTTTCCTCTCTTTCTCTGTCTTTGGAGGTTCCATTCGGACATGTGCAATGAACTCCGCTTCCTCATCTTCAATCACTACCTTGGGAGGAGGGACCCTGGAATAGGTCCCTCGTTGACATTCAGATCGGTAGGTGAAGCTCCTCTCAGATCGATTGGCCTAACTTACTATGGTTCTCCTGAGTCAGCTCGAGAAGAATTCCCATGATGACCCGTAGGCCCATTTTGATCCAACTCTCCTGTAGCTTATGCTGGTTCAGCCCTGGGAGGGTTTTGGAGTGCATGCAGTGTCTGAGCTATTCCTTTCTTGACCTTAGCCATTTCTATCTGCAAGGTCTCTATAGGGTGGACCTAGGCTTGCTCGGGTGATTCAAGGTTATGGGGATCCATGTGAACTGGGTTATAATCACTTGGTGGTAGACAATCTTGGAGAGACAATGGAGGTGATACTGGACTTAATCGAGTTAACTGGTTACCCTGATGTATCCAAATGGATTGGGGAGAATACTTGAGGTGTAGAATTGTGCCTGAACCAAAAATGGTTTATTTTAGGATTCCTGAATTCCCAATCCCTTGTTCACACATTCACTAGATTAACAACCAATAATCCATCCAAAGTTAGTCCAGTTAATGGTAGGGAGTGGATAGGGGTTGATGCCCCTAGTCCACTCAATGCCATATGGTTCATACAAATGGCTTGACCAGAATACTTCTATTAACACATTCTCTGCCAATAAAGTCATGCTTTCCTTAATCTTATCCCACTAGGTGACTTTCCTCCTAGTTTTCTAGGTCTTTAGATAATTCACATTTCACGAGACTTTGATGTAAATCGTGGATTGCATATGCCAAATCATCTATATTTCATTTCTAAGGAGGAAGGACACCTTTATCCAAAACCCACTTAGGAGACCATTTCATGACTAGAATATATCATAGAAAAATTCCTTTTAGCTTGTGGCATTCCCTGTGTTCTCCATCTATTTCCTACATGATGCATCATGCAATGGATGCAATAGGACCGACAAGGCTTCCTTGATAGGTCTATATTCATAAGGTATGTGATCTTTTTGATATGCCTGTGGGTACGAGATAAAGGGGTTGACTTCCTTGCCTATTACTCGTGATGATACATGAGGTTAAGCAACTGGCCATGGGGTAGTGGAACCATGAATGATTGTGTGTAAAAGTGTAATATGAGAATATCATTATCCGATCTCAGAATGTCATAAAGTGCATGGACCTCCCTGAGGGTGCTAGCACAATTATGAACATCCTCACAATTTAACAATACCCCACACCCTTGTATAGGAAGCGGCTACCATTTGCTCTTAAAGTACTCTCCATGACATACACTAACCTCCCCGAGGGTGCAGGCATGATAGAGAGTCCCTCACCAAATGATTTCACTTCAAGCTAGAGAGTGATGAGATGTCTCTCTTCCCTTGGGGGGAAAAGGACTTGCATCCCATCCTCTCTCCTCTCTCTTTCTCTTTTATGTGAGGGGAGGGCTGTGTTGTGTGTGCTTTACTTACAGGCCTCGCACCGTCGTATCACCACTTGGAGATATGTGGAGGCCTATTTTGCAAGAGTATTAAGTTCTTCATTCGAGACGAGGATTTGACTCAGGAGAACCAGAGCAAGTCAGACTAGTACGGGGATCAGGATCATACAAAAGGGTTTGGAATTGCCACCTAGGATTCTGGGCCTAAGACTCGAGGTGGGCCCAATTCTAGAGAAGAGGGCCTAAAAATTGGTCTAGTCCAAAGATTTAGGGTAAGTGTCAGGTTATAAAATTGGGAAGGTATTAGGCACCCAATCTACCTGGTTCAACTGGACTTGCTACTAGATGCTTAAGAACAAACATTTTCCATGATTATTCCTATTCTATATACATGGCTAAGTTATCACACATATATACATTGACTGAATTTAACCCCTATTTCGGTTCAAGAGGGGTGGGCCTCTGATTAATACTATCTCGGACTATATCTCGTGTTCTCTTGGCTCAGGGGAAGATGGTCTTGACCTCCAACTTCCTTTCTTGAGAAATGCTGACTGTGATGATATTCGGATAGGGTTCTGGCTAGGAATGGTTACTATCGGATTTGATTCTGGCAGAACTTCAACTAGGGAAGGCTATTTCTAGAATTGTATTCGGATAGAGCTTCAACTAGGGAAGGCTATTTTTGGCCTTAGGATGAGGTGGCACTTCGTAGAACTTCCATTGGGAATGGCTATTTCTAAAAAGATTCTAGGGGCACTCGGACAGGACTTCCACTAGGAACTGTTATTTTTGGAAAGAAAAGGATTGACCTAAAAATGGATTGAAGAGCTCCAAAGCCCCGAAGAACACTTTGAAGATCTAAATAGAGTTTCGGATCTTGACAAAGATCTCTCCGTAGACCCGAAGAGCCTCAAAAGGGGGGTTTCTACTTTGGGTAAAACTCAAGAACACTCAAAGGAGGGGGTTCAAGAATATACTATTTTTGGAAAAAAGGGGATCGGACTAAGAACTTGGATTGAAGATCTTCAAAGTCCAGAAGAACACTTCAAGATCCGAATAAGATTTGATCTTGACAAAGATCGCCCAAGACCGAATAAAATCAAGAGGGGAGGGAGGAGAGTTTCACCACAAGGGAGTGAGGTGGGGTTTGTGTGTCAAATCCAAAGGAGGGGTATTTATAGGTTTTTTTGGCCATAGGAAAGAGGGAACCTCTTAATCCAATGGATGAAAGAATGTTTTTTGCCCAGAATGGGGGGATAGGGCTTTCATCCAATGGGTAAAGAGGGGGGTTTTGGGAGAGAGAATTACTAGCAAAAAAGGGGTTTTTTGGTTTTAAGTGAGTGAAGAGGGGATTTCTTCACCCACCAGGTCAGGGGAACACCAATCTCGATCGTTGACTGCGACGCATGGGACCAGGCCGAAGTGCTTAAGGTATGGTGAGTTTAGGTAGGTAATACGGGTGATATGATGGGTGTGAGATGGATGATGCATGGATAATGACCAAGGGGCACGCGGGCATGGGCAGCGAGCATGTGCATGCATAGGCAAGTGCTGTGGGGGCACAAGCAGCAGTGCAGTGCAAGTGTGGTGCATGGTGGCTTGGTAAAGCATGGTTGTGGGCCTATGCCCATGGAGGCATAGGCCAATAGGTAAGGTAGGGGCAGAGTGCATGGTGGCTTGGTACAGATACGAGGGCCCGTGTCTGTGGGGGGCGAGCCAAGAGGGCAAGGGGTGCATGTGCATGGTGTGTGGTGGCTTGGAAAGGTATGGCCATAGGCCTATGATGTAGCCTATGGGTAGTAGCCATGTACCACTACCATGGGCAGCAGCTATAGGCTATGGCCATGGACAACAAGCACGCTTGTAGGTTGGCCTGTTGGCCACTGGTTGCGATTGTTAGTTTTTCGGTGATGATTATAAGAGATCCGTTGGTCCAATTTTGGCATACCATATATCATCAAAATTGTATTCTCGAGCATTATCCATCTGTATGATCATCTTGACTAGATTTCTTCAGATATAAAAGTCAAAATCAGACCCTCTTCTCTCCGCAGTAGGGTTTCTAGGGTTTCGTGTCCGGAGTGTCTCGGTTATCTAGGTAGGTAAGGGATGAACTTTAAGGTGTTTGGGGTAGGGATTTTTCCAAGTTTCCAACGGACTATCCACGGTATGACATATGCAGGAAAGTGTAATTTTGGGAGATGATTGCAAGAGATCCGTGGTCTGATTTTGACGTGTTATATACAATCGTAATTGTATTTCGAAAGCACTATCCATCTATATGGTCATCTTGACTAGATTCCTTCATATATAAAAAGTCAAAACTGGACCCTCTTCTCTCTCACGGGGGGTTTCTAGGGTTTCGGATAAGGGAATATTTCCATCAGCATCTCTATTGGTCGGGTCAAAAGTCGTGTCCAAGATCCATATTTTATCATAGCTAGGGGAGGGTGATAAAATTAGGTGTCTACAAAATGTCCTTCTTTGGCCGAGGCCTGTGTCAACGGTCGAAGGGCAAAGAAAAGAATGATCATATTTTGTCACCCCCAGAGCATATACTGCCATCATCTTGCTCAGTTATGACGGAGTTGAAAAAAGTAACAAATAATATCTCTAAAGTTTTAGGACTTACCTAAGTTGCCAATTGGGGGAAAGGAATTCGTTGCTCTTCCAATCCTGCAAAAGGTTAGTACTTTGATCTTTGACTCTTCCTTAGCTGGGCTTCGCATTTGCTGGTTCAAGGAATATGGTCTCCATTCTGGGTCTTTCGACCCAATCTGGACTATCTGGGACTGAGGGTTACAAGAGAGGGATTTGCTACTCTTCCAATCTAGCAAACAATAAAAACATTTGATTTTTTTATTTTCCTTAGCTAGGCTTCACAAGTGCCAGTTCAGGGAATTGGTCTATGAGATCGGGCCACTTGGAACCGATTCAAAGGGGTTGGGCCTCCTAAGCCCGGGTTAATGATATTGGACCATCTAGGGTCAAATAAATGCAATTGGGTCACCTTGGGTCGGATTAATGAAATGGGGCCACCTGGGACCTAGTCAATGAAATTATGTCTCTTCTTGATTTTCCCTTGATTCTTGATTTTTGGTTCTTAGAATATTACTCTTTGCTTTTGATTTGGAATTCAATTTGAATTCTGATGCTTGATTTGGAATCTTTTGGTTTGATTTTTTGTGGGGAAACGAATTTTTTTTATAAAATGGTCCCCCTCCCCTGTTCATTCTTTATTCTAACTTTTCTGAGTGAGTTTTGAGTTCCTAGAGCTCTCTGGTTTTTCTTGAAATTTTCCTTCTTGTTCTTGGAGTTTTTCACCTTGCTCTTAAAGTTCTTGAAGATCTTCATCTTGTTCTTGAAGTTCTTGAAGATCTTCATCTTGCTCTTGAGGGAGGAGTTATTTGGAGAATTTGATATTCTTGTGCGCTTTTGTGTAATTTTGGGAACTTTTTGGGGTTTCTTTTAATTTTTAAAATTTTCTGGGGTTTCTTACAATTTCAAAAATTATGGCTGAAGGGAGAAAGAGAAAGACTTTGGGAGAAGTTCAGCTTGAGAGTTGCAGCAATCCTTCCCACAAGGATGGGGGCCTGGCCGATTGGTACTCCGGGCAGACTTTTCACAACATCTGGAATCACATCTGCAACTCCATATGGGGTTCCTGGTTAAGTCCTTACATTTTATTCATTGTTTTGATTATCTTTTACTCTTGCTTTGTCTTTCTTTTTATGCTGTTTTTGCTTTTTGTTATTTTTTCTTTTTATGCATTCTTTATTTCCATTAGATGAGGGGAGGGAACCACCTACCTTGGCCTCGTATGGCCATCCAAACATAGTTCAGTCATAGCATAAGATACTTCCTCATAGAGTAAAGCAGATAGTTGATGCGTCATACTTGGCACTGGTGGGAGCCCTGATGGAGCGGTGGTGGCCAAGTAGTCTTTCTTTCCATTTTCCCATCAAGTAGATTACCATCATGCCCTTGTGCTTCTATAGTTTGACAGGCATTCCATTTAGGGGTAGATCCATGACCCTACCTAGGGCTCTGACTATCCAGGAGTTCGTAGACCTGACAAGCATCACCATTGTGGCCAGTCAGACACACATCTACCTAGGGGAGATTAGTGCCCGATGGTGGAAATTTGGCCTAGTTGAGAACCCAGGTAACATATCTCGTGGTCTGCTCCTTCTTGGCTTTGCTTATGGGTCAGGCCTCTTCAGCAACCTCCGAGGGGGAGTGGATATCCGTCTGGTGTACTTCCTTTGAGATCTTCATATAGTAGACTCTTGGGACTGGGGGGGCTACCTATGCATATCTCTTGTGATCCCTAGATCTACTGTCTTATGGAGACAGGGGCCTCAAGGGGGCAGGCTTCATTATTCAGGTAACTTTCCTTCTTGTACCCATTTCCTTTCATTCATTTGGATTGCACTTTCTTACTTTAATTTCTTGAAACAGCCTTAGTGCTTTGAGCACTTGGGGACCATAGCTCCCAAATGGGGGGACCTTGAGGCATTCTTCTTCCCTGTAGCCACAAAGTAGGGAGATAATTAGGTGCTCAGGGCTCGACGCCATTCTCCAGGGACCATCTTTCGTTCTCTTTTGAATGATCTCTCCGAGGTATGTTGTGTCTAACACTAATATTCCTTTCATCTTCTACTGTACTTACTTCCCCTTGGTTTTACAGGTTACTTGGAGATCATTCCATGACCTCGTATTTCTAGATCTTAAAAGATTAGCCTTGGTTAAGCACTTATCCGAGCATCGAGTCCTTTTCGGGGAATATGGGGTCACCCCTGATAGTTGGGAGAGAGAATAGTACCCAAGCGGTCAGATATCGAGCCATGCCCTTCTCCTAGTCTTCCTTCACCCACTATGCACTACCCAGAGATCATCCCAGCAGACGAGATGGAACATTTGGCTGGCGGAGTATGGATGACTATTTCTCGGATCAGATAGCAACTAGAAGCCTTCCGGAGGAAGAAAAAGATGCACCCTCTTGGTCCCGATGGTCTAGTGGTATGTTACCCTTTCTTATGTATTTCCTTCAAATCCATTTTTTTTAGTCTTGACGATGTTCTTCAGTGGAGAGTGAGATGTAGATCCTTCGCTATTGGCTGCATGCCAATGCTACCGATCCTTCACAAGGTGACCTCTACCACCGCCGGTGGGTCTCTCGGTTATTAACATCCCTTTCATAGCTTCCTTGCTCGGACCTATCCCAACGCAGCCAACCCTAGTCTCCCTCATCTTTGAAGTTGAACAGTGTAGATGCTTCCCTTGGCTGCCTATTCCTTATGATTATGTGAGTATCCGATCATCCTCCAATTAACTCTTGATTTCCTTTGGCTGATATGCTCTTCTGGGGTCCCCGAGGTCTATCGAGATTAGGAGGATGCACTA
>CM040970.1:46599832-46613517 GCA_022985045.1 Macadamia tetraphylla | reverse complement strand
AAAATACAACTAAGTCCGGTAAATGCTACTACGGTAGATTAGGCTATATCCTCGCCTCGAACCTCCATCGACTACGTAACAATCACATCGGACAGTGGGTGTGGCATTCCAAAAGGCACATCGAACATACCACAATGGGTTATCCAACACCTTACCCACTGCTTGGCAAGGGTTCATAGCATAGGAGTGATACCTAACCACATACATGCTACATGCCTTCATAATGATATGCTTAGTATGAATTACACGATACCAAGAATACATCGACCATAAAGTGTAATTCATCTCCAAATATAGTCCTGTGAATATGATACCAAGAACACATCCGCCACAAATTGAAACCCAAGATCATTTACCTAATCTAACATACATATAATAGTTGAGTATGGACTATGCAATATAGGTACCAATCGTCACCACAAAGCGTATCCATTTCCAAATGTAGTCTCAGAGCACACGATACCGGTAACACATCGAGCACATGGTGTAATTTGCAGCTACAACTAACTCTAATACACATAATCAATACATGAATGCAACACACACACGAAATCATGGCATAGGTACCACCTCGCCACGTTAGATTTCGCCTCATACATACAACAAACACATGGCGATCATGGTAATCGAATCGCCGCCACATCAGATCTCTTCATACATATCAATAAATATTTCATATCAAATCCATAAGAATGTAACATTTGATAATCATCATCGTCATGTGAGTATATAATTAAAATATTAAATCTACACATGTGAGTAGTTCTAGATTAATAAACATTCCCAAAATAAAGCAATCCATCCCTCACCGGTTTATCTCCGTGTGTTAGGGTTCGGATAAGGCCACCGATTGATCAACTCAGTTTTGACTTTGTGGCACGTGCGCATCACTGTCCTAGACACAAGGGCAATCGTATGTCAATATGTGTCAAAAACACCAGGTGTGTTACTCCTGAAAGGTAAAGATAAGATTCCCCAGTGACAGTAATGTCACCGAAAACGGGGACTTTTCCACCAAAAATATCAGCCCAATTTCCAATGTTGGTGGTAGAGAGCTCACAAGCCTCTGTGGTTCACTGAAAGTAGGCCTAATGGTTCCGGTGGCTTGCTTCCGATGGCAGTACAGAACTGCCCAACTCAAATTGGGGCTTTCTGGCTCGGGCCTGATCGTCAGGATTTGTTTCGTGGAGTTTGTAGAGAATGTTTTTAGCATCATTCTAAGCCAATAAAATCCTGACTCCACCGAGCCATTTGGAAAATACATTGATCGAACGATCGTAACCATAATCGGTCAGTTGGAAAATCTTGTTGCCGGAGCTCACCGGACTTGGTTTGGACTCGGTAATGGCACCAGGAAGGTAGAACATGTAGTCTCCGACCACAAGAGGGTATGTGCACTAAGATTACACCCATACCTAGCTTAACCTAGGTCAAAATAAAGAGTGAGAGTTGTATGGGAGGTTGTTCTCACCTCCAGTGGATTCCAAAGAATGATGCGCAAGAGACCAAGGTAAGTTCTTCCCTCCTTCTTCCTCTTCCTCTTCTTCTTCTTCTCCTTCTTCTCTCCTTTCCTCTCCCACATCTGCAAACAATGGGAAATGAGGAAATGAAATCATCATTTCTAACTTGTGAGTTAAGTTGGGCCTTAGGGTCTGCTTGGTTGAACCCTATTTGGACCGATCGAGTTAATACGACTTTCAGAGCCCGAGAACCCGACTACTTAGGTCCACAATGTGCTCACGTCATGAGGAAGAAGTAGAGGATGATTTGGGATCATCCGATACTATCTACAATGCTAGTGATGGGACCCACAGGCATCGAAACCTTGACAACAGCCTATTTGGCTCACCGAAAACACCCCATCAGATTCAGGCCCAGTACTTTCGGTGGCTTGTTTTCGGTGGTCAAGACAACTTGCTGTCTTGACTGCTTGCTGTCCACCAACTGGCCATACACAGGTAATTGCCGTTGACTGTGCTCATGGCCTTTTGGTAACTTTGGTACGTGTCATGATTCATGAGTGAGGAGTCTGGTCACTTACCATCTAGGATCAAGGTAGAACCTCTCCGTTAGGACTGCACGTGATGCATGAACATCTAGGGTCATCTCTTCCCCTTTGAAAATGAGTGGCCATAAGCCAAAATCCGACTATGCTTCCAATCTTCGGCCTGAGACCTATCACAACAGTTCAAAATATATCGGGTCAGGGCATGGGTGTAACATTCCCCCGACTTTACAAGAATTTCATCCTCAAAATTGAACATACCTGGAAAATCAAACAATCCAGGATGTTGCTTCATCATCTCATCTTCCTGCTCCTAAGATGCTTCCTGCTCGGGGTGGTTCATCAATTTCACCTTGACGAAGGAAATAGTGCGGTTGTGGAGAATATGCTATTTCCGATCAACAATCTTCTCCGGTACTCCACGAGGCAAAATCCTCATCCAACTCATGGGGTATATAAGTTAAGACGGAGGGGTCGGAATGTACTTCCTCAACTGATACATGAAAGACATCATGTGTACCTCCAACTATGGTGGTAAAGCTATCCGTAAGCCACCATCCGATCCTTTCCAAAGATATCATATGGTCCCATACACCTCGGACTAAGCTTCCCTTTCTTGCTGAACGCATCACCCCTTTAATTGGGGAGATCCACAAGAACACCTTGTCTCCAACTCCAAACCCGGATGCTTGCTTCGACATCCGTATAGCTCTTCTTCCTGACTAAGCTGCGAATTTTTCTCCGATCACATTCACCTTCTCACCGTAGCTCAGATCAAGTTTGGACCCAAAATATGCCGTTCACAAACCTCATCCCAATAGAGTGGAGTCCCAGTTCCTCGCCATACAAAGGCCTCAAATGGAAACATTCCGATGGTGGTTTGATAACTATTGTTGTAGGAGAACTCAATAAGAGAAATGTGCTCATCTCAACCGTAACTCATATCTAAGGCACATGCTCGAAGTGAGTCCTCTAAAGTCTGGATAGTCCTTTTTGACTGACCATCAGTCTGGGGGTGAAAAGCTATGCTAAAATTCAACTGTGTACCTATAGCCTTCTATACACATGTCCAGAACTTGGAAGTGAATCTAGAATCTCGATTAGAGATAATGCTATCTGGTATACTATGCAACCTGATGATGTTGTCAATATACAACTTGGGTAACTTGTCTATAGAAAATGTGATCTTGATTGAGATAAAGTGAGCTGCCTTAGTCAAGTGGTCCATAACTTCCCAAATGGCATCTATACCCTTCTGTGTGCGGGGTAAGCCTGTGACGAAGTCTATGGTAATATTCTCCCATTTCTACTCTAGAATAGGTAGGGACTATAATTACCCATGGGGCCTTTGTCTTTCAGCCTTGACTTGCTGGCATATGAGGCATCTAGACACATGTGTGGTCACGTCATTCTTCATTCCTTTCTACCAGTAGGAGCTCTTGAGGTCTTTGTACATTTTAGTGCTCGCTGAGGTGAATGGAGTATGGAGAGCTGTGTACCTCTCTTAAAACTGTCTCTCAGTTCACCATCACTAGGCACACATAACCTTCCTTTGAACTTGAGAATCCTGCTTTTAGTTATAGAGAAATCCGGTCCTTCTAAGTTCTTCTTTGCATTCTTCTATCAGCTTCTGCAATTCTGCATTAGTAACTTGAGCTACAGTTATCCTATCCACCATACTAGGTTGTACCACCAATGTTGACAGTGACAAGGTGACACCTTCCACTAGTAGCTACAAATCCAATTTCCTGGCCTTCTCTATGAGATGCTCATTGGTGGTCAGTGATGCAAGAGTCAGTGATTGGAATTTTTGACTAAGTGCATCAGCTACCACATTGGCCTTTCTTGGGTGATAGTGGATAGTACAATCATAGTCTTTCATCAATTCCAACCAATGCCTCTGCCTCATGTTGAGCTCCTTTTGGGTGAAGAAGTACTTGAGGCTCTTGTGGTCACTGAAGATCTCACTCTTCTCACCATACAGCTAGTGTCTCCAGATTTTTAGTGCAAAAATCACAGCTGCCAATTTCAAATCATGGGTGGGGTAGTTCTTCTCATAATCCTTTAACTGACGGGATGCATAAGCAATGACCTTCCCGTCCTGCATCAATACACAACCTAATCCCAGCTTGGAGGCATCACTATACACAACCATACCCATGCACTCAATCAAAATAGTCGAATCGAGCTGATACCAACCTTTGTCGTAGCTTTTTGAAGTTTTTTTCATAAGCATCAGCCACTCAAATTTCACACCCTTCCTGTGAGTTGGGTCATCGGGTAGCAATGCGGGGGAAGTTCTCAATAAAGCTCCTATAGTATCCGCCAATCCCGTAAAAACTACATATGTCCGCTACATTCTTGGGAGTCTCCCATTCTAATACTACCTTCACCTTGCTGGTCAGCCTTTATACTCTTGTCTAAGACAATGTGGCCTAGAAATGCCACCGTGACAACCAAAACTCGATTTGTTGAATTTGACATAGAGTTGCTTCTCTCTGCATTGCAATACTAACCTCAGTGAACAACATGCTCTTGTGCATTCTTGAGTAGAGCAAGATGTCATAAATGAACACAATCACAAACTTATCCAAGACATCCGAATACCCGTTCATCAAATCCATAAATGCAATCGGTGCATTGATCAACCCAAATGACATCACCAAGAACTCATAATGTCCATACCTTGATCCAAGGCTATCTTGTCGACATCACTATCCTTGATCCTAAGCTCGTGGTAGTCCGATCTAAGGTCAATCTTGGAAAATACCTTGGCACCCGCAACTAATCAAATAAATCATCTATCCTTGACAAAGATACCAGTTCTTGATGGTTAGCTTATTAAGCTCCCGTAATCGATGCATAGCCTTATACTTTCGCCTTCTTCTTGACGAACAATACCGATGCTCCCCATAGAGACACACTAGGTCTAATGATTCCTTCTTCAAAAGGTCCTGAAGTTGCACCTACAATTCCTTCAACTTTGGGGGGGCCATGCGGTAAGGTGCTTTTGACACCGGTGCCGAGCTAGGAGTAGATCTATAGCAAACTTCGCTCTCACCAGGTAAACTTGTCAAGTCATTCAAAATATATAAAAATTCCTCACCACATCAAGCTCGGTCAATGGCCTAATATCTATCTCAAAGATCCATCACAGATGCTAAGTAACCCGACACCCTTTATCTAACAACTTCTTCATCTTGAATGCATATAATAACCTTCTTGGGTTTCTTAGACTTATCCCCTTGAAAGACAAACTCAACATCATCACGAGGTCTGAAAATGATTATCTTCTCTACACATAGCACACTGGCTCTGTATGCGAATGACTAGTCCATTCCTAGTATCTCATCGAAGTTGGTCATATCTAACTCAATCAAGTGAGCATTCAACTCATGTTCACCTATGGTCATTGGACAAGGCTCATATACATAGTTTAGACCTACTACACTACCCATAGGGGTACTCACTGCCAAACATTAAGTCATGCCCTTAGGTGGAATTCCCATCTTCTTTATAAATTCTGGTGATACAAATGAATGCGAGGCTCCTGAGTCAAATAACACATGTGCAGGCAATAATGATATCAATAATGTGCCTATCGCTACACCGAGTGTAGCCTTGGCATCTTCTGTGGTCAAACACTCTGCCTTGTGGTCTTTGGCCCTGTGGGGGCTGTGTTGGTCTAGGAGTTGCAAATGTCTACTAGGGCCTAGGTTGCATAGTGTATGGTGCATCATTTGGCCTCAGGTGGGGGCATGTCCTCACTAGGTGGCCCGGTTGATCACAATGAAAACACCTTGGGCTCGATCCCAAAGACTGAGATGTAACACTAGATCTGGAGGACTAGGAAGTCTTACTAGCTTCAAGTTTTCTGAACTGTAATGGAGTTGGGTTGATATAAGGCACTCAAAAGGGCTTGCTCCCTCCCTTGGAATTAGTAGACCCCATTGGCCTCTTTCCCATTTCCTTGGCTAAGAAATTATCTCTATGCCGCCTTCAATGGACTTGGCCATTTGGGACCACCTGGCATAAGTCTAGCCAACCCAATAATGGTGGACCCAATACCTGGCCTAAACCCCTTTTCTCAAACTTTTCTTTGGCCCTATCACGCCGAGATGCTCAAGAGAAAATGGAATAGCTCCTCAAAACATTGTCGATACTGAGCATAGACCGAGAACCTTACACCAATTGAGAGAATTCACTCTCTCCTATCCCAAAGCTTTAAATAATAGTTCTCAAAAAAGGGCCCCCTCGTGAAGTCTCCCAAGCAAGGTTTGGGTTACTCACCGTAATGGGCTCAGTAGCACTCCACCAATCATCAGCCTCATTTTGTAGCTGATAGCCCACATATAAAATTTTTTACTCTTCGGTGCAGCCCATTAGCCTAAACACCTTTTCCATACCACCAATCCATCTTGATGGATACAATGGATCTTGGCCTACTTTGGGAAACATAGGGGCCTAAGCCATTGAAATTTCTCCATCATCTTCGTAAATCTGCTCAGCCCTCTATATGGGCTTGGCTTGTTCTTGTTGGGTCTTACACATTCCCATGTACATTTTACTGCCTTTGCCCATGCACTTGTGCCCCACCTGATGTTTGAAGGGTAGCCAATCTAGCGGGTACTAAAACGGGTGCCGGTGGAGTAGGAGATGCGGGCGGTGAACTACAGGCTTCCATTGCCACTTGGATCTGATTATCGATCCCGACCATAAATTGATTTTATCTTTCCTCAACTCTCCGCATCATGTTATCCATGATGGAGGCCACATCATGTGCAGTAAGTACCGACAGAGTGGAGGGTGCATTACGGGGTCTACCTTGATTCCATATAGAGGAAGTGAGAGGTGAAGGGTGTGATTGGGATCAGGACCGAGTGTTCTAACTTAACATGACTCCTGTGGAGGAATTCAATTAGTTCACATGCATATACAAGGTTGCATGTAATTGAACACATGCATACATAGTGGGTACCACATGTATAAATAAGGTAAAATTAGGGTTAGAGCATACATAAGTGGGGTCCACTATATAGGGACCCGATCGCACGATATCCTAAGAGGCACATATTCGAGGAAACAAATATTAATAAAGATTTGGAAAATAAAAAAATAATTTCCCAAATGGTTCACCGAAGGTGGGCAACTTTCACCAAAATTATGAGCCATTCCACCGAAAATATCGTATTGTTTCCAGTGGGACCGGTAGAGGTTGATTTGGACTTTTCAACTCATCGGAAACTAGCACCGTAAGGGTCCAGAGTTTTCAGGGTTGTTTCAGGACCTAAAACGGTTATAAATAGACTCGGGTTTGTGTTTTAGTTCACAAAACCCTAATTAACTCATGGAGAAGGTAAGGAAACGCCAGGACAGTCTTCCAACCCATTCCCCACTTCCCTCTTGCTATTTCATGATTGATTGACGCCATCTACACATCTAAGGTATGCTTTCCTTCTCTCGACCTAGTTTTGAGATTTTCTTCTCTGTGAGCTTTGTTTCACTTCCTAAACTAGGTTTTGCCCTTTGAATCCATAGGAATCATATTGTAAGCATTTTCCGACACCTGTACATACTCGCCGTGTTATTGCACAAGAGGAACAAGTGTTCCTTACTAAAGCACAAGACAACCCACTCCTATTCCACTCTCCGCTGAGCAAGATCGTTGGGAAAGCTTTGAGTACCGTGAATGTGGGCCTGAAAAATATGTTAGGACAAGAGACTTTCGTCAATTTTGCCTTCATCAATGCTTTGAGGCGATTGGGTGGTACTGCATCTTGAAATCCAAAAAAATACTACCCAAGGCTGGTGAGGTTGTTCTACTCCAACCTCCAAAGGCATGGATAAAGGACCAAGAGATGCGGATCACCTTTGAAGGGGGTCGAGATTTCTTTTGACATGAGGCCATTGGCCAACCTTCGATGGTTGACAATGCTGGTGACTGGTTTATTACCGGGCCCTTTGACTCTAGCTTATGATTTTCAAAGCCCGACACCTTCCGGAGATAAACAACATGTTGATCAAGCATGCTCGTGGATGAGAACACACAACCAACTACCTCACCACTCCCAAGGTTATTACCGCACAGTCCAGCTAAACATCCCCTCCACTTGTGGGCACTTCGATAAGGTATCTATGTTACAAGCCTATGTGACTTAATACGTTTACATGGGGGTGCAGATACATCTTCCCTACCTTTTGGTGTGGACCATGGTAATTCTGTCTGAGGGACAGGATCATAGAGTTGGGAACTTATGTTATGGTAGGATACTGACTGACCTCTTCCTTCGCTTTGGGTGGATTTGGAGGGTGAGGGATGCTTGGGTGATGAACTCATAGACTTCAACCAAGACTCCCTGAGGAAGATGACCCTAGAGATGGATGAGGTAACACCTATTAAGGAGGAGGATGAACAGCCTATGTAGGTAGAGGGTGGCGGTGCCGGTGATGTTGGTGAAGGCATTGGTAGAGGTGCTGGTGGTGTAGGGAGATGACCTATTGGGGTTGGTGGTGTTCCACCACTTAACCCATAGGCTTTGGGTTCACTTCCCGGCATAAGGGTGCAAGGCCTATGGTCTCAATAACGTTATGGCTCGCTTGGACACTACCACATCACTTGTGATTTAGCATGGACAACCGCCCGAGAGCGTGGATAAAAACCATTGTCTTATGGACAATAGGGTGGTCTCCCTAGAGGCACAAATGCAAAGGATGGTCTTCTACCTCGCCATATCGATGCCACCTCTAGGAACACATGGTCCAACCAAGCTCAAGGCCAAGGAGTAACCAAGAGCACGAGTATCAACAAGAGTAGTGGCATGTTTGCCATTGTAGTTTTTAGGATTTGCCCATATTTTATTTGAGTTTCATGTTCTAGGTTTAGTTGAACTTTTATTTTTTGTCATTTGCTTTAATTATTTAAATTCCTAGACTTAGGCTAGTTAGGATTTCTTTTTCAAGTTTTTTATTTTATGAAAAGGTGTAAGCTTATGTAATCAAATTCTTTATCTAATGAAACGGCTTTAACACCTATACTTGTCTCCTAGTTTGTGCAATTCTATTATTGTTGTCTTTAGATTTTTATTTAAATCCTAATTTCCCAAGTCATGGTTTGGTGAGATTATGAGTTAAGGCGAGCTTCACGCTTTATTACCAAGTTCACACCCCACTTCCAATAGACCCAACGACCATTAGGAATATCGCAAGGTGAGTAAGACATGTACCAGATTTTATACCTACCAGATCTCTAATAGCGATCCTTAACATTTCACAATCTCACATCACAAACCAACTAATCGTAGCTGAATCAGAGTAATATAGTAGAATTATAAATAAGTGGAGAAATATCTAATGATAACATAATATCAATAATCGAGTTATTCTGTTTACAATCCTTTAAGACTTACACATATCAAAGCTAAAAACATAATATCCAAAGACCTGTATCAAAATAATCAAAAATAATCCAAACACCTCATAGTGCCGCTTATGCACAAAAGTCACAAACACGCTTGGCCATGCTCCTTCGCTGTCGATCCACCGTTGCTCACTGACTGGACTTAGAGGAAAGAAAGTACAGCCAAAGGCACGACTATACCTACATCATCTTCTAAAAAGGTGTATATTTGGGGTGAGTTTCCAACTCACTCGTGAGAGGTGGGGTTCAAGCACATCCAAGTATAACAATCACAAGAATAATTTATGATGCATGATTACAAAAATTAAACACATAGTCCATGATGCTCGTGATGCAATTCATTTATTTTATTATACACCTAACAATACAACTAAGTCTAGTAAATGCTACTACGGCACATTAGGCGATCCTCGCTCAAACCACCATCGACTATGCTAAGATACAAACCCTAGCCATGAATAGAAGCCTGCTGGTCCCCATATGCGTCCATGGGTCACCCAGCAAATCCCTAATAACCTCCTCCTGGCTGTCACGACATCTGTACCACATCAGCCACGCCGACAAGTTTTCACCTCCTAACAATCACATCGCATCACGGGTGTGGCATTCTAGAAAGGCACATCGAACATACCACAATGGGTTATCCAACACTGATGAGCACAATAATGTGTGAAATCTTAGGGATATAAGTGTACATTTTGCCCCACTTTGGATAGTACTACTTTTATTTTTCTTGTTTTTTTTTTAGTTTCCAAGTTTACAAGAGAAAGTGCTTAAAGTGAATCAAGAACCATCCAAAGGTGGGACCCACTCATTGGTACCACATCCTCTCCTACAAAACCTCAAGATTATTTCTCTCCTTGCCACCTCACAAGATCTTGAAGATGCTATGCGAGTTTCCCTTTTCCCGATTTAATCAAGATTGCAAGATATTGGTTAATATTGCAAGGAAGGAATAGAATTTGTTAATTTTGGAAACGGATTCTCCTTCCTCACACAATATCTTAGAGAATGAGGATTTTACCAAGATTTTATTTTATTTTATTTTCTTTCTTTTCTTAAAGAAGACATAGAAGGAAGGAGGCAAGACAAAAGCCCTATAAAAGCCCCTTCCTCCCCTCCTAATTATTATTCCCTTAGTTTATTTTCTAGTTTATGTTTAGTTTTCTTCTCTCCTCTCTCCTCTTTAGTTTTAGTTCTTCTCTATTTTTTCTTTAATCACTTTTGTAATAGTTTTTATGTCAATTAATGCAAGCACTCTTTTATTCTTATTCAGTTTTTATATTTATGATCTATGCAATTAAGTTGTAATTTTAAAGTTATAGTTCTAGGCTTAGATCTAGGTGACAAGATCACGAGTCGGAGCATCTTTTTTTTTTTCAAGTCAGTTTTTTTTTTTAAGATTTGTTTTCTAGTACTAGAAATTTCAGATTTAGTTTATTCCAGATCTGGTTTTTAGTAATCGGTAGTATCTCAAATCACCTAAGCTTTCAAGTTCAAGCATTGAAGTTCAAGTAAGTAGGCTCCCTCGTAGTCTTCTCCCCTCTCATTCCCTCTTCTCGACTACCCTTTCTTTCTTAATTTAGGATTTTAATTTCAGTCATTACATTATTGCTATCCTTTTCCCAAGGTTCATGGCTAGTGTATGTGTTGGCTTTGCCCTCCTAGCCATAGAACCATCAATTTATTCTTTTATTTTAATTGTCCCCCTTTTCCCCTAAAGCCAAGTAGAGTAACCCTTGTAAGAGTGACTCTCCGATCAAGTAGGGAAGCTTATATTATGATGCATCCTCGGCTAAGTAGAGAAACCTACTTGTGAGTTCTCCTAGCTTTTCCTCTTTCTTTCTTTATTTTTATTTCAGTTTTTTGCCTTTATTTTTTTAATTTGGGTTGTTTATTTTCACTTATTTATTTATTTAATTTTAATTATGTGGTTTATGCCTTTAAATTCTTAGATGACTAATGGTTAGGACGTTATTTTAGATACATATGTTTAGGACGGTAATTAGAATTAGATCACAACCATTAATCGGTTCACTTGATTATTAAAAGAAATAAAAATAAAGGTGCTCTCCTATGTTTGACCCGAGCTACACCGATCCGCACGCTTATGTTACATTTTCAATCTCAAATAAGTTTTTGGCGCCTGAAGGGGAGACAGTCCATGTTATTTTTGCTTTTTTGGTAAATCGGAGTGCTTTGTTTTGTTTTGTCTTTTCTTTTTTTGAATTCTTGAGAAGAACAACTTGCAATAATAGTTGTATCGGTGGACGTCGCCATGCCTCACAAGATGATAAAGATAGGTTTTGCCTTGTAGCAAGATCAGAATTGACCCGAGCAACCCGGGTCTCCCCCGGAAGCTCCCAAAAAGCCACAAAAAATCAAAAAATCATAAAAATCATAAAAAAATTTTTTGCTATCCATTCTTTTATGCTTGTCTTACTCTAGTTGTGGGTAGTTTTCTTGCATGAGTGTTAGGTGGGTACATAATACTAAGAATCGTTAGAAAGAAGATATCCAACAAGTAGTGACCCATACGCTTGTTCCCTTTAAAACCCTTCAATATGGGAGACCAATAGCAAAACCCTTCACCTAAATCTCTGAAAGATAGGTTCTACCTTGCTAGAACAACCCAACCTTCCTGCATAGTTCTACCACAAGCCCAGGGTAATAATTTTGAACTCAAATCTCAATACATCACTATGTTGCCCCACTTCTATGGGTTGACCTTGAGGATGCATACCTATTTCTAAGGGAATTTAAAGAGGTATGTGTTCTAATTAAGATCCAACATTTTTGATGATTCGTTGCTTAGGTTTATCACTTTTTTCATTGAAAGACCAAGCTAAGAAGTGGTCTTTTGGATTACCCACAAATTCCATAACCTCATGGGAACAGTTTACGTTGTCTTCCTTAAGAAGTTTTTCCCAACTCACAAGACCAATATGCTTAGAAGTGATATCCTTCGCTTTAGGCAAAGCCTAGTGAGTCATTTTCCAAACTTATGGAGAGATTCAAGGATCTACTCCAAAATGTCCTCACCATGGCCTAGACCTATGGCATTTATGTCAAATAATTTATGAGGGTATTGACTACCCAACTAAACAAATGATAGAGTCTAGGGCCCTGAGGATTTACATCCTTTACAGATCAAGGAAAGGGGAATTCTTACTTGACTTAGTGACAAAACCCCTAAGTGGGGAAACAACCCAAGAGAGTGAAAGAACCATAGGAGGAAAATGATATTTTTGGATGGGATAGTAGCCAAGGAAGCCCATTTGGATAGCCTAATCAAGAGAATTGAGGCTATTGTTCCTAGAGAGCCATCATCACCAATTTGGTTAAGATTTGTGCTTGGTGCCACCCCGACATCTCCTAGAAGAATGCCCCAACACCTGGGGCACTTCTAATGATAGTATAAATGCATTATACCGTAAAAATCCATATAGTAATACCTACAATCTAGGATGGAGAAATCACCCAAATTTCTCTTGAATCGGGGAACAAGGTGGCCTTCCCAAATTTTCCCTAATCAAGGTCAACTCGACTCCAAAGGCCTCCTTTTCACAATAATCTTTTTCCCAAAATACTTTTCCTAGGTCAAATGTAGGACCTCGGGCCCCTTTTCCTAGGGCCCCCCTCCTATCATCTTATCCAATCCCCGGGTTTATCAACACCGAGAGGCAAGTAGAATAAGTGACTTGGAAAAAATATGGCTCTCCTCATGACAAGCCATCAAAATCTTAAAAGAACTCACCAAGTTGTCTCAATTATGCGTGAGAGGGAGAAAGAAACTTTACCCACAACCACAGCCTTACCTAGGCATCATCACCGTTAGTTCACAAACATCAACTAATGCACCATCGAATATAGTACAAGGTCAGACCCAACAAGGGCCCTCTAACCAATGTAATGTTGTTTATGCCCTTAGAGTGGTAGAGAGTACCAAAGAGCATTCCTAAATCTTCCTCATCTATTACTCATGTTAACTCTCCTTCGCTTGAGGACACAAGTGTGCCCCTTATTTCAGGGTTTTGTCGATGAACCCAAAGATTTTTCTGAAACTAAAGATGATTTGGTTGAGGAAACCAAAATGATTTTTTTAAATGGGGGCCCAAACCTAATAGTCCTTATGTTTATCCTATCCCATTTCCTAATCACTTGGTAAACAAAAGGAAGACCGCCCATGGACAAAATTTTAGAAGACTTCAAAAGGTAGAAGTGAACATCCCCTTTTTGGGTGCCATATCCTAGATCCCCCTA
>CM040970.1:46585436-46599732 GCA_022985045.1 Macadamia tetraphylla | reverse complement strand
GGCGAGAGAGAAGTAACTCTATGCCAAGTTCAAAGTGTGAGTTTTTGTCATAGGTGGCATTCCTAGGCCATATTGTTTCAATAAGGGTATAGAGGTTGACTCAAGCAAGGTGAAGGTAGTTCTAGAATGGGAGACTCCTAAGAGTGTGGCAGACATACGTAGTTTTCTAGGATTGGCCGGATACTATAGGAGGTTTATCGAGAACTTTTCTCACATTGCTACTCCAATGGAAGGGTGTAAAATTTGAGTGGTCTGATGCTTGTGAGAAGAGCTTCAAGGAGCTAAGGCAAAAGTTGATATCAGCTCCAGTTTTGACTATTCCAACCAGTATAGGTGGTATAGTTGTTTATAGTGATGCCTCCAAGCTGGGATTGGGTTGTGTATTGATGCAGCATGGGAAATTCATTGCCTATGCATCCCGTCAGTTGAAGGATTATGAGAAGAACTAGCCCACCCATGATTTGGAATTGGCAGCCATTATTTTTGCACTGAAAATATGGAGATACTACTTGTATGATTAGAAGAGTGAGATCTTCAGTGACCATAAGAGCCTCAAGTACTTCTTCACCCAAAAGGAGCTCAACATGAGATAGAGATGTTTGTTGGAGTTGATGAAGGATTATGATTGTACTATTCACTATCACCCAGGAAAGGCCAATGTGGTAGCTGATGCACTTAGTCAAAAATCCCAGTCACTGACACTAGCATCCCTGACCACCAATGAGTATCTCTTAGAGAAGACCAGAAAACTAGACTTGGAGCTATTAGTAGAGGGTGTCACCTCGTCACTATTGGCTTTGGTGGTACAACCTAGTCTGGTAGATAGGATCACTGCAGCTCAGGTTATTGATGCAGAGTTACAAAAGCTGAAAGCAGAATGTCAGGGAGGAACCCAAAAGGACCTAGATTTCTCGGTGACTGAAAGCGGGATCCTTAAGTTCAAAGGGAGTTTGTGTATGCCCAATGATGGTGAATTGAGAGACATAGTTTTGAGAGAGGCACATAGCTCTCCATACTCCATTCACCCCGACAGCTCTAAATGTACAAGGACCTCAAAGGCTCTTACTGGTGCAAAGGAATAAAGAATGATGTGGCCACACATGTGTCTAGATGCCTCACATGCCAACAAGTGAAGGCTGAGAGATAGAGGCCCCATGGGTTATTACAGTCCCTACCTATTCTAGAGTGAAAATGGGAGAATATTACCATGGACTTCATCATGGAACTACCTCGCACACAGAAGGGTATGGATGCCATTTGGGTGGTTGTGGACCGCTTGACTAAGGCAACTCACTTTATCCCAATCAAGATCCCATTTTCTATTAATAAGTTGGCCAAGTTGTATATCGATAACATCATCAAGTTGCATGGTGTACCAGTTAGTATCATCTCCGATCAAGATCCCAGGTTCACTTCCAAGTTCTAGACCTGTGCGTATGCCATGGGCACACAGCTGGCTTTCAACACGCTTTTCACCCTTAGACCGATGGTTAATCGAGAGGATTATTCAGACATTGAGGACCTAATCTGAGCATGTGCCTTGGATATGAGTTATAGTTGAGATGAGCACATTTCCTTATTGAGTTCTCCTACAACAATGCTTATCGTGCCACCATCGGATGTCCCCATTCGAGGCACAAAGGTAAGGTGAAATGTCAAACCCACTCTATTAGGATGAGGTTGGTGAGCGCATATTTTGGGTCCAGATTTGATACAAAGCTACTAGTGAGAAGGTGAATGTGATCAGAGAAAGGATCAAGGTGGATCACCCGTAGAAGAGCTACGCAGATGTCGGAGGAAACATCCGGAGTTTGGTGTTGAGATAAGGTGTTCTTGTGGATCTCCCTGTTAAAGGGGTGATGCGTTGGGCAAGAAGGGAAAGCTTAGTCCAAGATTTATGGGACCGTATGACTAACTAGAGAGGATCAAACCGGTAGCTACTGGATAGCTTTACCGATAGAGTTGGAAGGTACACATGCGCCTTCCATGTATCTATGTTGAGGAAGTACTTCACCCAACTCACGCCTTGAATTACATACCCCATGAGCTGGATGAGGACTTTACCTATGTGGACTATCCGGAGAAGATTATTAGTCGAAGGACCATGTTCTTCCTAATCGCACCATTTCCTTCACAAGGTGAAATGGATGAATCACCCTAATGTGAGGCATCCTAGGAGCGAGAAGATGAAATGAGGAAGCAGTATCCCAGATTGTTTGAATTTCCAAGTATATTCAATTTTGAGGATGAAATTCTTGTAAGGTGGGGGGATGTTACACCTGTGCCCTAATCTGGTCTAATTTGAACTGTTATGACAAGCCTCGGATCGAGATCGGTACGATTGGGTTTTGGCTCACAATTGAACATTTTTGAAGGGGTAGAGATGATCCCACATATTCGTGCATTTCATGCCTCTCTAACTGGAGGGGATTTATACCTTCTGATCCCAGATGGTAAGTGACCCGACTCCCCACACTTGATTTCCAGCATGTATCATGTTTGCCAAAAATCTTTGGGCATGTCTGAGGGCAACCACTCGTGCAAGACCAACCCTGGGATAGCAAGCTGTCAAGATAGCAGGCTATCTTTACCACCAAAACAAGCCACCAGAAGCAGCCTGGACATGAATCGGTCCCGCCACTCGCATCGTAAATGATTCTGGATGATCCCAAGTCATCCTCCACATCTTTCTCTTGATGTGAACACCTTATGGACCCAATTGTGCAGGTCCTCGTGCCCCAAAACTCGTTTTAACCCGATTGTTTCAAAAGAGGCCCAAACCAAATGGACCTTAAGGGCCAACTTAAGTTATAAGTTGGGAAATGAGGATTTATTTCCTCATTTCCCTTGTGCCCAACGTAGGAGAGGAGAGAAAGAAGAGAGGAAGGAGAAGGGGATTGAAGGCCTACCTTGCTGTCGGCTACCGCCTTATTTCCGGAATCACCGTCGGAGGTAAGTACAACCTCCCATGCCACTCTCTCTCTCTTCATTTCAACCTAAGAAAAGCTAGGTATGGGTAGAATCTTGATGTACAAACTATGTCAAGGTTGTGGGTTGGGTGTTTTAGCCTCCCGGTGTTGTTGCTGAGCTCAACCAAGCCCAGTGAGCTTCGACAACATGTAATGCCAAAACACTAACTAGGGTTTTGATCATTCGATCGACGTATCTCCCAAATGGATCAATGGAAATGGAATTTTATTAGCTTATAATGATGCTAGAAACATCCCCTACAAACTCCACGGAACAAATCCTGGCGATTGGGCCCGAGTCGAAAAGCCCCAATTCAAGGTGGACCTTTTCTGTGTCCACTGAAAATATGGCATAGGAAGCACTGTAGCTGTTTTCGATGGGTTGTTTCCAGTGGACAAATGAGCCTATTGTGCTCTGGATCACCTCCACTGAAAATAAGACTGATATTTTTTATGGAAATGCCCTGTTTCCAGTGGGTGTTTTCGGTGACAGTATTGTCACTTAAGAACTGTGTCTGTACCCTTTGGGGGTGACCTGTGTGGGTCCCTCCTGATGTTTCTGATGCATACTAATGTATGATTCCCTTGTGTCTAGGACAGTGATGTGCATGTGTTTATTATTTATTAAATTACTCACATGCTTAGAATTATATGTTTAATTAAAATTGTCATTTTACAATCGTGATATGAAGTGTATGGAATGTATGATGGGATCCGGTGTGGCCGAGGTGGTACTAGTACCTTGATCACCGTATGTATGTTGGATGTGTGTGTGTGTGTGAGACAGAATTCAACATGGCTGAGGTGGTACCGATGCCGTGATTGTCATATATATGTTGCATTCATGCATTGATTATGTGCATTAGAGTTAGTTGTAGTCACGGGTTACACTTTGTGGCCAAGGTCTCCTGGTATCGGTACCCTGTGACTACATTTGGAAATGGATACTTTCAGAGCGTGGTCTTACCGGGTTGCGAGTCCATACTTAATCGCTATTTGTATGCTAGATTAGGTAAATGGTCTCGTGTTTCACTTTGTGGCCAAGGTCTCTCGGTATCGTAACCAAATCAGGTTTGAAGATGGATTACACTTTGTGGTCGAGGTCTCCGATATCATGTAATCCATTCTAACTGTATCATTATGAATGCATGTAGTATATGTGGTTAGGTATCACTCCCTATGCTATGCACCCTTTCCAACAAGGGTTGAGGTGTTGGATAACCCATTGTGGTATCTTTGATGAGCCATTTCAAAGTGCCACTCATGCGGACGATGTGATTGTTGCCGGAGGTGGAACCTATCCGCGGGGATGTGTTACCAAAGGCTAACGATTGAGGGGATTATCGTGGATTTTTGGGTGACCTATGGATGCATAATGGGACCGGAAGGCTTTTAATCACGGCTAGGGTTTGTATCGTGTGTAGTCGATGTCATTTCGAGACGAGGGATATAGCCTAATGTGCCATAGTAGCATTTACCTGACTTAGTTTGTATTGTTAGGTGGATAGTAAATAAATGAACTGCATCACGAGCTTCATGGACTATGTATTTAATTTTCACAATCATGCATCATAAATTACTACTGCTATTGACTTGCTTGGATGTGCTTGACCCCACCCCTCACTGAGCGAGGTGGAAAGCTCACCCCACGTATACACCCCTTTTTAGATGATGATGCAGGTATCATGGTGCCAATGGTGGGTGATCCAAGATTCTTCGGGTCGAGTATGGTGTGAGCAACTAATGGATGCTAGAAGCAAAAGAGCACAACCAGGACTGTGCTTGAGACCACTATGCTTATGCCGCACTGTGAGATTGTATATCATCTTTTGATACTTTTGGATATAGTTGTGAATTGTATATTTCTGAGATTATAGTATATGTCATGGATGAATGTAAAAAAATAACTCGATTATTGTATTATATTACCATTAGATGTTTTCCCCATTTTATTTATAAATTCGCTACTATCCCGATTCCATCTTATATTGGTTTGTGTTGTGAGATTGTGAATATGTTAAGGTACTACTATCGAGACCCCGATAGGTTGTAAGATAGGTATTTTCTTACTTACACTACGGTATTCCTAATAGTAAATTGGGTCTATTGGGAGTGGGGGGACATCTCTTATCCCAAAGATCAAAAACCCGAGTGGGCTTCCCTTAATGGTGTGGTGAGCTTCAGCCGAGGAGCCAAATCAAAAAAATAGGTAACCCCCGATAATGATCTAGTTAATCTATGGCCATTGCTCATGTCATCAAACCTTTGAATGTTTTTGCAAGAATGGATGGATGATGTCCCCCCTTTTTCAACTATTTTATTACCTCAATCAATAGATGGTGCACCACACCAGAGTGCAGAACATAATGAATTATGCAAAGTAAATAAGCATCTAGGAAACTCGCTAATGGATTCCTCCCATTGGTAGATATTCGATGAAGATCTAAGCCATCTTCGAATGTCGATCTTCCCATACCAAAAAAACCTCTTTACTTTTCTTTCCATCCAAGAAATCCTAAATTTCTAAGCAATTTTCCCTTTAAAGAGGGTTGAATAAAATTTTGGGTGGAGATAGCATACAAACCCAAAATTCTTCAAGAGTTGGGAAAATCTCACTAATCCAAACCAAAATACATGCAAGTTGGCATCCTAGTGTTGAGGCCCCCCGGGCAATTGGTGAGTAGCTTCGAATCCAATCCAGCTCAAAATGACATATTCATGGATTCTAGCAATCCCGGTGCCCACATATTTATGTCCAAGGTACTTTTCCCTCATATATCCAACGAGCCCATAAGTTTTCCGAAACCAATATAAACAACGAGATATGATGATTTTGTAAAAGCATTACCATTAGCTAATGATTCAAACAAACCTTTACCTTGTTGCATCAAGCTCATTTTTCTTTTTTTTTTTTTACCGATTAAGGGGAGAAAAGCTAGCCTTGATGAACCGGGGGCCGAGGACAATTTTCTTTGGGGTTGAATCGATAAAATGGACGGACCATAGGTGAATAACAAATACCTAATGGCCTTGTACCAAATGGCGATTCTTCGGGATAGAATCCTAGGTAAGAAGTGAGCACTAATGGGTGGATGAGAGACCTAATGGCCTTTATGCCAAATGGTGATTCTTGGGGGCACAAACTATGATGATTTTTAAGGTACTTTGACTATTAATCAAGGAACCGACTTATTGCATTTGGGTGGTTGAGACCGACTTGCACATGTCAAGTTGCCTATGTATCCCTCGAAGGAATCAGTCCACGGTTCGGGCATTCACCCTTTCAAACATAAAATTTCTTGACTTGATCCATGTTAACCATAAGGCATTTCTTCACCGTTGTTGTCACTAGTTTCACAAATTTTTCCGGTAGAATTTCTTTGAAAAAAGGGAAAAATAGGTGCCCTTTAAATTTTCCCCTTGGGGCATGAATTGGGGGTTTGTTCTTTAAGAACAAATTCACCTCTTCTATGTGACAGGCTTTACATTCTTGTTGAAGGCCCTAGCCATTCTTAATTGATATTTCTTCGATTATCCATGGCTTTCATGCACCTTTCATCAAGAAAGTTGAGCTCATTATTTGGGACTTCACCCATTCTCCTTCTTTACCCGACTATCAAGGAGAACCTTAATGACGGTACCAAAATTTCCATAGGTAGAACCGCCTCAACTTTATACACCAAAGAGAAAGGAGCTGCCCCGCAAAGATCGCAAAGTCCGGATGCCCATAAGGAAAGGGAAAATTATTAGCCTAACCTTATGTGTTTCCTATTTTCGAGAATGACTTTGATATTCTTGTTCATTGCTTCTACCCTCATTGGTCTATGGACTTAAGTGGTAAAGTGATGCCTTCGACACCAAATTTTGTGTAGATTTTTTCGGTCTTGCCTTAGAAGTGGAATCCTTGATTTGATATCAATTTTAAGGTACCCATATTGGGAAATGATGTTTTCGTGGATGAACTTGGCCACCTTAGCGTATGTAAGGACTGATAGGACTGAGCTTCTATCCACTTGGTGAAATAATCAATGGCTACGAGATAAAATCGTCGTTGGATGCTTTAGGTTGACCTTTCCAATGATATCAATGCCCCAAGTGGAGAATGGCTAAGGTGAATCGAGCAAATGCAACTCGCTATGGAATATGTATGATGTTAGCAAATATCCTAACTTGTGGCATTTTTTGACAAAGTCCACGAATCTACTTCCATTGTGTTCTAGTAATATCCTAGCCTAAAATCTTCTTAGATAACATCTTGGCATTCATGTGGATCCACAGAGACCTTGATGAATTTCTTCCATGATAGTTGTAGCTTGTTCCTCATCTCACACAATAACTCGATTCCATCATAGGATCTTTTGTATAACAAATCGCCCCGAGAATAAACCGGTGGCATATCTCCCTAAACTTTTTTCTATCGCTGTTTAATCGATAATTCCTTTCCTTGATGAAATCTAGTACGTAAATGAACTAAGATTGATCATCCCAAGGAGAGAGTTCACGTATTCTATAAATGGGCCTACTTCTTTGTTCTACCAAGAATGTCGACTCTAGCAATAGGGAATATTCTTCCATGGATAGATACAATGTAACTAGTTCTCCTTCCACCGGCAAAGGTCAATACGTGGGTTCATAAAGTACTCCTTGATCTTGTCAAAGGCTTGTTGGCATCACCCTTCTATTCCGCTGACCCTTCTTCAACAAATTTTGAAAATTGGTTCACATATTATAGTCAACTAAGCTATGAATTTGCTAATATATTGATGTGACTTAGAAATCCTTGTATTTGCTTCTTAGTCGAGGCGTGGCATTTCCTAAATTTCCTTGATTTTGATAGGGTCGACTTCAATGCCTCTTTACTCACCAAGAAGCCTAACAACTTTCCCAATGCTGCCCCAAACACATACTTTCGAGGGTTCAACTTCACCGATACTTTTTGATTCTTTCAAAGAATCCCCTTTTAGTGTGGGAACATGCCCTTGCCGATCTTTTGACTTTACAATCATGTCATCATATAGACTTCCACATCTTTGTTCATCATGTCATGTAATATGGCCATGTTCCCTTTTGATAAGTCGCACCGGTATTCTTCATCCAAACAGATCACCTTGTAATAATAGGTTCCCACGGAGTGGTGAAGGCTATTTTCTCACGATCCTCCGGTGCATGCTTATTTGGTTGTATCTCGAGAATCCATCCATGAATGATAATAAAACATACCCCACCAGATATCTACCAATACATCAATGTGAGGTAAATAAGTCATCTTTAGGGCTTACTTTATTAAGATCTTGAAGTTCACACATTCGCATCTTTCCATCTTTCTTCACGATACATTATTGGCCACCATTGGGGTACTTCACCACTTGTAAGAAACCTGCATTCCATTGCCTCACAACTTCTTCTCTGATGTTCTCACTCCATTCTGACCACATTCTTCGGAGCTTCTATTTTATCGGCTTTGCCCGAGGGTAAGTCGACAATCAATGCTGCACAATGTTGGGGTCAATACCAAGCATATCCTCATAAGACTAAGCAAAGTCATCAGTGAATTCCTTCAGAAGATTACTCATCCATTCTACTTCTTCGTCATCAAGGGTAGCGCCAATTTTTACCTCTCGAAGGCATTGGTCATTTCCTAGATTAATAACCCAGTATCCTCACGGATGGGTTGGGCTTTCTTTAGTTTGCATTGTTTTATTAATTTTGATATTTATTAAGATCATCATCGGAAAAGGAGGCAAGTCATACTGTAATCAGAAATTTCATTCATGAAAGGAGTAATGATCATCATACAAGGACTCGGACTCTTCTCAAGAGGGGAGGTTGACACAGAATCACAAACAATAGACTCGACTACAGACTTGATAACTGGCTTGATGCTTTCACTAGGGGTAATCAGGTTGGTTGACTCAAAAGCATGAGCAAACTTGATGTTTTCCCCAATGCTTATCCAGTTTAGAAGTGGTTCAGTGGCATGATGGATGAGGAGGTGTGGCAAAAGGCCTTCTTCGCCTTCTGAGAAAGTTACTTCTATTTCTTTAGTGGCGTCATGTTTCCTCTAGACAGGTGCCCACTTCTTCATGAATACCAACTGATCAATCTCGTGCTCTGGTTGAATTTTCCCGAGGGGTGAAGATCGATGGAGACTACTCAACTTTTTCAATGAAGTTTATCTTTTGAGCCTATTGAGGGATGCCATGCCAGACTTTGGTTACATCTTTGACTACCTTCATAATCCTTCCCATTGCAATTGGTTTGGGTACAATACATACAAACCATCATCCTCTCGGCTCTCCTCTCGCTTGCATACACACTTCTTCCTCTTAAAGGATGGGGCTTGAGCTCATGCAACTCTCTGCTCTTGGCTCTTGTAGGAGAGAGCAAAAAAAACATTTTAAATCAATGGGAAGTGATGACTTATGTGAGCCTTATCTTCTTCTCCCATTCTCTCTTCATGAGAACTTAAGGACTAGGTGCCTCCTTCGATTGGATCAATATTGTAGGATTACCAGAGGAAGACCTAGTCTCAATCGTGTAATTTCTACTATCCCAATGATGCAACTGCCTTGGTTACCTTCTTGGATTAGCATTTTCTGTTGTTCCACTTTATGAGTCACCCAATCGAACTCGCCTTAGAAGAAAATTTTAAGTCTTGGTTGCATCTTGAAATGGTTTCATCAAACCACGGCTCCACATTTCCACAAAAAGGAAAATCCTCTCCTCCTTTCACAAAGTATCCATTGAGATCTTCCTAGTCATCCTTAGCACTTTTTTCCCCTTTTACAGCTTGGGTGAGCATAGCCGAGACCATTCTTCCCTTTGTTAAACGCCAAACTAAGCTACTTTGGAACTCCTTGATGATATTTTCCTAGACCCATGCTAGGAAAGTACTGCATATTCTTCATCATCTGATTCACTGGAGGACTCCAAATGGCTTCATAGTTAGCTGGATTTTCTCCTTTGGAACTTCTTTGGCAATGGCTACGTAAGTGGTGTCTAATTCAAAACCACTCAGTTGCACCTCCGGGACTTGTTCTTCCCTATTTTCAATGTTGGCCAAAGTGTTAACCACTTCAGGATCTTCGGCCACTAAGACCACCTTCCCCTCATGAATGAACTTCATTTTTTGATGGATACTAGAGGACACTGCCTTCATAGGATGCAACCAAGGCCTTCCCAAGAGCATGTTAAAAGCTGCCGGTATATCAATGACTTGAAAATCAACATCAAACTTCACAGAGCCAACATCTACCACCTCTGCGATTGTGTCATCTGGTCCTATTTCCTCTAGATCATCCAATTGCTTCCAGTAGTAAAGATCACTGACGGTTACTTCCCCTAATATTTTATTAATTTCTTCTATCCTTTCTTACATTCTCAATGTGTTGGAATACACTTCACAGTTTTTCTTACAACTCAAATGTGGAGTACTATTCGACCATATAAACTTTCGTCGGCTCTCCAGATTCCCCTTCATTTTTTGAATCTAATATAGAATCATCTCCCTCCATGCATATGGAAGGGTAAATGCCACCTGTGGGATCAGCTATTAGGTCATCATTACCAATGGTGTAGACTGAAAACATGTCCGATGTTCCGGGTGAGTAAAATTCGACTCATCATCATAATCATTGTACCAAAGCCCTTGGTAGCCATCCCAGTCTGGATACCCATCATCCTCTCGAGAATCAGAGTCATCTCCATCCTTGTCATCTTCATTTTCTTCCTCATCATCATCATCCTCTTCTTTGCTGATTTCACTCCCACTTGATTCTTCATCAGATTCCTTAGGACCATCAAATCCTCCAGCATCCAAATGCTCGTAGTATTCATAGCATACGGACTAGAAGATTTCCATAGGGTTGGTCCTATCATTACTGGCTCAAAGTTGGACCAGTTCTGACTCACCGTGTCACACCCCACTCCTAGTAGACCCAATTTATCATTAGGAATATCGACGGTGTAAGTAAGACACATACCGCCTTACAACCTATCAGATCTCTAATAGCGATCTTAACATATTCACAATCTCACAACACAAACCAATATAAGCAAGGGAATCAAAGTATAGTGGTAGAATTTATAAATAAAATGGGAAAACATCTAATGGTAATATAATAGTAATAACCGAGTTATTCTTATATTCATCCATGACATATACTATAATCTCAAAATATACAGCTCACAATTATATCCAAAAGTATCAAAAGATGATATACAATCTCAAGGTGCGGGATAAGCACATGGTTGCAAGCACGCCTGGTCATGCACCTCCGCTTCTAGCATCCACTAGTCGCCACGTCGATTCTCACCCGTAAGATACTAGATCACCACCATTGGCACCATGATACCCGATCATCATCTAAAAGGGTATATACGGGGTGAGCTTTCCAACTCGCTCAAGGAGGGTGGGGTCAAGCACATCCAAGAAGTAATTTATGATGCATGATTGCGAAATTAAACACATAGTCCATAATGCTCGTGATGCAGTTCATTTATTTATTATCTACCTAACAATACAAACTAAGTCTGGTAAATGCTAGTACAACGCATTAGGTTGTATCCCTCATCTCAAAAACGACATCGACTACGCAGTGATATAAACCCTAGTCATGATTAGTAGCCTGTCGGTCCCTGTATGTATCCATTGGTCACCAAGTAAACCCCTAATAACCCACCGGGGCAGTCATGGCATCGGTAACACATCAGCCACGCCGGATAGGTTCTCACCTCCGGCAACAATCACATCGCATCTGGGAGTGGCACTTTGAAAGGCTCATAAAACATACCATAATGGGTTATCCAAAGGCCTCAACCCTCGCTGGTAAGGGTGTGTAGCATAGGGAGTGATACCTAACCACATATATACTAGATGCCTTCATATATTAGTATGGATTACACGACACCGAGAGACCTCGCCAAAAGTGTAATCCATCTCCAAATACAGTCCTCGGGACATGATACTAGAGAGACCTTTGGGCCCCAAAGTGAAATCTGAGACCGCTTACCTAATCTAGTATACAAATAGCAGTTGAGTATGGACTACGAACACCGGCATGACCACAGCCACGGTTGCATCCATTTCCAAATGTAGTCACGGGTACATGATACCACGAGACCTAGGCCACAAAGTGTAATCCGAATTACAACTAACTCTAATGCACATAATCAATGCATGAATGCAACATACATATGGAAATCACAGATCGGTACCACCTCGGTCATGCCAAATTCCCCCTTATACACACACACATCCAACATATATACGGCGATCATGGTATCGGTACCACCTCGCCACATCGGATCCCCCCATACATTCCATACAATTTATATCATGAACGAAATGATAATTTCAATTAAACATATAATTCTAAGAATGTGAGAAATTTAATAAATAATAAACATTTCAAAATAAACATACCATCCTCACCGCTTTACGCATCAATTGTGTTTGGGTTTAAGTTTTACCATCGATCGATCAATTCATTTCGCCTTGGGCATGTGCATGTCATTGTCCTAGACACAAGGGAATCATATATCAATATGTGTCGAAACATCAGGGGGGACCCACATAGGTCACCCCCAAAGGGTACGATATAGTTCTTAGGTGACAACATCGCACCGAAATACCCAAACAAAAGGGCATTTCCAAACGAAATATCAGTCTTGATTCCAGTGGAGGTGAAGAGAGCACAATAGGCTCATTTTTCCACTCGAAAACAACCCACCGTAAATAGCTAAAGTGCTTCCTCGTGCCATATTTTTAGTGGACATAGGAAGGTCCAACTCGAATTGGAGCTTTTTTTGGGTCCGATTGTCGATTTGTTCCATGGAGTTTGTAGGGATATTTCTAGCATCATTTTAAGTCAAGAAAATCCCATTTCCACTGAGCCATTTGGAAGATACATCGATCAAACGATTGAAACCCTAGTTAGTCTTTTACATTACATGTTGCCGGAGCTCACCGGGCTTGGTTCGAGCTCAGAACAACATCGGAGGATAAAACACCCAACCCACAACCTTGACATAGTTTGTACATCAAGATTCTACCTATAGCTAGATTTTCCTAGGTCAAAATGAAGAGAGAGAGTGGCATGGAGGTTGTACTTACCTCAGTGATTCCAAGAACAAGGCGACACGCACTAAGGTAGGCCTTCAATCCCTTTTCTTTCCTCTTCTTCTTCCTTCCTCTCTTCATTCTCTCCTCTCCAATAAGTACAAGGGAAATGAGGAAGGATTCATTTCTCATTTCCCAACTTATAACTTAAGTTTGCCCTTAGGGTCCGCTTGGTTTGGGGCCTCTTTTAAACCAATCGGGTTAAAACAAGTTTCGGGCACGAGTACCCACACAATTGGGTCCATAAGGTGTTCACAACAAGAGGAAGATGTGGAGGATGATATGGAATCATCCGTAACCATTTACGATGCAAGTGGCGAGACCCACGGCATCGTAACCTCGATAGTAGCTGTGACCCACTAGAAGCAAGCACCGCATTCATGCCTGTGCTGCTTCGATGGCTTGTTTACTGTGGTCAAAACATCCCGCTGCTTGACAGCTTGTTGTCCCGTGGTTGGTCTCACATGGGTGGTTGCCCTTAGACATGCCCAAGGCTTTTCGATAATTATGATGCGTCAAAATCAAGTGTAGGAGTCGGGTCACTTATCGCTTGGGATCAAAGGTATGAATCCCTCCAGCTTAGTGAGGCATGAAATACACAAACATGTGGGGTCATCTTTACCCCTTCGTAATGTGTGCCATGAGCCAAAACCCAATCGATTTTTGATCTCCAACTGAGGCCCGCACACCAGTTCAAATTAGATCGATTAGGCACGGTGTAACATCCGCCCCACCTTACAAGAATTTCTTCGTCAAATTGAATATACCTAAAATTCAAACAACTGGGATATTGCTTCCTCATTTCATCTTCTTGCTCCTGTGATGCCTCCTGCTCGGGTGATTCATCCATTTCACCTTGACGAAGGAAATGGTGCGGTTGCAAAGAACATGGTCCTTTCGATCAACAATATTCTCTGGATACTCCACATAGGCAAAGTCCTCATCCAACTCACGGGTATGTAAGTCAAGATGTGAGTCGAGTCAAAATTTACTTCCTCAAATAGAGACATGGAAGACATCATGTGTATCTTCCAACTCGCGATAAAACTATCCGTAAGCTACCACCGATCCTCTCCGGTATGACATAAGGTCCCATAAACCTTGGACTAAGCTTTCCTTCTTGTCGAACCGCATCTCCCTTTAATTGGGGAGATCCGAAGAACACCTTGTCTCTAACACCAAACCCGTGCCCCCGACATTTCTCCCG
>CM040970.1:46572412-46585336 GCA_022985045.1 Macadamia tetraphylla | reverse complement strand
TGCTTTCCTCCGGGAACAACCCGCCTTCTTCTAGACAGAGAGCCGTGCGCTATTTAGGGGCATCTGGGCCATGCCTAGTATTTGGGGGAGCATGTCACCCTCGGGTCCGATCCTGTGGTGTGCTCTCCTCCGCTATCCTCCATCAACTATGCATAACCCGTAGAGTATCCCCAAGAGTCGATAGAGGTATGGGCAAGGGGTGGGATGATTCTCTCTTAGATCCGCAGGAACTATGAGGCCTTTCTCGAGGAGGAGATACCAGGTTCTTTTGGTCCTGTGGGGCCACAGATATGTTTCCTCTCTTGAGCATTTTTTCCATATTTCAAATTCTTCTCCTCTCTTTTTTTATTGATGGTTTTTCAATGGAGGGCATGACAAGTGGACCTCCCTCCTGCTTGGTCAAGAGCAGGTGCTGCTACCTCATATTAGATTGAGTCTTCTATCATTCTGAGGGGACCTCCCCGGATAGCTATCAGTCCCTTTAACGGTTTCCCGAGCTGGTCTTATCCCAACGCAACTCGTCCGGGTATTCCTCAGCTCTTAGAGCGTAGAGTGGATAGAGACACCTCCCTTGGACTTCATATCCCATATAACTGTGTGAGTATCAAAGAACCTCTTATTTGACTAGTTCTTGATTCCTTTTAACTAATATGCTCTTTCTCAGGTGTCTCTGGAGCTCTATGCTGAGCTTAGGAGGATGCATCAGAGTTTATCCGAGGTCTGGTCGACAAGGTTGTCTCTTTCCTCTTTTATTGCTTCTTTTCTTGATCATTCCATATATTCCCTCAAGAAACAGGTTAGCTCCTATCGTTAGGAGAATGTGTGCCTGCAAAAGCAGATTGAGGATCTTACACAAAGGCCAGAGAGTTCGAGATTGGCATCTACCAGCCTTCCCACTTTCCACGAGCATGATTCAGATGAGAAGCATAGTTTCGGTGAGGATCTTGACTTCTAGGGATTTATTTCTGCATTTCTGTAAACACAACATATGTATATTTTCCCCCCATGTTGTTTATTATTACCTTTTTTTTGTTTTTTATTTTGGCATCTTATGATGGAAACCTATCTTTGGCACAAAGAAAATCTTTTTTTTGGTTTGATTTGTTTTTTTTTTTTTACATAATCAATTCCACAACTAAAGTCTTTATTAGAATAATCGGGATAATGCAAAAATCCAAGTATTCCTTCATTCTACTTCCAAGTGAATTACATGAAAATAACCTTCCTACCATGTATAGGATAGGTATGTAAAAGGGGAGACAATTCTTGGGGTGGGTAAAAGTTTACTAACTTCTCTGGGTCCACCACCTCAAGGCCATATTGTTGGCTGATGTAAGTGGGTAAGTAAAAAGACATATGAGTCAATCCCATCAACCTGATATAATTGTATCTAGGGGCCTTCATCGGAAAATCTTCTTGTGGCTTCCATGGGCATCTCTATGCAATGTCCTTTGTAGTTCTTCCTTGTAGGTACTCGTCCCAATCAACAATGAGTTTGAATTTCAGGACTTCCCTCTTGTCTTAGCGCAATGGGTTCCGAGTTGACCTCCATTTAATGGCATGATCAGCTTCAGCTTATCAAGTAGCCAGAGTTGGAAAATGGTAGGACTTCCGTGATAATGATCAAGTCCAAATCTACGGCTATGGCTCATGTCATCAAGTCATCAAGTCCTTTGAATGTCTCTCCAAGGACTATAGGAATGACATCTCCTCCTTTCTTCAATTGTTTTACCACCTCTATTAGAACAAGTGGTGCACCACATCCAGGAGTTCAGAGAACATAGCGAGCTATCATGCACAAAAGGTAAACATCCTGTGATCTTTGCTGATAGATTCCCTAGTGGTAGGTATTGAATGAAGATCCTGGCCACATTCAGAGTGTCAATCTTTCCATATCTGATGAATTGCTTTATTTCCTCCTTTTCCCATTTGAAATAGTTCTGAATCTCTTCTGAGTGGTCTTTCTCCAAAGATGGTTGAATCAACTTACCCTTAGGTGGAGATAACATATAAACTCAAAATTCCTCAAGTGTTGGATAGGTCTCTACTAACCCAAATTGAAATAAATGAAGATCGGCATCCCAGTGTTGAGGCACTCGCCGTAATCAGACAGATGTAGCTTAATGCACCCAACCGTTGAGCATTGACATACTTGTAGCTTCTAGCAAGTGCCACTATGCTCATGTCCAAGGTCCACTTTCTCAATGTCTCATCTAAAGAGTCCATGACTTTTCTTGAAACCATCATAAGCAAAGAAGAGATGTGATGATTTTTCAAAGTATCACTCATCAGCTATTGACGCAACCAAAACTTTACCACTGTTGCATCAAATTTTTTTTTGACTAATCAAAGGTGGAAAATGAACCGACCTTGACAAACTAGTACTAGGTGGCTACTTTTGAGTGATGGAATTCGATAAGAATTTGGAGGACCATAGGCCGATGACGGATGCCTTATGGCCTTGCATGCCAAATGGCAATTTGGGGACACAACCTATGATGATCTTTTAAGATACCTTGATTATTGATCTAAGAACCAATTAATTGCCTTAAGATGGTTGAGACCGCACTTGTACATATCAAGTTGCCTACGATCCGCTGAGAGGAATCGGTCTAACATAGTTTAGGCTATTTATCTTATTAGACATAATATTTCTTGAGTTGATCCATGTTGACCATTGGGTGTATTTCTTTACTATTGTGGTCTATAATTTTCACTGCTACCTAGTAGAATCTCTTTGACAAAGTGAATGGGACACCGCTTGGGCCTGAATTTTCCTCTTGATAATGAATTGGGGCTCTTTGTTCTCAAGAACAAGTTCACCTTCCTCTATATGACGAGGCTTTACATTCTTGTTGATGGCCCTTGCATTCTTAGTTGATATTTCTTCAAAGTTATCCATGGCCTTCATATGCCTTTCATTAAGAAAGTTGAGCTTATGTCCGCCTTCACCCACTCTCCTTCGTGTAGTCGACTATCAAGAAGCACCTTAGAGATGGTACTGTGATTTTCACTGTAGAACCACCTCAACCCCATATACTAAAGAAAAAGGATTGCCCTATCGAGGATCGTATAAAGTCTGATATGCCTATAAAGCAAGTGGTAACTTATCTGCCCAATCCTTGTGTGTTTCAACCATTTTCTTTAAGATCACCTTAATGTTCTTGTTAGCTACTTCTACTGACCAATTGGTCTGTGGCCTGTAAGTGGTAGAGCGCCTTTGATACCGAACTCGGTAAATTTTATCGATTTTACCCCAGAAATGGGATCCCTGATCCGATGTCAACTCTTGAAGTACTCTATATTGGAAAATGATATTTTCTTTGTTGAATTTTTTCACCTTAACAAATGTAAGGACTGCATATGACTGAGCCTCTACCCACTTGGTGAAATAATCAATGGCTATTAAGATGACCTCGTGGTAGTTGGATGCTTTAAGGTTGGTCTTCCTAATGATGTCAATGTCCCAGGTAGAGAATGACCAAGGAGTACTGAGTGAATGCAATTCCATTGGCAGGATATGTATCATATTGGATATCTGACATTTATGACATTTCTTAATAAAACTCCATTGTGTTCCAATAGTATCCCAACCTGAGAATCTTTTAGCTAGCATCTTGGCATTCATATGGGGTCCATAGAGGCCTTGATGAATTTCCTCCATAGGAACTCTTATATAACTCTTGTTCTTCATCCACACACAACAACTATTTTCCATCATAGGAACTTTTGTATAACAAGTCCTCTTAAAGAATAAACTGGTGGCATATCTCCTAAATTTCTTCCCTTTGTTAGTTGCTCCACCTGGGTACTTCCTTTTTCTGATGAAATCCACTATGTGAGCAAACCAAGACCGACCATCCATGGTGAGAGAGTTCACCAAATTCTGATAAATGGGCTTGCTTCTATGCTCTACCAAGAATGGTCAGACCTTAGCCATAGGGTTGCATTCACATGAATGCCAAGGTTGCAAGGGCATCAATAAACCTGTTGTTATCTCTCTGGAAGTATTCGAAGGAGATCTTCTCAAAGTGTTCGACCGCCTCTTCCAGATGTTCCTGATACGGCTTCATCTTTTCATCTGTGGTCTTCTACTTTCCTTATGTCTGACAAATGACAATGGATGAATCTCCATACACCTTGATCCTTTTCACTCTAATAGTCAAGGTTGTTTCTAGACCCAATGCACAAGCATATTCAGTAATATTGTTGGTACAGGGGAAGTCGAGGCGGAATGACGAAGGTAAGTAAAGGCCTTCAGGAGTGACAAGCAATATTCTCGCACCACACCCCTTTTGATTGGCTACTCCATCAAAGAACAACTGCCATTCATTAGCTGTGTCTTTTTCTTCTATTACTGTGATTTCTTCATTGGGAAAGGCATCATCCAGGGCTCTTCCATCTTCTGTGGGGTGGGCAACCAAATGATCAGCTACAGCTTGCCCCTTGATAGATTTCTGAGTAACATAGGTGAAGTTAAACTCTGATAGTACAACTAGCCACCGGGCCATCCTTCCTGTTAGAGCTGGTTTCTGGAAGAGGTATTTGATTGGATCCATTCTTAAGATCAAATGCATTGGATAGGCCACCATATAGTGCCACAGCCTTTTTGTTGCCCAAATTAGTGCAGGACAAATTTTTTCCAAAGATGTGTATCACGTTTTATACTCCAGGAACTTCTTGCTGAGGTAGTATATGGCATGCTCTACCACCTTTCTGTCTTTTTTTACACTAGCAATAAGCCTATGGAATATTCTCCCATTGATAAGTACAACAGAAGTGGTTCTCCTTCCACTGGTGGTGTCAATACTGGTGGGTTCATGAGGTATCCTTTGATCTTATCAAAAGCTTGTTAACATTGGTCATTCCATTCCGTGGGCTGATCCTTCTTCAATAGCTTAAAGATTGGTTTGCAGATTGTAATCTTGCAGCTATGAACAAGCGATGTATCGGATGTGACCCAAAATCCTCGATTCCGCTTCTCACCCTAGGTGTAGGCATTTCCTAATTACCTTGATCTTGATAGGGTCGATTTCAATGCCTCTTTCACTCACCAAAACCCTAACAATTTTCCTCGTCACTCTCAATACACACTTCGAGGATTCAACCTTAGCGATACTTTGATCCTTTCAAAGAATCACCTTAGTCGAAAATATGCCCCCGCCGATCTTTTGACTTTACTATCATATCATCCACATAGACTTCCTCATCTTTGTTCGTCATGTCATGCAATATGGTCTGTAGCTGCTTTTGATAAGTTGCCTTGATGTTCTTTAGCCCAAAAGGCATCACTTTGTAACAATAAGTTCCCCATGGAGTGGTAAAGGCTATCTTCTCACGATCCTCTGGGTGCATGCTCACTTGGTTGTATCCCGAGAATCCATCCATAAATGTTAAGAAGGCATGCCCCACCGTGTTGTCAATCAATACATCCATGTGAGGTAATGGAAAGTCATCTTTAGGGCTTACCTTATTAAGATCTCAGAAGTCTACTAACAGCTGTACCTTGCCATCCTTCTTGGGCACTGGTACTATATTGGCCAACTATTGGGGGTAGGTACTTCACCACTTATAGAAACCCTGCATTCCACTAATTCACAACTTCTTCTCTGATCTTCTCACTCCATTTTGGCCACATTCTTCGTGAGCTTCGCTTACCGATTTTACCCTGTAGGTCGATAATTGTTGTTTCACGATATCCGGTCTATACTGCATATCCCCATACGCACCAAGCAAAGACTTCGTGAATTCCTTCGAAGACTAATCATCTATTCGCTTCTTCATTGTCTAGGGTGGTACCAATTTTACCTCTCAAAGGCATTGGTCAGCCTAGATTAATAACCTGTATCCTCACGGATGAGTTGGGCCTTCTTTGGTTTGCATTGTTTTATTAACTCTTGATATTTATTAAGATCATCATCGAAAAGGAGGCAAGTCATACCCTAATTAGAAATTTCATTCATAAAAGGAGAAATAGACTTGACATATATGGACTCTAGACTTTCCTTGAGAGGAAGGTCGACTCATAATCATGAATGTAAGAATCAACAACCGACTCGACTATAGACTCGATGATGGATTTGATCTTTATCGCTGGTCTTCAAGTTGGTTGACTCAAGAGATAAGTAAACTTGAAGTTCTCCCTAATGCTAGTCCAGTTCAAGAACGATTCGATGGCTTGATGGATGGGGAGATGGCAAAGGGCCTTCTACTCCTTTGAGAACGTTGCTGCTACTTCCTCAATGGTGCAATGGTTATTCGGATAGGTGCCTACTTCACAAATACCAGCTTGATCAACCTCGTGTTTCTAGAAGTTAAACTTTCGAGAGGTGAGGATTGGCGAGACCGCCAACTTTTCTATAAAGTCCATCTTTTCAACCCTATTGAGGAGGCCATCCCAAATGGCTCGGTCACATCTTTAACCACCCTCACGCACCTTCCCATTGCAGCTGATTCGGCACAAGACATGCGCACCATCATTCTTTGTGCTCTTTTTTGCTTCGCATATACACTTCTTCTTCTGAAAGGATGAGGTTTGAGCTTATGTAACTCTTCGGCTCTTAGTTCTTGTAGGAGAAAGCAAATGTGGCTTTTCAAATCAATGGGAAGCTATAAACTCCAGGTGAGCCTTATCTTCTTTTCCCATTCTCTTTTCAGGAGGACTCAAGGGCTTGGTGCCTCTTTTGACTGGATTAATGTTGTAAGGTTACTCGAGGAAGACCCATCCTCAATCAGTGCAATTTCTGCTATCCCAGTGATGCATTTATCTTAATCACTTTCTTTGACTAGCATTTGTTGTTCTTCTATATCATGAGTTACCCAGTCGAATTCATCTTAAAAGAATACTTCAAATCGGGGTTGCATCTTTGTGGTGGTTTCATCAAACCATGGTTCAAAATTTTTGCAAAAGGGAAAATCTTCTCCTTCCCTTACAATGTACCTGTTGAGAATAGGGTATTAAAAGGAGGATATTTTCCTAGTCATCCTTAGTACCTTCTGTCCTTTGCTGCAATTCTTACTCCTTGGACTAGGGGTTTGAGGAATGTACCCAAGACCACCTTTCTTTGCTAACCACCGGAGGAATGTACCTAAGACCACCTTTTCTTTCCTAACCACGGAGTAAATAATTTTGAAACACCCTAATGATACTTTTCCAATCCAAACCCCGGAAGTATTGATGTTCTTCATCATTTGGTTCACCGAGGGCTCCATATGGCTTCATAGTTAGTCAAATCCTTTCATCCGCAATTCCTTCGAAAAGTGCATAAGTTTTCTATCACAAAACCACTAAGTTGAACTTCCGGTCTTGTTTTTTCCATTTTAATATTGGCTGGGGTGTTCACCACTTGGATCCAAGGCCTTCCCAAGAGCATGTTGAAAGGCGTATATCAATGATCCGAAATCAATATCAAACTTCATCGGGCCAATTATTACGCGATGGTGAGGATGCCAAGGATTTTCCTCTTGCTTTGTCATATGCCCGATGGTTTGGTTTGACGGCCTCATCTCTTCTAGGTTGATGCCAATACTTTAATTATCTCAAGGGTAGAAAAATTCAAGGCGACCCATTGTCAATGAGAACCTGGAAACCACCTTGTCAAGACATTCTACCGTGATGTATAGAGCTTTATTGTGCGGCTCCTTTAGGGGGTTCAAAGTTTGAGAACATCAATGACCGTATCGATAACTTACCCCTACTATTGCTAGAGATGCACCGGATCTATCTCAATTGACACTTGCACATTGGTGAGAGACTTTAAGACTCTTCATGGTGTGGGGGAGCCATCAATAATCCCAAATTGAGATATTAGCTTGGGATTTCTTGAGTGAGCCAAGACTAGATTCTCCCGGTTCTTTCTTCAAGCCACGGTTCTTACCTCATTAGTCCTTGATGTTTCTCGCTAGGCCTTGCCCTTATAGTCTCTTCCACTCGAGTCTCCATCACATTGATAAGTTTTTTACAATGATCTCTATAGGATAGCAATCTTTATCATTACTATTTGTTATAGTAATTATCCCTACTATAGGATCATCCTTTTCTTCCGATTCTTCTTCCTGGCTCGGGGTGGAAAGTCGAGGTACTCTACAAATATTAAGGGCTCTGGCTTGCACCTTCTTGACTGCATTGGGAAAACTACTAACTGCTTTTATCTACCATTTCTACGGGGGAATGTCCCCTATTTTTAAGGATTATCAATCGCTCTGTAGCATTGTTCATCGATGGCTACTTCACCTAACATTTGATCAATCTCATCATCCTCGAGTTTGATGTCAACCAAACAATTATAAACATAAGCCATGTGTTCTCGCTATAGGATTTGCTTCACCTTCAATAGTGATCTCATACCCTTCACTATCTTCTAATCGATGCGATCTTCCCTTTCATATGGATTGTGAGTGCCAACTGAATAGCATTTATGGATCAACCATTAGGTCATCCTTGCCAATTGCATATATTGAATATCCTCTCAAATCCCCGGGTGAATAATATCTAGACTCTTTATCTTCATTGTTGTCCCAAGGCCCTTAGTAGTCATCCCAATCTAGGTACTCATCATCACCTTGAGAATCGAGTCATTTCCATCATTTCTTCTTCACTCGCCCTTGTCATCATCTTCGTGTCACCTATGTGGATTAGAGAGGGTGCTCTTTGATTTGTTCTCCCACTACCAAAGCTATCACCGCCCCGAGGAGGTCATCCGTGACTTTTTCAATATTCTCCGGGTTGTCCTCCCTAGGTACGGTGGGTGCATAAGAGAAGGGGGTCACCATCTTGGCCTTCTCCTAAAGCATTCACGATCCCTTGATGAGGTCATCTTTGGGGAGTTTGGTAGTACAAGCATATCCTTCCAACTGCACGGGCCCATCCATCCTTCTTTGGGTTATACACTAAACCTTGAGAATGGGATTGATATGAGGGTGATAAGGGCTATAAGATGGGGTCATATGAAGGTGATGTGATGTGAAAGGTAAGATAAGAAGATTGGGGTTATCATGATGAGGTCCCTTCTTTGATGGTGTGGGAAAAGTTGATGATATGGTGGAGGTTGGTAATATGATGAAGGTTGGAGGTATGGTGGGGATTGGTAGTGGTGAAAGTTGGAGGTATGGTGGGCCCCGATTCTTCTGTTCATGAGGAAGGATGAATGGCGGGTGACTGATCTTCTGATTCTTCTTCTGATGACTCTTTCCTTTTGGGAGTCCTCATGACTTTAGCCTTTTGAATCATGACTTTTTCGTAAGCACGGGCATTCATGTGATTGTTTCGAGCTCGAGATATAATGAGTTGAGTGGGATCACTCTCTGTTGCTTCTTCATCTAGGTTGTCCACATGATCATAGAATATAGGGTGACGAAAGTGCTTATCCAACTGATACATGTGAACGGCCCTTCGAAGGAGTCGATTCTTCCGGCAAGAATTTGTAATGAAACCACGGATGTGCCCTACTAATTGGGAGGAAGGGACAATCTTGCACAAGCGGAATTTTCTTTCCATTCAACATGCCTCCCTCTTGATATTTTTTGGCATCCCTAATAAAAGGGGTTTGGGATCATTGAACCAGGGTCCCAATTTTTCCACTCATTGTTGCCAACATATTGACGATTCCATTGTCCGGAGTGGGCTGGTATCAACATTAGAGATTGCTTGACCATGACTTCAATAGTCTCGTTGTCTACCAAGCCCCGGGATTGCATGTCGGAGACCTATACATCTTTCAAAGGTGCCCTTCTAAGTGTGGTAGGCACAATATTCATGATCTCGATACCAAGTTGGGGGGGGTTGGATTACTCTGGAGCCACGCCCTAGCTATCCTTGCTTCTTCAGCTTTTCATACACCTGTCATGGGCATTCCCAAATCAATGAACTGCCCCCTTGGATGAGAAGCATTTTGAGAAAGGGCATCTACTTGTATCACGAATGGTTGTGAAGAGGTGACGGTGAGACCGACTATTGGACCGCACCTACCACACGGGGTTTTAAGACCTTTTCCCCCTCCAACTCAAGTGTTCTTTTGCATCTTGGGAGGATCCTTGATACTGGGCTTCCTTTTGATTCTATTTTCCACACGGTACCGTGGCTATCAAGGCATCAAAACTTTACGATGTTGATAGTAAAGGACATCATAATAAGGCTTTGATAAGTTTTCAATCAACATTTCTACTTGCTCTTCTCAAGGTTGATCTGCCATCTTGGTAGCCTTATCCTAAACCTCATCAAGAAGGTGAAAATCTTTCTCAAGGTTGTTGTATCAACGCTTTTAAGCCCCCCACGCTCACATCCATTTTTAATATTGTATGAGTACCGTTTGGTGAAGACTTTCACCATCGTTGTCCAATTTTGAGTTTGGGAAGACTCCAACTAGGTGAACCACCTTAGTGCTGGTCCCGATAGGGTTAACATGAAGGCTTGCCCCATCCGGTTGTCCATAAGTTGCCATGACTTGGTGATGCAAAGGAATACCTTGAGATGAGCCTTAGGTCCTCCGACCCATCGAATCTTTTGGTCCGCCATTTGAACTTCTTAGGATCCTTCCCCAAAAAAAGAAATTCATTTCATCGAATCCACTATTTTGCTTTTCGGTTTTTCCCGCCAATCATATTCTCCAACTTCCCCTCTCGGGTTTTCCCTTTCTTTCTCTCTCTAGAGGCTCCATTTGAACGCAGTCAACTAACTCCTTGGTCTTCAATCACTACCTGTGAATGGACCCTAGAATAGGCCCCCCATTGAACTTTTGGGATGGGTGGGTAAAACCCCTCCCACTCGCTGGCATAACTTGCTCGATTCTCCCAAATTAACTCGAAGAATTCTGCAATAACCTCAGGGGGTCCATTTTGATACAACTCTCTTGTGGCTTATGCTGGTTCATCCCTCGGAGGGTTTTGGGGGGCATGCAGATCTAAGCTATTCCTCTTTAACCTCGACCAAATCTATCTCGCAAGGTCTCTACGGAGGAACACATGCTTGCTCGGGGATTCAAAGCGGTGGATCCATGTGAACTAGGTTGTAATCACTTGGCGATAGACAATCTTGGGGAGACAATGGAGGTGACACTGGACTTAAGCTAATCAACCGACATACCGACGGTCCAAATGGACAGGGGGAATACTTGAGGTGTGGAATTATGCCCAACCAAAACTGGCTTATTTTAGGATTCTTTTACTCCCAACCCCCTTTTTCACTCATTCACCCACTTGACGATAGGGGATGGGTAGGGTCAATGCCCCTAGTCCACTCAATGTCATAAACAGAATTTCATATTAATGGCTTGACCAAAATATTCTTATTAATACATTCTTTGCCAATAAAGTCATGCTTTCCTTAATCTTACCCCATTAGGTGACCTTCCTCCTAGTTTCCTCGATCTTTTAGATAATTCAGTATTTTATGGGGCTTTGAGAAATCAGTCCGATCGCAGATGCCAAATCATCCATATTTCATTTCTAAGAAAGAAGGACACCTTTTTTCCAAACTCACTTAGGAAAAACATTTCTTTATGATTAGAATGTATTATAGGAAAATCCTTTTCAAGACCGCAAACAAATTCTATAGATTAGCTTGTGGCATTCCTAGCATTCTCCGCCTATTTTCTACATGATGCAGTATGCAATGAATGTAATAGGACCGAAAGACTTCGTTGATAGGATCTATATATGCAAGGTACATGACCCTTTTTAATATACCCGTAGGTACAAGATCAAGGGGTGACTTTTTGCCTATTACTCATGACTACACACAAGGATAAGCAATTAGCCCCCGGGTGGTGGAACAATGAGTGATTGTTTTAAAAGTGTAATGCAGAATATCATTATGCAATCTCGAACATCACAAAGTGCACGGACCTCCCGAGGGTGCCGGCACAATTATATCCTCACCGCTTAACAATACCCTACACCCCTTTTATAGGAAGCGGCTACCATTTGCTCTAAAGTACTCTCCATGACATGCACCGACCTTCCAAGGGTGTGGGCATGATAGGAGTCTCGCCAAATGATTTCACTTCCAGACGATGCATGATGTGGTTAGCAAGTACAATTACAAACATGGGGTTAGCCAAACACGCTTTCAAACAGATGTGGTGGAAAATGTTCTTGCATTTAAAGGTAGCATCTAGTGTCAAGCTTGACATTTATCCCCAGGGGGTCCCACTATAAGGGTAGCGGCCGGAGATGCGTGTCGCCTCCTTGTGGGAGGAAAAAGGCTCGCATCAATTCCATCCTCTCCTCTCTTTTTCTTTTTTGAGGAAGGGAGTGTTGTGTGCTTTCCCTGCGGGCCCTACACCACCGTACACGCTCAAAGACATGTGAAGGCCTATTTTGGGGGTGTAAAGTGCATCATTTGAGACGAGGATTTGATGATGGTCCAAACGGGATCGGAATCATGCAAAAGGGTTCAAAGTCACCACCAGGATTATGGGCCTAGGACCTTGGGGTGGGCCCAAATTTGAGAAAAGGACCAAAAGTTGGTTTGGTCCATAGATTTTGGGTAAGTGTCGGGAGAATTGGGAAGGTATTAGGCACCCAATCTATCCGGTTCAATCGGTCTTCCTACTAGATGCTTAGGAGCTAATTTTTCCACAATCTATTTTACATGGATGGCTAGGTTATCACATAAATATATATTGACTTAATTTAAATAACTATGTACACTAAAATAAGGTTACTATAATTTTTAGAATGATACCTAAGCTTGACCCTGTTTGTCAAGAGGGTGCACCCCTAGTTGATGCTAGTACTAACTTTCCCGATTCTCTTGGCTCGGGAAGATGGTATTGACCTCCAACTTCCTTTCTCGAGAGATGTTGACTGTGATGATATTCGACAAAGTTTCGGGTAGGAACGGTTGCTTTGGTTTTGACTAAGGTGGCACCTAACGAAGCCCGCTAGGGATAAGCTATGGGAGGGCCTGAGGGGGCACGGGGAAAA
>CM040970.1:46557998-46572312 GCA_022985045.1 Macadamia tetraphylla | reverse complement strand
TCTATGTTGTGGATTTGTAGGGTTTGTGTTGGTATTTAGCAATATGCATATTGCAGAATGAGAAACTACTGAAGTTACAGTGTGATATACCAAACTGTTGTAGGGTGATATTTTGCTTATATGCCTTGTTCTTTTTGTAGGTATAAGCACTTGGTTTTTTGCTACGGTTTTGTTTGGTTTTGGGGCTGGGTGAGGATATCTGACGGTGGTAATGTACACAGATATCGGTTTACTACTTTGTCTGGTAAAAACTTGCTTAAGTCCCAGGTTTTAAGCAACTAATGTTTAAGTCCCATACTGTTTTGTCTGGTGAAACCTTGCTAAAGTCCCAGGTTTTAAGTAACTAATTCTTCATGGCTATACTGTTTTGTTTAAGTAAAACCTTGCTTAAGTCCCAAGTTTTAAGTAACGTATGCTACATGGCTGATTATGAGTTTTATTTACGCTTCTAATGGTTGTGGCCTTGCACTGCAATTTTGTATCTTGAAAACTAACATTTTTAGATTGTAGGTGAATCTTTAGCTCAAATTAGAAGAGCACCTGAGATCTACCAGGGTATGATGGTTCGAATCCATCAAAATTCTTGGACATGGTCTAGCTTTATGCTGAATTTGTAACTGCGTGTGTATAGGCGTGCCACTGACTTTAATATGGTCTTGTATAGGCAGCTATTGACAGTTCTCTGGAATTAATATGTTGATTGCTTCATGAATGTGTTTGGTTAAAATATGGGCTGGGTTTTGGCTCTTCATGTGAACTCAATGGGTTGCTTTGCTTGACGCCTAAGATGCAAGATCTATTATCCCCAACTATTTTTTCTTAAGCACCAAAACAGCAGTTCTGTTGTGCCACTGAGTGTTTATGCTTTTGTTGTCCTAATGCTAGCCTGTATCTGATGGGAAATCTTGTAGGGTTCCGCTGAATAGGTGACTGAGAAGATTAGAAATGTATTGTCTAGCACTTATAGAATGAAATATAAATCTCCTACTTCACTGCTGGAAGCATATAATTATCAAGAAATATTTCAAAAAGGCTTGAAAGATTGAAATTTTGGAAGGCTAAATTGAGCCAATGGTCCAAAATTGCTGTCCTCCGATCAATGCATAAAACCCAGGTTTCCTTTTTGTTTCTTGAATTCCTATTCCAATAAGGAATTCATTGAAACTCAACTTTTAACCACTGAAATTCAAATATAATATCCCATTACGCTCTAGGTGTTGATTTTCAATTGGGGTTTATTATGACTAATTTAGGCACTTTTTCTCATATCAATTGTTTAGAAATCGTATGGAATGAACCAAATCAAAACCATTTATAACCATGATACCGTTAAAATCGTGAAATCATGAACCAATTAATACGCTTAAGTTCGTGGGTATCGATATCCAATTAATAAATTTGTCAAATCCAAAGAAATTATCATCCGATCAAAATTATGCTCCAATTATGGATGTAGTTACCAGATCAGCATCCTTATCGGTCTCGGATGATATCAATATAATCCCTATCAATATCGTGAAACGATGAGTGGGTATTGTTTACCGATAACGATACCGATACGATGCGCCAATGCTATAGTTTAAACAATGTATCCAACTAATAATAAGAAAGACTAAAGAAAAAAATGTTTGATGCATTATTAAAGATTTGGCTTGTTGTGGAGACCTTGCCTTGATATACTTAGGTAATTTCGATAATTATTTTGTTTTGATCCTTGTAGAAACTGAAATATTTCGTTTGTAAACGGTTTTTTTTTTTTTTCATGGAAGTAGAACTTGATATCTATCTAGTCTTGGATTGTACTAGGCCATATACTAACCCGTAAGACCAAGGAGAATGTTTTAAGTTGGATGTTCCAAACTAAGGATTTGCTGTTTGAAACAATAAGAATATTTAAATTGATTGTACTAGGGCTTCGCTTGGTTGGGCTCATTTAGAGAGGAATTTACAAATCACGATAATCGATGGTGATGTAATAAAAAACCCAAATAGAAATAGGTAAGGTCAAATTGAATGCAAAATGATTTTGATTTTGATTAATTCCTATCAAATTCAGTTTTGATTTAACCGTTTCGAAATATAAACCACATTGAAACAAGATCGATTGACATCTTTAAGGAAAAAAAAATCTTCAATTGTCCACATTTCAACAATGTGTATTTTTTGCCAGTGACCATAGAAGCTTCACTCTCTCATTTCTTTTGTCAAAAGAGGTGGATACTTGAGCCATACTACAAATTATGCTTCAATGCAAAATTGTGGGGTGATTTTTTTTTATGGAAAAACCATATATTTTTTTTTAATTAAAGATAAATCACTTTTAAATTATTTAAAAATATAAATTTTAGAACTAAATAAAAAATAATAAAAAAGGTTACAGTTTTTCACTTCACCACTCTTATGTTTAACTAAAAAATTTAATAAGAAGAATCACTACACATGATTAGGGTAACTAAATAGTTTTATAATAAGAATCACTACACATATTTAGGATAACCAAACAGTTTTACAAAGAAGAATCACAATACGATTTAGAGTAACCAAACAGTTTTCCAAAGAAGAAACATACACGCACTCAAGGCAACCAAACGATTTTTCAACAAGAAATACAATTCAAAAAATGTCCATCAAAAGATTGACATCCATATCCGATACATACACCATTTGATTTATCGAACCAAACACCCCTAAGTGACCTGACTTTCACACATGAATCCCGAGACGTCCCAACATTGTCAAGACCTGAGCACTACCGGGGGAAACTACAGGGTAAGACTTGCGGTAGAGAAACACTCAATCCCATCACCGTCTTAATCACTAGAAATATGCCACCGAAAATAGCCTGGGCCTGAATCCGATGACTGTTTTTGGTGACCAAACAGGCTGCTGTCAGGGTTTCGATGCCCATGGGTCCCACCACTTGCATCGTAGATAGTATTGGATGATCTCAAATCCTCCCCCACATTTTCCTCCTGATATGAGCACATTACAGACCAAAGTAGTTAGGTCCTCATGCTCTGGAAGTCTGATTAACCCGATCAAACTGAATGGGGTTCAACCAAACAGGCCCTAAGGCTCAACTTAACTCATAAGTTAGAAATGCCGATTTCATTTCCTCATTTCTCATTGTGTACAAACGTGGGAGAGGAAAATGAGAGAAGAAGAAGAAGGAAGAAGAAAGGAAGGGCTTACCTTGGTCCCCACTGCCGCTTCATTGTCAAAAATCCCTACCGGAGGTAAGTATAACCTCCCATACAACTCTCTCTCTTCATTTTGACCTAGGTCAAGTTAAGTTTGGATGGAATATTAGTGTACAAACCATGTTGAGCTCGGGGAATGCGTGTTCCACCTCTCCGGTGCCATTACAGAGCTCAAACCAAGTCCGATGAGCTCCGGCAACAAGATTGTCCAAATGACCAATTAGGGTTTCAATCGTTTGATCGACATATCTTTCAAACGGATCAGTGCAATCAGGATTTTGTTAGCTTAAAATGATGCTAGGAACATTCCCCACAAACTCCATGGAACAAATCTCGACGATCTGGCCTGAACTGGAAAACACCAATTTGTGTGGACACTATTGACCGCCATCAAACACGGGCCTCCCTTGGGCTGTTTTGGTGAACCTTGAGCCTTAGGAGTTTCTACCATCTCCACTTAAAACAACACCGATATTTCGGAAGTGTCTATTTCGATGGTGTTTCGTGACATTATCACACGGGGACTTTGTCTAAACTTTGGGGTGACCCATGTGGGCCCCTACTAGTGTTTCCAACATGTAATGATGTACGGTTACCTTTGTACCTAGGTCATGATGCACATGTGCCCCAAGTCGGAATTGAGTTGATCAATGGCTGTACTTAAACCCTTAACACATGAGCATAACAAGGTGAGGGATGGTTGCTTTATTTTTGGGATTGTTTTATTATTATAAAACTACTCATATGTGTAAATGATGTGGAAATAATATGAAATGTTACATTTTACTGAATTAATATGAAATGTTGTGGAAATGTGTGGGGGGATTCGTTGTGTGAGGTGGAAACTGACTGTGATTGTTGTGTGTTTATTGTATGTATGAGAAGGAACCCAAAGATGGTCAGGTGGTACTAATGCCATGATTGCAGATGCTTGTTGCATTCATGCATTGATTATGTGCATTAGAATTAGTTGTAGTCGCAATTACACCTTGTGGCCCGTGTTACCGGTATCGTGTGCTCCGAGACCGATTGGGAAAAGGATATGCTTCATGGTCAATGATTGGTACGGTATTGCAGTCCATACTCAACGTTATATGCATGCTAGATTTGGTAAACGTTACACCTATGCCCCGACTCGGTCTAATTTGAACTATTGTGATAGGTCTCGGGCCCGGGGGTAGGAAGCAAGGCCGGTTTTAGCCGCTACCACCCATTGCCAAAGGGGAGAGATGACCCCCAAATGTTCATGCATCACGTGCTAGTCTAACGAGGGGTTTGTACCTTCCACCCCCCCATTTGTAAGTGACTCGACTCATCACACAATTTTGGCACGACTAAAGTTACCAAAAGACCTTGAGCACGGCCGAGGGGAAAATACCCATGCAAGGCCCAGGACAGCTAAGACAAAAAAGTGTTTTGACCATAGGAAACAAGCCACCGTAAGCACCCGGCCCGAATTCGTGGGCTATTTCCTATGAGCCAAACAAGCCGCCCAATGTTTCGATGCCCATGGGTGCCGCCACTGCATTGTAGATAGTCTTGGGTGATCCTAAATCATCCTCCACATCTTCCTCGTGATGTGAGCATATATGCACCAAGTGGTTGGGTTCGCCAAAGCCATATTAACCCGATTGGTCCTAGGTCCAAATGAACGGACCCTAAGGTCCAACTTAACTTTTAAGTTAGAAATGAGGACTCATTTCCTCATTTCTCACTTGTGCTCAACATAGGAGAGGAGAGGAAGAAGAAGAGGAAGAAGAGAGGGAAAGGACTTACCTTGGTGCCAGCTGCCACCTAGTTGCTGGAATCATTGCCGGAGGTAAGTACAATCACTTATACTCCTCTCTCTCTCTTCATTTTAACCTAGGTTAAGCTAGGTTTGGATGGAATATGAGTGCAAAATCATGTTGAGCTGTGGAATGCATGTTCCACCTCCCTGCCATTTCCAAGCTCAAATTGAGTCAGTGAACTTCAAAGAACAAGAATTGCCAAATGACCGACTAAGGTTTTGATCATCGATCGACGATCTCCCAAATGTCTCGATGGAACGGGATTTTATTGACTTAGAATGGTGCTAGGAACATTCCTAAAAACTCCATGGAACAAATCCAAGGCGATCGGGGCCGAAACCGATAGTTCAGATCGTCACCGAAACAAGCCACAAGAAACACTGGTCTCGTGGGCTGTTTCGTGAACAACAAAGCCTTGTGAGCTCTCTACCACCACCACCGGAAATAGGACTGATATTTTCGGGGAAAAACCTGCTCTAGTGGTGTTTCCGTGACATTATCACACGGAAACTTTGTTTTGCACCTTTGGGGTGACCCAAGTGGGCCCTCCCGATGTTCCCAACACGACGATGTACGATTGCCCCTTTTGTCTAGGATAGTGACGCGCAAGCCCCAAATCGAAATCGAGTTGATGGATCGGTGGCCTTATCTAACCCTAACACACATAGAGATAAACAAGGTGAGGGATGGATTGCCTTTTTTTGGGAATGTTATTATTCTAGAATTGCTCACATGCGAGATGTTTGAGTTTTAAAAATTTAAACGAAGTGTACGGATCGGGTAGCAAAAGCCAAATGGAGAGACCACTTTATTTTTATTTCTTTTAATAATGCGAAGTGAATCGATTAATGGTTGTGATCTAATTCTAATTACCCCCTAAACATATGTATCTAAAATAACGCCCTAACCATTCGCATCTAAGAATTTAAAGACGCAAGCCACGCAATTAAAATTAAATAAATAAATAACTGAAAATAAACAACCCACAAATTTAAAAAAAAAAATAAATAAATAAAAAAAGGAAAAAAAATGCTGAAATAAAAATAAAGAAAAAGAAAGGGAATAAAGCTAGAGAGAGACTCACAAGTAGGTTTTCTACTTAGCCCGAGGGATGCATCATAATATGAGCTTCCCTACTTGACCAAAGAGTCACTTTATAAGGGTTCTCTACTTGGCTTTGGGGAAAGGGGAGACAAAAATAAAAGAAATAAATTGATGGTTCTATGGAGGGCAAAGCCAAAAATACACTAGCCATAAACCCTTTGGGGGGAGAGGGATAGCAATAATGTAACACAAAAAAAAAATCCTAAATTAAGAAAGAAAGGGTAGTCAAGAGGGAATGAGGGGGAGAGAAGACCAAAGGGGCCTACTTACTTGAATCAATGCTTGAACTTGAAAAAAATTTCTCCACGGCCGTGATCTTGTCACCAGATCTAAGCCTAGAACTATAATTTAAAAATTACAACTCAATTGCATAAATCATAAACATAAAAAAGGGTGAATAAAAAAAAAGAGTGTTGCATTAATTGACATAAAAACTATTACAAAAGTGATTAAAGCAAAAAAAGAGAAGAACTAGAACTAAGAGAGAGCAAGAGAAAGAGAGAGCAAAAAAAAAACTAGAAGAAGAATGAATTGTCTCCTCCTCTTACATGAGTTGTATTTATAGGAATGGGGGGGGTAACAATTTTATCTTTCCTAAAAGAGAGAAACCCACAATTGATTGTGAGATCTTTTGAGACCAAAAGTGCTAAGGTGGAGGAGAGAGAAGAGAAATAAATTTTGAGAAATTTCCTAAAATTTTTTTGCTTATTTTTTTTTCCTAATTTATTTTTCTTTTTTCTCTCCCTGGGGACGTTTTTTTCTTGCTTTGTGTGATTTGGAAAATTTTTGGTGATGTTTGGGAGGAGAGAAAGATTTGGACAATCTTTATTTCTCCTTTTTTTCTTTCCTTTTTTTTCTTCTTGCTTCCACGATTTTTTTTTCCTTTTTTTTTTTTTTCTTGCTTCCACGTTTTTTTGCTTCTAATTTGATGTGGAAACCTCCATGCCCTTAGTGCTTTAAGTGAATGAAAAGGGAAATCTTCAACAAATTCCAAAAAAAACAACCATGAGATTTGAATTTGAACTTAGGGAATTTTGCACCATAGCTCACCAACTACACTAGGTAGTTGTTGTTACCAAAACAAATCTTCAATCACTTAAATGTGGTCCATCAATCCTTGTTGGCTTTTGGGAATTTTCCCTTGTCCCCTTGGGACAATTAAACGGGCTGGTTCTGACCCGTTCGCTTCGATCCATTATTCTTTTCCGCCCAAAAGAATAATCATTTGTACTGACCAAACGAATGTGTACTTTAATTGAACATGTCCATCTTGCTAATTTCGTCCTCTTCGCAACCATGAAAAGAAATAGGACCTCTTTACGTAAAATTGAAGAAAATACCTAATCCTTAAGGCCTTGAAAATATAAAACCTAAAAAAAGAGTAAAAACCCCAAAGGGAGTTCCATTCTAAATATGTAAATGCATGTTTTATTACCCTAGATTTCACACATAAATGTGCTCATCAAAAGATTTAATATGTTTAATTATATTGCTCACATGATGATGATGATTATCAAAATTACATTCTTTGGATTTAATATGAAATGTTTATTGATATGTATTGGGGGATTCGATGTGGCTGAGGTGGTATCATACCGTGATCGCCGTGGTATTTGTTATATGTATGAGATGGAATTTAGTGGCCGAGGTGGTCCCGTGTCGTGATTGTTGTATGTGTTGCATTCATGCATTGATTATATATTTAGAGTTAGTTAATGGGATTACATTTATGGCCGGTGTTACCGTATCGTGCTTGGACTACATTTGGAAATGGATATGTTTCGGGCCAATGATTGGTACCGGTATTGCGAGTCCATACTCAACTATTATATGCATGCTAGATTAGGAAAACGGTCATGGGTTACATTGTCCAAGGGTTTCCGGGGTGCCCCGGATCGATTTGGAGATGAATTACACTTTGTATTGTTCCCGGTATCGTAATTTATACTAACGATCATTATGAAGGCATTAGCACATATATGGTTAGGTATCACTCCCTATCTACAAACCCCTTCCCAAAAGGGGGTTAAGGTTTTGATAACCCATTGTGGTATGTTCGATATGCCTTTCCGAGCACACCCGCAGAGGATGTGATTTTTGGGAGGGGGGAACTTGTTGGGCATGGCCGATGTTTGGGTATCGTGGGGACTGTGGAGGGGTTATCAGGGTTCCGGGTGACCCATGGATGCATACGGACCGAGGCTTTATTCACAACTTAGATTTGTATCCCCATAGTCAATGGGGGTTTCCCAAAGACGGGGGATACCTAATGTGCCGTAGCATTTATGACTTAGTTGTATTGTTGGGTGGACACTAAAATAAATGAAGTGCACGAGCATCATGGACTATTGTTTAATTTCTATTATCATGCATCATAAATTATTACTACGATTGTTTTACTTTTATGTGCTTGAACCCCCCCTCCCTAAGCAAGTTGAAAAGTTCCCCCCACAAACAGATTTTTAGATAATGATGGAGGTACTTGTGCCTGGCTAGTGACTTTTTCCTCCGAGACCATGCACAAAGTGAGCTACTTGTGGATGCGGAGGGAAGGAACATTCGATCGGTTTGTGACTTTTGTGCATACGTGGCACCATGAGGTGTTCGTATTTTTATTATTTTGATTTTTCTGTGGATATTATGTTTTAAATTTGATATGTGTCTTTTAAGGTTGTAAATAGAATAACGTTATTGATATTATTTATAAAGATATTTCCCATTTATTTTGGTGATTCCCCTATTATATTTTGATTCTACTATTTTAGTTGGTTTGTGACAGAAATTGTGAAATGTTAAGGATTTATGGGAGATCTTGGTAGGTTTGTAAGATAGGTAATGTCTTACTCACACCACCGTTTTCCCTAAGGTGTTTTTACTAGGGGGTGTGACAAAAGGGGGGACACTTTGGGGATGTGTTATCGGACGGTAATTCATACTAATCAAAATTATGAACGATATAGCATATATGTGGTTAGGGATCACTCCCTATGCTACTTTAAACCCTTTCCAAAGGGGTTAAGGTGTTGATAACCCATTGTGGTATGTTTGATGTGTCTTTTCCAAAGCCACACCAATGGTAATGTATTGTTCCCCAGGGGGGAAATTGTCGGGATGACCGATGATTGGTACCGTGTTGTGACAACCGTGAAGGGGGTTTTCAAAGGGTTTGGAGTGACCCATGGATGAAAGGGGGCCAAAGTTCTATTCACGGCTAGGGTTTGTATCCCACGTAGTCGATGGAATTGAGATGAGGAATACAGCCCAATGTGCCATAGTAACATCTATCGATTAGTTGTAATATTAGGTGGATAATAAAATAAATGAATTAATCAGCATTATGGACTATGTTTTAATTTCTTTTATCATGCATCATAAATTATTATTGAAATTGTTTTGCTTGGATGTGCTTAAACCCTCACCCCTCACTTAGCGAGTTGGAAAGCTCATCCAACGATACATTTTTTAAAAATAAGGGAATCAGAAGGGATGGTAGGTGATCCAATATCCCCCGGGTATAGTGTGAATGATGTAGATCCCCCGGCGAGGAGCAGATCAAGACTGTTTAACCACCGTGTTTGCCGCACATGAGATTGTACATCATATTTTTTATACTTTTAATAAACGGGGGATTATATATTTTGAGATTTATATTTATGAGTCTTAAAAATTATAAGAATAACTTGGTTATGGATATTATATTATCATTAGATTTTTTTCCATTTTATTGATGTTTCCCTTTTATCCCGATTTTCCCTTTTTGGTTTTTGTGATGTGAGATTGTGAAATGTTAAGGTATCGATCGAGATCTTGATAGGTTATAAGACAGTACGTGTCTTACTCACACCATTGGTACCTAATAATAAGTTGGCTCTGAAAGTGGGTGTGACACTTGGTATCGTAAAAGCACATCCCCCCCAACTCATAATCTCACCAAACCATGATTTTGGAGAAATTAAGATTTAAATAAAATCTCAAAGAAAAAATAATAAATTAAAAATAAGAGAAATAGGTGTCAAAGCCATTCATTAGAAAAGAATTTGATTACATAAGTTTACACCATTTTCATAAATTTAAAGAGTAAATGGAAATCCTAACTACCTAAGTCTAAGAAACTAAATGACACTCAAATAATAGAAAATAAACTTCAACTAAAGTCTAGAACATGAAATCTCAAAATAAAACATAAACCATGGGGAAAACCTAAAACTATAGTGGCAAATCTACTCCTACCGATCCCATTCGGTGTTGTCTTTGACCTGCCCCTTTTTCGACCATATGTTCCTAGAGGGGGATCGGATGGCAGGTGGAAAACCCACTGATTTCTCTAGGGAGGCCCCCCATTGTCCATAAGACAATAGTTCCTATCCATGCTTTGACCCGGGTTGTCCATCCTCCTCAACAACATTGTAGTAGTGTCCAGAAAGCCATCACATCATTAAGACCATAAGGCCTTGCACCCTTTGCCCTGGGAAGTGGAAGCTACTTAGAGCCCATAGCCGGGGGGGGTGGAATACCACCAACCCCACCCCCCTCTTCCACACACCAACATCCCCAAAGATCCCCAAAACCCGCATCACCACCCATTGACCTCTCCCTTATAGGCTCTCTCCTCATTCTCAATAGGTGATACTTCACCCATGTCTAGAGTTATTTTCCCTGGGTAATCTTGGTTGTTTAAAAAAGCACCCCCCCCTCCAAATCCACCCCAAAGTGAAGGAAGATGCCCTTTAGTATTCCCCCATAAAAATTTTGACTCCATGTCTAGGGAAAAAACATCCAAGCTTTCTTTTTTCCAGTAAAAAAAACCATATTTCGTAAAATTTTGGGTTGTATTTGGAACTTTTTTGGTTTTTTTTTAAATTTTTCCCAAATTTTATTATTTTTTTTTCCCCAATTATGCCTTTTATAAAAGAATAATCTCAATATTGTGGACCCCATTTATGCATGCTCAACCCAATTTTTACCTTATATATAAGGGGGACCCTTTATGCATGTGTTCCAATTACATGCAATCTGTATATGTATGTGAACTAATCGGATTCCTCCACGGTCATATCACATCAAAACACTACCATCCCAATCACACTACTTTACCGCTTCCCCCAAAATTGGGGGAGACCTCAAAAGGGACCCCAACTCCGGGAACCCCCGCCCTGATGTAGTTTTATCATGAATAAATAATGTGGGGAGTTAAAAAAAGAATCAGTTCATGACCAGATAGATAATTAGAACCAAGGACAATGGGAGCCCATATGCATGCTTTCTTACTCCACCAATACCCATTCCAAAATTGGGACCCCTTTAAACATGTGGGGGACAAGTGCATAGGTATGGAAAAATGTACATGGGCATGTAAAAGATGATGGGGAAGTTTTAGAGGCTTAGGCCTCCATGCTTCTTAAAGGTGGGCCAAGATCCACTATATCCATCAAGATAGATTTGGTATGGAAGATGTGTTTAGACTAATGGGATGCACTATGGAGTGAAAATTTTGTGTGGGCACACCTAAAATTAGGCTAATGATTGGTGGAGTGCCATGAGTCCATTATGAGGGGAGTAATCCAAACCCCACTTGGGCACTTCAAAGGGGCCTTCTTTTAGAACTATTTTCGAAAGCTTTTTGGATAGAGAGAGTGAGTTCTCCTATTTGGACAAGGTTCCCTCCTGTAGAGCAAGAACGTTTTTAGGAGCTATTCCATTTTTCTCCGAGCATCTCAAGTGATAGGGCTATAGCTAAGAAGCTTGAGAAATGGTTGAAAAAAATTTGGATCAGCCATAGTTGGGTTGAAATGCAAACTTATGCCAAGGTGCTCCAAGTGGCCAAGTCTATTAAAGACCAAAGATAGAGAAAATTTTCCCATCCCAAGGGAATGGGAAAGAGGCTTTGGGGTCTATCAATCTAGGGACATAGCAAACCCTTCCAAGTGCCTTATATCACCCCAAAATTTTGGGACAATTCAAAGCATAAGCTAGTCGACTTCCCAATCTTTCCGTCTAGTGTTGTATCTCCCCTTTGGGATCGAGCCCAAGGTGTTTTCATTGTGATCACGAGCCATCTAGCAAGGACATGCCCCGGAGGCAAGGTGATGCACCATACACTATGCTACCTATGCTCTAGCAGCCCCTGCAAAGACTAGACCAAGACTTTAAAAAAAGCCCAAAAGGGGAAGGGTGTTTGCTATGATAGCGAAGATGTAGGTTTGCCCCCTGTAGTAAAGTACATTATTGATATCATTATTTCCACATATATTATTTGCCCTCAGAGCCTTGCATTTGTTTGTGTCCCCGGGCATTTGCAAAGAGGAAGGGAATTCCACCCAAAGGATTGACTAAAAGGTTTGGTAGTGAGTACCCTTATAGGAAGTGTAGTAGGTATGAACTATGTATATAAGCCTTGCCCCGTGACCATAGATGGACACGAGTTGAATGCTCATTTCATCGATGGGTATGATCGATTTTACGTGATTCTAAGGATGGATTGGTTGCCCCATATAGAGCCAATGCGCTATGAGAGAAGACGATCATTTTCAAACCTTGTGATGAAGGTGAGATTGTATTTCAAGGATAAGCCCAAGAAACCAAAGAAGGTTATTATATCAAGACTCTAGATGAAGAAACTACTAGATAAAGGATGTCGTGATACTTAGCATCCGTGATGGAAAATGAGATAGAGATTAGGCCATTGACCAAGCTAGATGTGGTGAGGGAATTCTCGATGTATTTTCGGATGACTTGACAGTTTACCCCGGACCAAGAAACGAGTTTGCTATAGATCTGTTCCCTAGTTGGGCACCAGATCAAAACCCCTTACCACATGGCCCCACAGAGTTAAAGGAATTGTAAGTACAACTTCGTGATCTTTTAAAGAAGGGATTCATTAGACCTAGTGTGTCTCCATAAGGAGCATCAATATTGTTCGTCAAGAAGAAGGATGAAAGTATGAGGTTGTGCATTGATTACGGGAGCTTAACAAACTAACCATCAAAAACCCGGTATCCTTTGCCAAGGATAGATGATTTTTTGATCAGCTTGCAAGGTACTCCAAGATTGACCTTAGATTGGGCTACCACCAGCTTAGGATCAAGGGTAGTGATGTCAACATACGGCCTTCAGATCAAGGTATGGACATTATGAATTCTTGGTGATGTTATTGGGATTGACCAATGCACCAAATCATTCCCTGATGTCTTAGACAAGTTTGTGATTGTATTCATTGATGACATCTTGGTCTACTCCATGAGTGCGTAAGAACATGTCGGGATCCGAGATTGGTACTACAATTTTTGAGAGAGAAGCAACTCTATGCCAAGTTCAGCAAATGCGAGTTCTGATTGTCACAGATGGCATTCCTAAGCCACATTGTTTTAGATAAGGGCATAGAGGTTGACCCAGATAAGGTAAAGACAATCCTAAAATGGGAGACTCCCAAGAATGTAGTAGACATACGTAGTTTTCTAGGATTAACCGGATACTACAAGAGGTTTATTGAGAACTTCTCCCACATTGCTACCCCAATGACTGACTCACACGAAAGGGTATAAAATTTGAGTGATCTGATACTTGTGAAAAGAGCTTCAAGGAGCTAAGGCAAAGATTAGTATCACTCCATTTTTAACTATTTCGACCGGTACAGGTGGTATGGTAATGTATAGTGATGCCTCCAAGCTGGGATTGGGTTGTATATTGATACAACATGGGAAGGTCATTGCTTATACATCCCGTCAGTTGAAGGATTATGAGAAGAGCTACCCCACCCATGACTTGGAGCTGGCAACAGTGATTTTCGCACTGAAAATTTGGAGACATTATTTGTATGGTGAGAAGAGTGAAATCTAAGGACCATAAGAGCCTCAAGTACTTCTTCACCTAGAAGGAGCTCAACATAAGAAGAGGCATTGGTTGGAGTTAATGAAGGACTATGACTGTACTATCCACTATCACCCAAGAAAGGCCAATGTGGTAGCTGATGCACTTAGTCGAAAATCCCAGTCACTGACTCTTGCATCACTAACCACCAATGAGCATCTCATAGAGGAGGCCGTAAACTGGATTTGGGGCTACTAGTGGAAGGTGTCACCTTGTCTCTATCGGCATTAGTGGTACAACCTAGTCTCGGGGGATAGGATCATTGCACTGTGGTACTGATGCAGAGTTGCGAACCGACAGCGTAAGGGAAGGAACCCAAAAAGGGCTCGGATTTCACTATAACTAAAAAAGGGA
>CM040970.1:46544007-46557898 GCA_022985045.1 Macadamia tetraphylla | reverse complement strand
CACAAACAACATCCATGAATTTTTCTATATAGGTCTTAGGTTGATAGTATTTGAGTTTCCCTACTATAGAGATGTCTAGGATTTCTCCTAACATTAGAATGTCTATATCTATAGGAACTCCCTTAACTTATGAATGGACTAGAAGTTTGTCACCTTCACCAGAGAAGGTAAGGTTGCAAAAGAACATTTTGACTAGGTGGGGATAATAGTTGAACTCTAGTTTGAGAATGTTGCCCCATCCCAAAGTATCAAAGAGGTCTTTGATGTCATACATGGACAAAGGGTCCGAATTGATGGTTCTACCTTGCTCTATGTGTCGAGAAATGTAGAGATCCCATGATTCTTGAGGCCTTCCATTTTCCCTTTTGAGCAACGGTCTTCTTGGCTCTGTGTGGGTGGTGGGAATCCATGATGATGAAAGGCGTAAGAAGAGAAAAGTGGCAAGAGTTTCTGAGAGGGAAGGGAATGGATCTTGAGAGAGCTAGGTTAGAAATGGGTTCTAAGCTAAGGTTTTGGGAGAGGAATAGTTGAAATAGGGTTTTAGGCTAAAAGGGGTTTTTAAAATGAGACAAAGTGGTTCAAAAAATCGATTTTAAAGGAGTTCAGAATCGATTTTTTGGCGGCCCCGGTTGATCGGTAGATGGTGGTGGTTGACCGATAATCCTTTTGATCAGTGGCGGTTGATCGAAAGATTTGAGGCGGTCTACCGGTAGATACCAGAATTGCCTAAAAACCTAGAAAATTGTGAATTTTGAAGGCGTTTTTCAAGTCCGGGATTTTGGAATAAATATGCATAAAAGAATGTTTAATCTTTCAACCAAATGGGTTGCAAATTCCAAGTTCCTTCCTTAGGAAACTAAAACGCTCTTCACCTAGTGGTTTAGTGAATATGTCTACGAGTTGTTTTTTGGTTTCAATGTATTCTAGAGAAATATCACCATTTTGAATGGTGTCTCGCATAAAGTGTTGTCGAATATCAAAGTGCTTTGCCCTTGAGTGTAAAATGGGATTTTTACTCAAGTTTATGGCACTGATGTTATCGCACATGATTGGGCTAGATTCGAAACTCACTCAAAGGTCTTAGAGAGTTTGCTTCATCCAAATGATTTGGGCATATCATCTACTAGCTACAACATATTCAGCTCGGTGGTAAATAGAGCAACGGAGTTTTGTTTCTTGTTAAACCAAGAGACAAGGCAAAAGTCGAGAAAGTGGTAAGTACCACTAGTACTTTTTCTGTCGATATGGTGGCTCGTGAAGTCAGCATCTAAAAAGCTGACTAAGTCAAGGGATTGATTTTCATGGTACCATAACCCAACATCACAAGTGCTTTTCAAATATTTAAAATTTTTTACTTTAGGTGAGATTTCTTAGGATCGGTTTGAAACCGAGCACGCACACACACCCCATATTATGTCGTCTATTTGCCGTTAGATATAGAAGGCTTCCAATCATACCTCTATATCTAGTTACATCCCCAAAATGCCATCTTCATCTTTGGTTAGTTTCAAGGATGAGCTCATCGGGGTGTTCCAAGATTTTTACCTTAATGTCAAATTTTTTAGCAGCCCTTGGTGTACTTGCTTTAGTTTATGAAAATTCCATTATCAGTTGTTTTATTTGAAGACCAAGGAAGAAATTTAACTCTCCCATCATACTCATTTCAAATTCATTGCTCATCTTGCTATCAAATCGAACATTCTCTCTTGGTTGAGCCAAAGATGATATCATCCACATAAATTTGAACAATGAGTATGTCATTCTTCAAGTTCTTCATGAACATGGTTGTGTCAATCCTCCCCTTGAGAAGTCACTTTCTATCAAGAAAGCACTCAATCTCTCATACCAAGCTCTAGGAGCTTGTTTGAGGCCATACAGGGCTTTCTCAAGTCTTTAGATAACGTTTGGAAACTTAGGGTCTTCAAAACCAGGGGGTTGAGCTATAAAGACCTCTTCTTGAATGTCTCTATTCAAGAAGGCACTTTTGACATACATTTGATATAGTTTGAAGTCCTTATGGCACGCAAAAGCTAGTAGCATTCTAATGGACTCTAACCTTGCTATTGGTGCATAGGTTTCATCATAGTCTATTCCTTTTACTGATTAAACCCTTTGGCTACTAGTCTCACTTTTTTTCTTACTATGTTCCCATCTTCATCCAGTTTATTGCAAAAGACCCACTTAGCACCAATGATGGTGTGGTGGTCAGGTTTTGTGACAAGTTCCCATACCTTGCTTCTTTCAAACTGGTGAAGCTCCTCCTGCATAGCAATAATCTAATCACTGTCTTATAGTGCTTCTTCTATGTTCTTGGGTTCGATCCTTGAGATTAATGCAGTGTGATTACATACCTCTCGGGTTTTGGATTTAGTTTGGATTTCTCCATCTAGATCCCCTATAATGTTTTCTAAGGGATGATTCCTATGAGGGATGACTTCCTTAGGAAGTGTTTCTACTTTTTCGATGGTAATATCATTAGAATCATCAAGAGAAATATCATTAACTTTGTTCTTAAGCTCATAAAACATGGTATCATCATCAACAACAAGAAATTTGTTTAAGTCATTAAGCAATGATTCATCAAATCGTACATTCATAGATTCTTCAACCATTAACAACTTTTTATTAAAAACTCTATATGCCCATCGCTGAGTGAATATCCTAAGAATATTCCTTCATCGATTTCGCATGAAATTTTTCAAGATAGTTTTTAGTGTTTAGGATGGAACATTTACACCCAAAAACTCTAAAGTAGTCTACTTTTGGCATTTTACCAAAGTACAGTTCATAAGGGGTCTTGAAAAGTAAAGGTCTGAGAATTATCCTATTTAGCACATAACAAGTTGTATTTACAACTTCAGTCCAAAAGTACTTAGGCAAGGAATACTCATTGAACATAGTCCGAGCCATCTCTTGTAGTGATGTCATACCCACCTCCACTCACCTGAAGGCTGGCGACATGGACATGCACACGTGTCCATCATCCATCCAGGATCCACGATGTAGTACTTTAAGTTTATAAGATTATGAAATGAATTCTAAAATCATATACTTATAATATAAACAAAATATATATCAACTGGTGATTTCTATTGATATTTACCATATTTACACAAAAGAATGTTTTCACATCTTAATCATAATTACAGTCATGCCCCCATAGGGCTACATCTGTTAAGTACAAAAAGAATCAAAAATAGAAGATGATACTCCAATCCTCAGAGTGCTCCAAATGCATAATTATCGCACACGCATCCATCCTCGTGCGCAACCAGCTCCCCATCCCAGAGGTCACCTCCGTAGAGAGCTGGGACCTCGATTTTAGTTTCCAAAGGATTTCCTGAATCAACATCTAAAAAGGGGCAACAACAGGGGGTGAGCTTCCACGAAGCCCAGTGAGGGTAACACACACAAGCAATCATGACGATCCAAGAAAATGCAACAGTATGAATATTCATGCCCAACCACATCAATATAAATGCAATTATGTGAGTGCAATGACATGATCCATTTATTATCAAGCAATTCTAAGCAACAATTTCTAAGTCCAAAGGGAGGTATAAGTGCTACTACAACGTAGGTGTTATCCCCAGTCATGAATGTACTTTATCAGTCCCTAGGGATACTAGCTAGTTGCGAGTCAGGAGCATGTCGGTTTCGAAACCACATCATTATCTAGCAAACCCCTATTAATAACCCTCCCATGATACCACTACATCGAATCCAACATCGCATGTAGGCTATACCCGTCACCAAATTAAACATCGCGTGAGGGTCTGTCACGATGCTGGCATCTTCGTACCTCAGTACCAAAAATTGTCCCCAACCACGGATCGTCGGACGAGAGGATTAGCCACTACGTAAACCCCTATTGGTAAGGGTTGTAGCACCAGGGTGGTTATCCTAGCCCAATGCATTCTAATATGCCACAACACAATTCAATCGCACTCACACACACCTTGAGCATGCAGGTCACGCACCAACCAAAGGCCACCCCGCACCCCACACACACACCACCCAAGCATGCAAGGCCAAGACCACCATTGGCCACCCTGCACCCCAGTCACACACATAGACACACACACACACACCCTGAGCATGCAGTGCTGCCGGCACCAATCGTTGGCCACACTACACCCCAGTCACACACTCACATGCACACATGCACCCTGAGCATGCAATACCGCCAAGACTAAACTCATACCCCACCCACCACACACACACACGCACACATGCACAATCATAATCCACATTCTCATGCCACATCAACACCATATATAAGGAATAATATAATATTATGTAAAATGATAAAATTCATTCACATATGCATTATGATGCAAGCATTCCATAAAAACATGCAAAATCCCCTCACCTCGTGTTCTGGATGGCAGTAGATAGTTGATGGTTTCGTGTTGTGTGTCCCCGTCACTTCTCGGTTCCACTCCTAGGATACATAGTGTTTTTAGGTTATTAGGTTATTTATAGAGGAGTGGGACACTAAGACTCGTGCCCCAATTAAAAGGATTAAAAGTTAACTTTAAAATGGTTCACCGGTGGATGCTCACCAGTGGATGGTCATCCGTCGGTGAGTTCACCGGTGGATGAATCCGAACAAAATGCACATCCTGTAATATTTTCACCGGTGGATGGTTCCTGCCTTCATCGGCTGGCCGCTGACCATCCGTCGGTGAAGTTAAATTGGGGATTTCTTACCCAGATCAGCCCTATTGGCCCTATGGCCCCTGTGTATGGTGGTGGAAATACATATTTTCAATGGGGTGTCATTTCCCAACTCCATTCCCCTTTCTCCTTCTTTTGTATAGTTTACAAATTGGGTTTTATGATTTTAGGGTTGGTTTTTCATGTAGGGTATCCTCACACACTTCACTTAGCTTAGGTTTAGTGAAATTAGTGAGTGGATCAACATAGGGTTTCAAGATACACCCAATTTCCTCAATACACAAGTCTAGGTTAGGATACATTGGGGAAGACTTAGGTTGATCTCATGGAATGGTCATTAATGGCTCATCAAATCACTCTCACACACCATACCTAGGCTTAATTTCATTTTTCCCAACTTAGGATTAGGTTAGGATGTTAGGTCATAGAGGATTTGTTCAAATTCCCAAATCCTAGGGTTTTGGGTAGGGATTTCATAGGGATTTGTCCTTAGACCCAAGGTTGAGTGAAAAACCCTTTGCCAATGTAGGTCTCTTTACTCTAATTTCCTCTCCCATTATGTAGTATTAATGGTTGGGTAGGTGGAATTTGGTTGGGTCTCCATTACTCCCAATAAAGAGTGAAATGGGAAGGTGAGAGAGAGAGATAGATAGAGATTTATGTGTGTGAGAGATAAGCATATGGCTTACCTCAAGGATGGAGCCCTACCCTTTCCCTTTCCTTTCCCTTTCCCCTTTCTCCTTCTCTTCTTCTTCTTTCTCCTTTTCCTTCTTTCTATTTTGGTAGGAGAAGAATGTAGGGTAAGAGTCCTATTTATAGCCACTTAAGTCCCACTAAGAGCTATTTGGGGACTTAATGGGTTTTCCCAAAATCGGGTTATTCTTATTCGACACTAACGGGCCCACCTTAGGTGTCTGGATACATCTATTCCCCAATAGGTTGTACCAACGATTGGGGTGGTTTGATGTGCAAAAGTCGAAGATCCGAGTCCCACGGCAAATTAACCTGCTGCCAAGATTCTCCCCGGAGGGTGTTCACCGATGGATGGAGTCCACGGTGACCATCACCGTGAAGGCCGAACTGGTCACTTTGTATGGCATTTCTCTCGTTGATGGGGCCTTCTCTAGGGTTTCTAGTGTGGGGAGGTTCAACGACCTTTCCCTTCAGTCCGGAATCTTTCCAATTACTTAAGCATGGGAAAGAGTAGTGGGGTCCCCCTTCCTTCCTGGAAAAAGACGGATGCAACCTAATGCTCACTACTGGTGTCCTCCGCATCCCACCTAACATTAAATAGGAAGTTTTAGGTTCGGGTATAACAAGTGACATGTTTTTCCTTTCAACAACCCCATTAGATTGAGGTGTTCTAGGAGCGAGAAATTATGGTCAATTCCATACTTGTTGCGATATAAGTCAAATTGACTTATATTGTCAAATTCCCCTCTATAGTCTCCTCACAAGGTTATTGTATATCCTTTTGATTTTGCAGTCTATTACATAGAGTTACAAATTCATCGAAGGCATCTTTTTTGTTTTGAAAGCAATCAAGTGTATCTAGAGTAGTCATTAGCGATTACAAAGGTATAATTTTACCACTCATAGGGTACATTGATAGGTCCAAATAAGTCTAAATGAAGTAGTTCCAATGGTCTAGAGGAAGAGACAATATTCTTTGACTTGTGGGGGATTTGGTTTTTGCCTTTTGACAAGCATCAAAATTGTATATCTCATACTTGATTTTGGGAGGTTCTCGAAGATCCTTGGATGCAATGGTTTGAATCAACTTGACATTTACATGTCTAAGTCTTCTATGCCATAATGATGACCCACTATGGTTAGAAACCAAGTATGCATTCAAAGAACTTGATTTGTCAAGCATACAAACATAGATATTGTTTTTCCTAGACCCTTTTAGAATTAAATTATCATTTGCATCTTTAATTCAACAATGAGAGACATTAAATTCTACTTTGTATCCAATGCTACATAACTGACTTACACTTAGGAGGTTATAATTCAGATTTTTCACAAAGTAAACATTTGAGATTGAAATACTTCAAAGTCTTATTTTTCCAATACTAGCAATTTTTCTTTTGTTGTCATCTCCAAAGAAGACCCATCCTCCGTAGCTTGAGAATATGTTCTTGTTTGATGTCATGTGTTTGGAGCATCCACTATCAATTACCCATTCGGCTTCCACCTTATTCTTCAAGAAAACCTATAACAGAAATTTAATCGTTCATTGGTCCCCATAATCTCATGGGTCCATCATTGTTAGTGTCAAAATTTCCTACTGGAACCCAAATGGTTTTGTACTTTTTAGGTCTTTGGTTTTGCCTTTGGTATGATTTTTGGGTTTTTTAGGCCCTTTTGATGTTCATAAGATCCATTTGATCTTTGAGGAGTATAGTATCTTTGAGGTCTATAGGATCCTTGGTTTTGGTATTTTCCTAGTGGTCTATAAGTCTTCTGAGGATAGTTCTCATACCCTTGGTATTGTCTTTGGGGCCTCTCAATAGAGTAATCTCTTTGAGGTTGGGATTTTCTATACCTAGGCATCGGTCTAGAGTCTTCTTGAGACCTATATTGCCTTCTTAGGGGCATGTAGTAGTAGGTATAACTCTTGGTCTCTCAGTTTGAGAGTTAGGGTTATTTCTTTTCCTAGAATGACACTGGTTTATGGAATGTCTGCTTTTACCAAAACCACATTTGATGTAAGAGGTGGATGGTTGGTTTCCCTTTGGGCACCCCTTTTGGATTCTCACTTTGTTTTTTTTCTCCTTAATGGATTTTATCTATTGTAACACAGTCCTTCTCTTTCATTTGGACCTTCTTTGAGATCCAAAAGATTGTCAAGGTTCCTTTGCCCTTGGGTGAAGGTGCAAAGGTGGAGTTCAACTTGAAGTTTTCTTTATCCGCTCACTCACCTTTAAGGTTAGTGCATCCACTCTTTATTGAGGCCAACCTCTTTTTCAAGTTCATTCTTATCAGACTCTAATTTGAGATTTTCTTTATACAAGGCCTTGAAGGCTTCTTGTAGTTCCTCATTAGAGTCCCTTATTAAAGATTCAGGTTTAGTTTAACATACCACTTGTTCTTCATCTCCAACAGCCATCAAGGGGAGGTTGGTGACTTCTTCTTCAAATTCTATTTTCTCTTCTTCATCACTTGAGTCCCATGTGGCTGCTTAAGCCTTCTTCTTTGGTTTATGTGGGCATTCGGTTCTGAAGTGTTAAGGCCTTCTGCACTCAAAACATACTATATCTTTAGAAGAGATTTTCTTAGGTTTAATTTTAGATTTACCTTTTTCCCCATAGGATTTGTCTCTGTAGGATTTATTCTTGTGTTGAAGTCTTCCTTTCTTTTTGAGGAACTTGTTGAACTTCCTCATGATGAGTGAAATTTCTTTTTCCATATCGAATTCTTCATCTTCTTCATCATCGCTTACTTCTTCGATAGTCTGAGATGACTTTAGAGCTATGGTTCTCTTTTTTCTCAGGATTTGGTTTGTCGACATTCAACTCTACTTTATGAATTTGTAGAGATACAAGCAAGTAGTCCAAAGAAATTTTTGTCAAGTCTTTGACTTCTTCTATTGTTGGTTTCTTGGGTCTCCACCTGTAGGCAAGGCTCTTAAGATTTTTCTGACTTTTTCAACGATAGTGTATGTTTTACTCAAACTTTTGAGACTATTCACAATGTCAGTAAATCTTATAAACATAGAAGTTATTGACTCATTTTCTTTCATAAAGAAGGATTCATAATCAGAAACAAGTTGGTCTACCTTTCTTTCCTTTACCTCTGTTGTACCTTCATGTGTGATAAGAAGTATATCCCAAATCTCTTTTGCTATGTCACATGCTATGACTCGGTTGAACTCTTATTCATTGAGGGCATACTGAAGGAACATGATTACATGGAAGTTGTACTGGATGAGAGTGATGTCTTCAGCTGTCCATTCCCCTTCATCCTTTGGTACTATTTTTTCATCAACTATTTTGGTGATGGTGTATGGTCCATTCTTTATGGCTCTTCATACGAGGATGTTGTGATCACATACAAAATTTTTTGCATCTGTACTTCCAGAAAGAAAATCTCTCGCTATAAAAGTAAGGTGGTCTCGAGGCGTTCATGCCTTCTAATGGTCCTTGGAATGTGGCCATGTCTTTGACCCACTTTTAAGACAATATAGTCTTAAATAAATTGAGCTCTCACTCTGATACCAATTGAAATAACCTAGAGGGGGTGCATAGGTTATACTAGAAATTTTAACTTTTTTTCAAGAATTTCCCCAAGTGTGATTGTAAATAATAAATGTGGAATAAAATAGAACAAGCACAATCACACAACACCGAGAATTATAGTGGTTCGACTCAACCCGGTCTAGTCCATTCCCTACAAGAATCTTTTTGTAAGGTATTCCACTAGTTCCCCCTTTTAGTATGGTAGGTGGGGAAGAAAACCTTTATAATTTTTTTATAGAAAAAAGTATCCTTACAAATCCCCTTATAGGCGAGAGGTCCCTTTACAATCTCTTTTGAGGTAGAGAGACCCCTTTCCTTTTTTAGGATAAGAGAACCTTACAACCCTAAGTAAAACCTAGAATTGAAAAAACAGAAAAAAAAAAAGGGAGGTGGAATAAGAGGAATACCTTAAGTGTGGTGCAAATAATAAAATGAAAGATGAATGATGCACCTTTCAAAGTCCTCTTTATGGCTTTGACTTGCACAGAGAGAGGGAGGACTTATTGAGACTTGAGCTCTTGTTGGGATTATAATAATCGAACAAACAAGTAGGATAAAATAATCTTAATACCCTTGAATGCTTACAATAATGTTTAATCTTCTTTCTTAATTCATATTTAATTAAGAGAGCTAGGGTATTTATGGGTGAGTTTAGTGAAGCATTTTGTAGAAAATTAGGCCCCAATGGTATTTTGAGACCACCTGCCCCCCCCAGACTTTTTTCCGATCGATCAAAAGAGCCGTTTGGTAGAAAACTAGCCATTGGAGCTTTTCAAGGGAGGAAAAGATCGGGCCCAGACTTTCTATTGGTCGATCGGGGTATGGTCTCGAAGCTTTGATCACCGGTACTTCTATCCGGGCGACCGCCAAATTTTACAGATTCTCATGTTAGAATTTTGTCATACGGATCTATCAATGGTGATTTGACCATAACTTTTTTGTCCGACCTCAAATTAACCCAAAACTAGTTATGTTGGAATCGTGATCAATTTTTTATAACTTTTAGTGACGATCTATTTTCGATATTAAATCTAAGGTTATCAAAATGCCCTTGAGTTAGGTCAATCTATTTTCATAGAGTTTACTTTGAGCACATTGCACTCTACCACCTAAGGTCATTCTAGTATGATGTATGAGGTATGTTCATATGCAATGTGTGTATAAAACAAAATATATTCTCTATCCTATGGTCTTCACCTTGGGTTTTGATGTCTTCATCATCTTGGGCTTGATGTCTTCATCTTTGGTCTTAATGTCTTTGTCATCTTGGGTCTTGAATGTTTTTTAAACTTCAAGGTCATGTCTACATGAGTTCAAATCTTGATGTCCTTCTAAGTGTTTCTTCAAACTAATTACACTTTCTTCAAGCTAATAAATTTTATCAAACCAAGTTAAAGACGATGTTTGTTTGTTAACACCAAAATATAGTAAGGAGTGTGGACATGTTTCCAATAGCATATACTTTTAAATGTTTCCCACCACCTTTGCCTTTAGTGGTTGGTGAATGAAAAGGTGGATAATGGATATAGTAGATGTTATACCGAACCCAAAACTTCCTATTTTAATGTCGTAACCCCAAGGACACTAGTCCCAAAGAATTTTTTACGGACCACCTTTTGCAGGGAAGGAAGGGCGACCCCACTTGCACCGCTATCCATGCTTAAGTAATTGAAGGGGATTCTGACCGAAGGAAAGGTCTTGAACCTCACACACTAAAAACCCCGGAGAAGGCCCCACTCAACCGAGGAGAGATCTCCAAAAAAGTGACAGTTCAAATTCCCCGGATGGTCCCCCGGGATGAGCATCCATCGTGAACCCCAAAACGGTGAGTGAAAGGGCCAATTTTGGGTTATCTCACCTGGGACCCGAGCCCTCACGATGGGCCCCCCAAACCCTTTCATATTAATAGAACAATGTGTTAGGGAGTTGATGAATGTGGGGACTTTAGTGCCAATAGCGAATAACCGTTTTAAAACCCATTAATTCCCAAACAACCCTTAGTGGGACTTATGGTTTTAAAAGGGCTCTTACCATTCATTTCTTCTCCTACCAAATTAGAAACAAGGAAAGGGGGAAAGAAGAGGAAGAAGAAGAAGGAGAGAAGGAAGGAAGGAGGGAAATAGGGGTCCATTCTTGAGGTAAGCCCAAAGCTCATCACTCCACACACACACACATAAATTTTTTCTCTCTCTCTCTCTCTCCCTTTTTTTCCTCTTCATTGGAAGTAATGGAGACCCAACCAAATCCCACCACCCAACCATAAAGACTACATAATGGGAGGAGAAAACAAGAGTAAGAGCCCCACATTGGAAGGTTATTCACTCAATCGTGGGTCTAAGGACAAATCCCTATGAAACCCTTACCCAAAACCCTAGGATTTGGGAATTTGAACAAATTCTATGACCTAACATCCAACCTAATCCTAAGTTGGGGAAATGAAATTAAACCTATTTTTGGGTGTGATAGTGTTTTTATGAGCCATTAATGACCATTCCATGAGATCAACCTAAGTTTCCCCCAATTTAGCTTAACCAAACTTGTGTATTGGGAAATTGAGTATATTTTAAAAACCCTATGTTGATCAACCACTAATTTCACTAATCCTAAGCTAAGTTAGTGTGAGGATGCCCTACATGAAAATCAACCCTAAAACCAAAAACCCAATTTGTAAACTATACAAAAGAGGGAAAAGGAGGAAGGGAGTTGGGAAATGACCCCCCAGAGAAAAATACGCTTTTCCACCACCATGGAGCCAAAAGGAATAGGGTGATCTGGGTAAAAAAACCCCTGATTTTAACTTCACGCCACCCAAAGAAGGCAGGACCATCCACCGTGAAAATATTACAGATGTGCTTTCCCTTTTCGATTTGTCGAGGGTGAACTCCCCCATGATGATCATCCACCGTGAGCATCCACCGTGAACCATTTTAAATTTAAATTTTTTAATCCATTTATTTGGGGCACGAGTGTTAGTGCCCAAACCCTTCTATGAATAACGAATAACCAAAAAACATTATGTATCCTGGGAGGGAACCAGAAGTGACGGGGAAAAAGTAACAAAACTATCAACTATCTACCGCCATGTAAAAACAAGGGGCGGATTTTTTTTGTTTTTATGGGAAATTTTTAATCTTTTTAATTTTATCATTTTTCATATTATTATATTATTCCTTTTATAAGGTTTTGATGTGGTATGAGAATGTGGATTATGATTGTGCAGGGCATGTGTGTGTGTGGGTGGGTAACGGTTGGTCCCGGGGGATGATGCTGTGGTGAGTTGTGTGTGTGTGATTAAATTTGGGTTTTATATTAAATTTCATTGGGCTAGGATAACCACCCGGTGCTAAAACCCCTTTGCCAATAGGGTTTAATTTTTAATCCTCTCGCTCGACGGCCCGTGGTTGGGTATTTTCTGATGATATAAGATTCAGCGGAAAACCCCTCAGGATGTTGATTCAATGATGGGTATCCCCTAATGTGATGTTGATTCGTGTAGTGGTATTATGGGGGAAATATTAATAGGATTTTCGATGACGATGTGGTTTCGAATAAAAGACCTCGATTTAAACTAGCTAGAACTGGGACCAATGATTATTCATGATTGGGGATAAACCTACTTGCGTAGACTTATACCCCTTTGGACTTAGAAATTATTGCTTAAAATTTTTTTATAATAAAGGGATCATGTCATTGACCATATAATTGCATTCATATTGATGTGGTGGGCATGAATATTTATACAATTGCATTTTCTTGGATTGAAATGATTGCTTGTGTGTTACCCCTCACTAGGTTCGGGAAGCTCCCCCCCATTGTTCCCCCTTTTAGATGTTGATTCAGAAATCTTTTGAAAAGTGATCGAGGCCCCGCTCTCTGAGGTGACCTCTGGGATGAGGAGGGGTTAAAGAGGATGGTTTTAAAGCGATGATTTGCATTTGGAGCAGGAGGATGGGGTATCATCTTCTTTTTTTTATTCTTTTTACCTAGGATTAGCCCTAGGGGGCATAACTATAATTATATCAAGAGGGAAAAAATTCTTTTGTGTAAATATAGTAAATATCAATAGAAATCACCGATATATTTTGTTTATATTATAAGTATGTGATTTTTGAATTCATTTCATAATCTTATGAACTTAAAGTAATCGTGGATCCTGATGGTTGTGGACACGGTGTCCATGTCGTCACCCCTTGTGAGTGGAGGCGGGTGACAACAGTGGTATCGAGCGCAAAAGCTTTTTAAATTATAAACTTATGAAATTTAGGACCATGTGATTATGTTATAAATAAAAGCTTAAAGATATGTACATAAATCATAGTTCACATGGGAGACAAGAGGAATGAAGCCAATAACACCGATAATTTTTAATAATAAATTCAGCTTACAACTTTGGGGAGGAGAATACAAGACTTACTTGGAGCAAATTACATAGACGATAACTACCTAAATAAATCTCAAGTTAATAAACTAATAACACAAATAAAACACAAAAGGATCACAATCCAAGACAAGACCGAAAGATTGGGGGACCTAGGAAAACCCCTGGGGGGATCACTAGGTGGTATAAGAAACCGGAGTAGTATTCCCCGTAAATGTCCCACCCATGGGTCCATACCCCATGACTGACCCTATCATCAATGTTGTCCGATGGGTATTCGCACTCAAAAACCCGCCATAGGTTGCATCACCAAATCCCAATCCATGATCACCCGGTGCCCCAAAGAAGAAGCACCAGCATATTGAGATGAAGTGTAAGGAGGAGGGGTAGTTCCCCACGGCCTTGACGCAGTGGAGGTCCATTATCTTCACTATCCTCCCATCTTCCTCGCTTTTGGCCTCCTTGTGTTTTCCATATCCATATTGGTCACCTCCCATAGGGGCCAACCACCCCCCAAGATCACTACCATCATTAGGGTCAACCTTCATTTTCACTAAAGAGTGTAAATCAAAGGATACTCTTGGCTCCATCT
>CM040970.1:46528178-46543907 GCA_022985045.1 Macadamia tetraphylla | reverse complement strand
AATTTAAATTTGCATCTAACTATATGGTTTAGAGAAAGATGAAAAGCTCATGAAAAAAAAAACCATACCAATTGGACAAAAGAAAGTAACACAAACAACTTCATTTGTGGATGTGGACCCTCAAGGATAATTTTATTACCTTCATAAGCGGATCGGATCCCTCATTATTAGCTTGTAACACGCTTCTGGGCTACTCGATTAGCTATAGCCCCCAAGACGTTTCCCCTAAGGATGTCCTTAAGTTCTTCCACAAGTATAGTAAGGAATCATCCCTAAAGAACTCAAAGAGTGGGTAGTAAACCATGTTATTAACAAAAGGGGGTAAACTTTCTATCATCAAATCAACTTCAAATTCACTGGGTTTAAAAAATACATTTCCTCCCCCCTCACTAACTTTCAGATCTAAACAACTAAAGGTAGACACAAATAGCCAATGTTAGAGAGAGAAGCAAATAAATTAAATTTTGACTCCCCGAATATGTCCCCTCCTCTATGCCTATGATAACATTAATATCACACTCACGCAATCCAATAGAAAAAAAAAAAATATAATTTGAATCATTTTGAAAACCATAAGAGCCTTAATGCGGCTGATTAGATGTCTACCAACAGTTTGGATCCATTTGTATAGTAGAAAGAGAGAATTTGGTTGTTTTTTGGCCAAAGAAGAAGCAAAAAATGACCAAATATGAGGGACCAGTCCTACATTGATAGATGATGAGCACAATAATGTGAAATCTTGGGGATATAAGTGTACATTTTCCCCACTTTTGATAGTACTACTTTTTTTTTTTATTTTTTTTTTTTTTTTCCCAAGTCTACAAGAGAAAGTGCTAAAGTGAATCAAGAACCAATCCAAAGGTGGGACCCACTCATTGGCACCACATTCTCTCTCCTACAAAATCCTGAAGATTATTCTCTCCTTGCCCCCCACAAGATCTTAAAGATGCTAGGGAGATTTTTCGATTTAATCAAGATTGCAAGATATTTTTAAAATTGCAAGGGAAAATAAAATTTTTTAATTTTAAAAGGACCCCTTTTTCCCCACACAATATCTCGAGAATGGATTTTTTCCCCCGATTTTATTTTTTTTTATTTTCTTTCTTTTCTTAAAGAAGGTTTGTAGAAGGAAGGAGGTAAGAAAAAAACCCCATAAAAACCCCTTCCCCCCCTATTTATTATTCTCCTTAGTTTACTTTCTAGTTTTGCTTAGTTTTTTTCTTTCTCTCCCTCTCCCCCTTTAGTTTTTTTTCTTTATTTTTGCTTTAATCACTTTTGTAATAGTTTTTTTCAATTAATGCAAGTACTTTTATTCTTATTCACCCTTTTATGTTTATGATCTATGCAATTGAGTTGTAATTTTTAAAGTTATAGTTCTAGGCTTAGATCTAGGTGACAAGATCAAGTGGCTCTTTTTTTTTCAAGTTTTTTTTTTTAAGATTTGTTTTCTAGTACTAGAAATTTTAGATTTAGTTTTTTCCCAAATCGGGTTTTTTAGTAGGTAGTATCTCAAATCACCCAAGTTTTCAAGTTCAAGCATTGAAGTTCAAGTAAGTAGGCCTCAAGTCTTCTCTCCCCTCTCTTTCCCCTCTCCGACTACCCTTTCTTTCTTAATTTAGGATTTTATTTTCATTACATTATTGTTTCCTTTCCCCAAGGTTCATGGCTAGTTTTGTTGGCTTTCCCCTCCAGCCATAGAACCATCAATTTATTGCTTTTATTTTAATTGTCCCCCTTTCCTAAAGCCAAGTAGAGTGACTTTCGTCAAGTAGGGGCTCATATTATGATGCACCCCGGCTGTAGAGAAACCTACTTGTGAGTCTCTTTTAGCCCCTTTCTTTTACTTTATTTTATTTCAACATTTTTTTTCCTTTTTTTTTTTAATTGCATGGTTGTTTATTTTCACTTATTTATTTTTTTAAATTTTTAATTTGGTTTGTGTCTTTAAATTCTTAGATGGATGAATGGTTAGACGTTATTTTAGATAATGTTTAGGACGGGTTAGAATTAGATCACAACCATTAATAGGTTCACTTTTTCATTATTAAAAGAAAAAAAAAAATGGTCTCTCCCGAGTTCACCCAGAATACACGATCCGACCTTGGGGTTTCATTTAAAATCTCAAATAAGTTTTTGGCCGTTTAGAATTCCCTATTATTTTCACTTTCTTTTTGGGAAATCGAGTGCTTTATTTGTTTTTTTTATTTTTTTTTTTTTTTTATTGAATTCTGAGAAGATCAACTTTCAATAATAGTTGCACGGAGGTCGCCATGCCTCACAAAATGATAAAGATAGGTTTCCCCCATACCTTAGGAATTGACCGAGCAACCCGGATCCCCAAAAAGCTCCCAAAATCCAAAAAAAAAACCAAAAAAACAAATAAGAAAAAAAGGAGTTTTTCTTTTCCCTTCTTTGTGCTTGTCTTACTCTTTTGGGGAGTTTTTATTTCAAGGGGTGGTCCCGTGATTCTACCAATCGTTTAGTAAGAGTACCTATTTTTAGAATGGGAACAACCTAAGCCTACTTTAAAGGATAGATTCTACCAGGGCAGCCCAACCTTCTTGCATTAGATTACCACACCACATGGAACAATTATGAGCTTAAAACTCAATTCATCACTATGTTCCCCCACTTCCATGGGCTATCTTCAAGATGCTTATTTGTTCTAAGAGAATTTGAGGAGGTTTGTGTCCTCATTAAGATACAACAAAAGGATGATGTTGTTAAACTTAGATGATTCCCTTTTTGCTCAAGGATGGAGAAAAAAGATGGTTATAGGGGCCCAACTAATTCCATTACCACAGGGGATTAGTTTACGATAGCGTTTTAAAAAAATTTTTTCCTTGCATAAAACAAACAAACTTAAGAGCGAGATTATGTATTTCCAAAAACCTCAAGTGTCATTTTTAGACTCAGGGAAAGGTTCCAAGACCTTCTCCAAGAGTGTCCCCATCACGGGGTTGACAAATGGCATCTTTGCCAAATAATTTATAAAGGGATAGACTACCATACCAAGCAGATGTTAGAGTCTATGTGTCCCAGTTCACACTTATGCAAAAAACGAAGCTTGGAACTTTTGGTTGACCTAGCTGAAAAGACAAGAGAATGGGAGTCTACTTAGGAAAGTGAGAGATTTATAGGAGGTAAAGGGTACTATATCGATGGGATAATAGCCAAGGAAGCCCATTTAGATAGCCCCATTAAAAGAATAGAAGCCCTTGTCCCAAAGCACATGCCCCAGTCCACCAAGTCCAAAATTAGGTCTCTATGTGCAATTGGTGTCACCCCTGACATGTAATGGAAGAATGCCCCAACTTTTGGGGGCAATGAAAGTGTTAATGCTTTTTCCCAACAACCTGTTTAGCAATATTTACAATCCAGGTGGAAAATCACCCTAATTTTTATGGACCCAAAGGGGAATCAAGGAGGTCCATCCAATTTTCACAACCAAGGGCAGCCTAGTCTCCAAAGGCCCAGTTTTGCACCACTACCTAATTCTTTCCTCGGCCTAACCCGGGTTTCAAATTTTTGCTGGGCCCCCCTCTAAGCACCTTATCAATAACCCCAGGTTTACATCCAGGAAAGGGCAAAGAATTAGTGAGCTAGAGAAAGCATGGCCCTTCTCATGACAAGCCACAATAATGTGGAGAGGTAACTCACCCAACTTGTCACAATCATGCATGAGAAGGAGAAAAAAATTGCCTAGTCACCAGCTAAATCCTAGACATCAAGGGACCCAAACACCTTTCACTCAATGTTGAAAGAGTCAACAACATAAAGGGGACCTCCAAATGTAAGGGGTATATGCCCTATGGAAGGGTGAGAGTATATACGAATGGTACCACTCATTCTTCACCATATGCCCTTTTCTTGACACCCGACTATCGGGGTTACTACTATGCCTCCCTTTCCCGGGTTCGGATGGACCTGAAGAGATTAAGGATGATTTGGTGGAAGCCATAAAAATGATTCTATTAATGAGAGAATTTGAGGTGTTTATGTTCCTCCGCCCCTATCCTAACCGTTTGATGAATAAGAAGAAGACAGCTTCAATGGAAAAATTTTAGAAGTCTTCAAGAAGGGGTAAACATCCCTCTTTGGATGTCATAACTCAAATCCCAGCCTATGCCAAAGTTCTCAAAGACTTATGCACTCACAAGCGTACCACAAGTGTGCCCAAAAGGTATTTTAGCTAATATCAGTTCAATGATCACACAACCTATAGCACCAAGTATAAGGACCCCGGGGTGTCCCACCATCTCTTGTGTCATTGGCAACACTCGATTGATCATGCCTTACTTGACCTTGGTGCAAGTGTGAACCTTCTACCTTATCATGTTTATCAACAATTTGGATTAGGAGATTTGAAAGCAAAGGACCCCCCGTTGGAAGCTCCAAGTTTCCCAAAGGGATGGTTGAAGATGTCCTACTTAAGGTAGGAGAATTTTTTTTTCCATGATTTTATTGTTTTGGACACCAAACCCTTCACCACTAAGGATAAGATCCCTATCATTCTTGGAAGACCTTTTTTGGCTACCAACAATGCATTAATCAATTGCGGAAGGGTCTACTAAGGATATTTTTTGGCAATCACACTATAATTCAACATGTATAGGTTGGGCAAGCAACCCATAATTTCTTCTAATGATATTGACGAAGAGGTCAATATGCTTGAGAATTTTCGATGATATTGTTAAAACTTTTGACATTGACTTTGATTCAATTCCAAGAGTGTATGGAAGAATTAAAGGATGATACTGAAAATTTCTACTCGATGTTTAGACCCTTCATACACCCATAGAGCCCATTGGTCCTCTATCAAATTCTCTTCCTAAACCCTTAATTGTTGAGCCCCTAAGCTTGTTTTGGGGTTGCCTCTAACTTAAGGTATGCCTTTTAGGAGAAGATCAAACTCTACCGTTTTTATCAGATTTAACTTGAAGTCAAGAGGAAGAGTTAATCAAAGTTTTAAAAAAAAACAAGGAAGCCTTAGGTTGGACCATGGCGAATAATAGAAATTTGCCCTCAACGTTCAACATCATATTCACCTCATAGAGGATTCAAAACCTTCTAGAGAACCACAAAGAATGGCTAATCCTATGATGCAAGAAGCTATCAAGAAAGAGATCCTAAAGTGCTTGGATCATGGTATCATCTACCCTATTTGAAAGGAAGGGGTAAGTCCAATGCATGGTGCCAAAGAAGTCGGGGGTCCGGATACCCTACTTTTAAACCTGGTCTAATTACACGGTTGACCGGTTTAACCATGCAGCCCCAACCCAGAGAGGTTAAGGGTTCCTTATGGACCATGATGGCAAGGGTGACTTTGAACAAAAGTTGGCACAAGTCCAGGGCCAGGGAGAGGGTCCCCAACCCGGGCACATACACGTATCATAAGGCCATGGGGTAATGTGGTATGTCCGATCCTAAAGTACATATGTATAATATCCCTTTGGGCCAGAGGAGCTACATGTCGAGAGTTGAATTCCAAAATCCCACTTGTTGGTTTTTACCCTCGGGGGGTTAAAAGGGCGATCCACCCACTCGAGGACCCACCCATGGTTAATAGATATTTTAAAAGGTATAAATAGCATTTATTGTTTTTCATTTTCTCATTATTTCACTAAAGAGTTGGTGAGAAGAGAAAGGGGAGAGAGAAAAGAAGGAGAAAAGAGAACGAGAAGAAGAAAGGGGGAAGAGGAGGAAGGAATGGATTTGCGGCACCAAGGTTTGATCTTCCCATTCCGCCGGAATAGTGATCCCCAACACGAGAGCTACGTTTGGGAGGTGAGAAAAGGCTATGTTTTTAAACTTTCACCAAACCCCAAAAACCCTTGATTTGGGAGAGTCCTTGAGATCTTGTAAATCCCATTTGAGATGATGAATCTAAGGTTTAATAGATGGTCTATGTTGATTTTGAAGGATTTGAAGAAGGGTTTTCAAGATTGTGAAGCATTGGTGATTTCTTGAGCTAAGAAGGGTTTTGGGGTTTTGAAAGGGGTTTTTGAGCAAAGAAGGTAAGATGGCTTTTCAATCCCTTTAAAACTAACTTAGATCTAGGTTAGAATCATCTTATAAGACCTTGAATTTTGAAAATGTGATTTGGGGAAAACCCAGATTTTCAAAGGTTGGGGAAAGTTTCAAGGAGAAAGGCATTTTTTCGGGTGGGTGACCGGGCCAAATAGCCCTGAGAAGACGGTGGGGCCCAAAACCGATTGGCCAACAACCCACTGAGAAGGTAGACCTTTCCTACCGATGGGCCGGGCGGGGGAACAGCCCACCCGAGAAGACCCCCCAGACAAGGGGAACAGCCCACTTGAGAAGACCGGGGGGCCGTGATAGGGGTCCACCCACCAGAGGCCCAAAGTGATTTTTTTGTCCGAATGGACCCAAAACGGATGTGCAACTTTCTTTATAATTCTAAACATGATTTAACCATCAAATCTTGTTAGTTTTGATCCCAAGGGGGGAAAATGCTAACCCCTTCACTTATGATAGGTTCACAAAATTTACTTTGAGGATCTCCTCGCAGGGTGAGTCTTTGTACAAACATAGTAAGTGGGGAGAACATTTGATTTTTTTAAGGCTTGTTTGGCATCATTCAATTGTATCTAGACTAGCCATGTCATCATGCAAATTATGTGTAACTTAGTCATCCTCATATAATTATGACAGGGAGTTATGTTTACATTCTCAATGCTAAATGATGGATGCTTATGTGATGAATGATGGGATCACTGTGCATGATACATTATTAGACTAGATGTCGAGTCGGCTTGAAACGAGTGCATTGGTGGCCGTGGAATGGGATGCGATGGCACTATGCAATCGTACTATCTCATATAGAGCATCCCTTTAGGATTATCATCTTCCTGAGACCCTTCCCAACGGGGGTTGAGGTGTTGGGTTATCACTTGGGGAAGAAAGGGGTTGGGGTTTTTGGGTCATGTGGTGGTTAACATATGCCCAACTAGTCATTAGGAAATGGGAACCTCAGTGATATATTTAAGAGGGCCAATCGTCTGCTTTTAAATTATGGGGGCACACCTTTACTTTCTCATTTACTTTTATGTTGAGAGCCGGTAGTCGCATGCTTTTTCTTTTGAGTACTCATGATGGGTTTTCCCACAACCCTATGGGCCTATCGGGGTGGAGTTCGCTCGACCGGGGTATGCCGGGTTGTAGTAGCACCAAACCAAAGACTTAGTAATGTTGTTTAGGTGGATGAGATTTAAAATGAATTGACAGATATAGGGATATGGAATTTTTTTGGGTTGTTGTGTGGTCCCTTTTTTTCACTTTTTTGGGTAGTGAGTTCATCCCCCGTGTGCACCTCTTTAGATGATTTTGCAGGTCACCACTGAAGATCAAGTGTCGAGCCCAGTTGAGTTTCCGATGAGGATTGGGGTCCTCGGAGTTTTGCAAAAGACGATTGCACGGGAGGCAGGTGGGACCCCAGATGATGCCATCGACTTTTACTTTTTTTTTTTTTGATGACCTTTTGTGTACTTGATCGTGAATTGTTATTCTTTTTGTAAATATCATGCCAGGGCCACATGTATTTATCTTTTACTAAATTTTGGGGATCAAGTATATTGGGGGGATTTTTAGGTAAATTAAATCTTCCCTGAACTTTTGAACGTTTATCTTAGATGTGTATGCTATGGTTCGTACTATATCTAATGATCCGGAGTTTGGGTTAACTGAGTTAACCCGGTCCGTCCGGGGAACGGGGGGACAACGGTGGTATCACCCTGCTCTATCCACTCACAACATACCATTTAGACCCACGAATCTATAATAGGGAATGGGTTTTAAATCTAAAAACTTTAAAGAGTTAAAAGCCAAAAAAAAAAAAAAAGAAATTTGCATTAATTATTGCATTTCATGGCATGCATTAGAGAAAGTTTGCTTGGAATAAATAAGACATTAGTTATTTGATTTCATAACCCATCGAGTCTGGATTTAACAAAATTTCCAGATAACGACGCTAAAACAAGATTTCCCAAATTTTTTATACATAAGCACCGATAGACAACATATATATAAAAAAAATAAAAATAAAGACTAACTAACATTTTTAAAATTTCAATAAGTTATCAAGTATACAAAGCCCCCAAGTCACCAACAACATCATAACACCATACTACAAGTCCAATTATAGAGAAAGGTAAAAATAAAATAAAATATACCACCATAAACACACAAACAACATAGAGACAAGTAAAAAATTGATTAAGACGGGTGAGCTAAGTCCCCGAGACCCTCATCACCAGCTCTACTATTCCATCCTTCCTAGGCCTCGATCTAACATTGGGGGACGGTCCAAACCTTGAGTTCACTAGTTGCATCCCCCCGAGTCGGGGAAAAACCACGAAAAAGGGTTTGCTTTTTGTCCAAACCCGCAATCATAGGGGAACTCTCTAATGTAGCCCGCCTTTCTAAGATATTTTCCTCTAGTAGCACTCTCATCTAGTCTTCTGGCTAATCTTGCCCATCTTTCAAGGCCCTCATACTAGTCATCGACTCAAAGTCAAATGCACCACTCTCGGGGTGGGGTTTATGTTGTGGCCCCTCACCCGAAAAGTGGGGATCGCATCCCCGAATCGAGAGGCTCCTCAAGGTTTCCTCATCCAGAAAGTCCTTTCCTCGAACTAGGAACATAATCCTCATCCTCCTCACAAATTTTCCCTCCTGGGCATTCCCCCCCCGCCTCCTGAGTTTCTCCCGAGGTACATCCAAGAGCTGGAGACCCATCCTTGTGGGTTTTCCCCTATCAAATTTGTCCACGGAGTCTTTCCCTCACCACCAAATCCACCCCAAAGAACTCAAAGATCCGGTGAGGGTCCTACCATATGGGAAACCTCCGTCTCGGGGTGTGGTATGATGCTCCACAGCCTTTAAATATAATGTAGGGGAAACATAAGTTTCACCTCCCTCCAAGGCCTTATAAAGGCAGGAGGGGCCCTGAAGCCTACTTGGTTCCGGGGACCTCTAGGGGGTAAATTAAACTGAACTAAGGAACAAATAAAGAACCTCCGGGGAAAATGTCGTCAAATTTGAACCCACCCTTTTCGCCCCAAATGGTCTAAATGTGGTCCCGCATCTCCAACTTAAAGGAGGGGCCCACGGTTTACCCTTTGGGGGATAGAATTGATGGCCAACTAATGAAATATCTAAAATACTAGCAAGGGTGTCCACAAAGTGAATGTTCACCCCTTCCCCCAATGTGGTGATTGAGTACCCCCCATACTAGTAAGAGACCTCCAAATTAGAGAATCTTGAACCATTGTTCATAGCATGGACGATCGATGTTAAGGATGGACCCAACCCAAAAAAATCTCCAAAGTTGAATCTTGTTGAAATCACTAATTACCACGGTCTTCTCCATCATCATAGACCCTTTAGAAAGGTCCCAATTTAAATTTTCCCACCCTCAAACTGGAAGAGTCCCTCATCATAGTCTAAAGGATCGATGGGGCATGTCTTTTTTGGGGGAAAAAGGGGGGGGAACTAGTCCCTACACTTTTCCGTTTAGAAGTAGTGGCCCCCGTTGATTGGAAGAGGATGCGGGTTCCTTGCCCTTGAGAAGACATCCTAGCAAGAAAAGAGAAGGAATAATGATAAGTAAGGATGTTGCATAACAATGGAAGCAAATAAGGGTGAGCAAGTATGTAAATGCACCTAAATACAAATGGGATTATTAAAAAAAGAGGAGGTTAAACCATGGAGAAATGAAGAGGAGGAAGCCCCAAAACATGACATCCACTAGCATATTGCAAAATAAAAAGTAACAAAGGCGATAAAGCATGGAAAGGGAGAAGTGAGGGAAAGCCTCATGAGAATTTCCTCAAGGTAATTGGTGTCAAATGATGGAAAACTCCAAATTTCAATGTGCAAGTTCAATCTAAGAAAATGAAAAAACCCATAATAGTGTAGAACTTGAAGCTTACATGTCTATGAATGAAATGCCTATCATTATACAATCAAGATTTTGCAAAGAAATTTTCTATTATGACATTGAGGGCAAGGAATGAAAGAGATTTAAGTTGTCCACAAGTATGGAATGATGTGAAGAGAATCATAGAAAACCCAAATTTTTTTTTCAAGAAACCCAACACAAAAGAGATGGATTTTCATGAGAAAGAGATGGGATTGTAAGAAAACAAATTTCCATGATTTTCTAACATTGTAAGTGCAAATCAAGGATAAGAAATTTCAGTTGAGTTGTTAGTTGGGAGAAAAGGGTAGTGATAGAAGAAAACCTCAAATTGGAGAAATTAGGGCATGGTTTGGGATTTTCTCTCATAGATTGGGAAGTAAAGCCCAAAACTATGAATGAGTCACAAAGGAAGCATCATATTCTCATGGAATGATTGTTCTATGGAAAGAAACATAAAAAAGATCAAGATTTGGGAGTATAAATGGATTCAACCTCCAAAATACATGTTTCAAGAAGAGAAATGGAGAAGAGACTTACTTGAGAGTGAAAGGAGTTTGGATCTTCCAAAACCATGGAATCGTTGAGTGAAATGGGAGTGGAGGGCCAAGAACCTCCCAAAAACACCCCAAGTAAGCCAAGAGAAGGAATGGGAGAAAGAGGAGGAAACAGGGCTTAAAACCCCCTTTTTTCCCGGGTTGGCCCAAAGGGGGCCCGACCCGAGCTTGTTAAGGGCGGTGGCACCCCTGGGGAAAAAAACAAAAAAAAGGGGGGAGATTTATATATAATATTGATATGTAATATAAAAAGAAAAGGAGGAGTCGAGGGGACCATCGCCTACTTGTCAAGACTAGCACCATATTTTCGGATTAAGTGTGGTTAGTTGCAAGACATCATACACTATAATACCCGATATTGGCATATGATTATGTGCCCAATGTAAATTCTAAGGTACTTAACTAATGTTTGTGTATGGTATGTTCCAGTAAGGACACGATGGTACATACTAGATCCGTAGCAATGCACGAGGTACCTCACGGGTCCCGTCCGATCGGTCGACCACCAAATCCTAGAAGGTCCCGTTTTGGGAGCAAACCCCACCCCACAACCTCAAGAAACCTTTGATCGGTGGCAAAAAGGGGACCCCCCCGGACTACATTTCCGATCCTCCACTACCACCCTGGTGATGTTGCAACCATAATCCAAAAGCAAAACCCCTTTCAAGAAAAATGCCCCAAAGCACGGGAGGCATTTATGGCTGCTATACGGAGTAGTTAGACCTTCCTCAACCTGGTCAACATCCTCGGATAATTACTCCATAAGACCCCCCCAGGGCCCTTGGGCACAAGGAGGTACCCCCAAACCCCACTCAAGATTCCTCCATATGGTGCCCCTCCATACCCTTACTATACTGGGTGCAAATTACCCAACAAACCAAGGGGTAGTGGAATCTTTCAAGAGGAATTTGCCACCATATTATCTAAGGGGGGAAGTGACCCTCTAGGGCCCCCATCCAAGAGCAAAAAAGATATTTGAGGTAATTGAGTGCCCCGAGGCACGTGCTTATTTGGGGGGCTGCAACTCAAGAATGAAGCCAACTCTTGGTGGCAACCCTCTGCCTATATTGTTCCGACATCCGAACCCACAGGGGAGCGTTCAAGGAGTTTTTTTTGGCCAACCATTACCCTCGTAGCTTCAGAGACCGTAAAGAGAGGGAATTATGGCCTTAACTCAAGGAATAAGACTACCCTTTGAGTACCCGCAGCTTTGAAAGCTTGTTCCATTTTTCCCCTGCATATGAGGTCACCAAAAAAAGGGCAAAGATTTCAAGGGATTAAAGGCATCTTTTTCATTTCGAGGTCTTAGATATGATAGATTATGGCTAGATCATGGGCTAAAACCATGGAAGATAAGCGTAAGGGGGAAACCTCACACCTAGATTATGGAAGAGGACTAATCCATTTCAACATGGGCAACTCATCCAAGGTATACTGGGTCATATAGTTCGGCCTACAACAGAAAATTTTAAAGGCCACCCGGGCTTTCCTCGACCAATTTGGTTCGTGCTCTACATTTTTTCCCAAACACTAGTACGGTACCCAAAACCCCCCCGCCCCCCATCCGAAAGGGTCATGCGGGGCCCGGCTAAAAGATGTTGCTTCAATTCCCAAATGGGATTTTACTAAAGATCGCCGAAGACCAGCCTTACCTCCACCCTCGTAGACCTTCCTTAACTCGGAGTAATAAACCCGCAAGGAAGAATGTATCCCTTTTTTTTGAGGAAGCGAGGCCAAAGAGGGGTGGTGGTAGGTACTTTTTAATTTAAGATTTTCCTTATGCTAAATGTTGATGACCCATCAATTATATGCATTGTTGTACTAGGTGTTCTACCTATATCGGTATACCAGACACTAGATCATGAGATGATTGTTAGTATGCCACCGCAAAGTTACGCTTGAAGGGGGTGAAAGGCCCAATGGAAATAAAGGAAGAAATTGATACAAACTCATTAAATTCAACATGCGAATTTTGACGTTATTGGGTATGGATTGGTTGTCGCCCATCGAGCTAATGTGATGTGTCCCAAAAAAATATATTGGGGGAAAGATAATGAAGGAAAAGAATTGGTATACCAAGTAGATAAAATGAAATGGGCTAAAAAGGTCCTCGCCTCCCCTTTCAAGGGGTAAAGTTGTTGAAAGTAGATGTCCCAGCATCGGTATTGATGTTGATGAAAAGGTTACACCTCTAGAAGAGGTAAAGGTGGTTAAAGAATTTTTGATGTCCTTCCATGATCCGATGCATCTACCACCTAATAGGGGTTAAAATTTTGCCATAGACTTGATTCCCCGGGGCAGCCCAATGTCTAAAGCTCATGGGGTGGCACCACCCAATTGAAGGAGTTATAGATGCCAAGAATTATTGGAGAAGGGTTTACCCAAGTGTTTCACCTTGGGGGGCCCCAAGATTGTTTCTTAAGAAGAAGGATGGCGCTTTTGGGCATCCCCGGGATTGAATAAGCTAACCATTAAGAACCGTATCCATTGCCACGCATTGATGATTTGTTTAACCAAACTGCAAAGGTATTTTCAAAGATAGACCTTTGATCGCTATTATCACTCAAGATAAAGGGGGGACATACCCAAGATAGCGCTCAGACTGGTTTGGGCACTATGACTTCCTAGTGTTATCTTTTCAACCAATGCACCGGCAAAAATTCATGGATTTAATGAATCGAGTATTTCACATGTCCTTGATAAATGGGTAATTATTTTTATTGATGACATCTTGATCTACTTTAAGAAAGAGGAGAACACTCAACACTTGAGGATGGTGTTAAGGGCCGAGAGAACAACAATTGTTTTCCAAATAAAAGAAATGTAAATTTTTGGCTTGAGGTTGATTCCGGGACAAAAGTGCCCGGGGCCCAAATCAGGTGGATCCGATAAGGTGAAAGGAGAGAGTGGGAAAGCCCTAAGAACCATCAAATTAGAAGTTTTTGGGTTTGGCTGATATTCCCGGGTGCTTCATTGAGAATTTTGCTCGGATCTCAGACCAATGACTAAGTTAACCAAAAAGGGCATGAAATTTGAATGGGTAGAGGAATGAGAAGATTTTTCAGAATTGAAGAAAAGGTTGGTGTCGGCCTGTTTGACCATCCCCAAGGCAATGGAATGATAGTCTACACGACGTTTCTAAGATTGGGTTGGGTTGTGTTCTCATGCAACACGGTGGGATAGCGATGCACCCCCAACTAAAGGAATATGAGAAAACTACCCCACTCATGACTTGAACTAGCAAATATTTTACCCTAAAGATTTGGCGACATTATTTGTATGGGGAGAAGTGCGGAAAACAAAGGATCACAAAAGCCTTAAGTACTTTTTTTACCCAAAGAGATTTGAACATGAGGCAAGGGGATGGCTTAAGCTCATGAAGGATTATGACTGGACATTCAAGATCTTCCCCAAAGGCTAATGTAGTGGCGATGCTTTAAATTGAAGGCAAGACGGCACTCTCATACTTAAATCAGCCCACCACTGAAAGAGGCGATGCTAATAGATGAAACCTTTATACGAAGGAGCAACCCTTGAGCTTGAACATCAACTAGAAAAACCCTTTAATGGTTGATCTTTTCCCGGCATTGCTGTGCATCCGCTTATTAGGCAAGAGGTGATAATGAAACAATCTTTTATCCCGAAAAGGAACGGATCGGGTTTCGATTCAAGATCAAATAATGAACCCCGATTTCGCTTTTAGCCAGATGGGGCATTATTGTTTGAGGTAGTCCCGCCGATGATTTGGAGATACAAGACAAGAAGTGGGGAAACACATAGCTCGAAAATACTCCCCCCCTTTAAGTATAAAAACCTTAAACAAAATTACCGTCAAGCATGAGGATCACAATAGCCCTATTGGCGATTGTCTTACATGCCAAAAAAATGAGAGGCATTGATTTATGGTATTTTTCACCACCCACATTGCATCAAGTGGATAGGATTATAATGGACTTTGTCGCTAGACTACCATGCACACCTAAGGGGATGGATGCGATATGGGTGATAGGATCGGCTTACTAAAACTACTCATTTCATTCCCATAAAGACCAAGTTCTCTAGGGCCCAAGTTAACACAACTTTATAGGGATAACATGGGCGCTTGTCATGAGCATTGTGTCGGGGACCCAAGGTTCATTTTTTTGGAAAAGCTTCCAGATGGTTTGGGATCACAATTGAATTTGAGAACGCTTCACCCATGCATCGATGGTCTTGGGAGCAACCATACAGATATTAGAAGACATGCTCATGTAATGGAAATTTTGGTAGTTGGGAAGAATATATACCCTTTTGGAGTTTATCTATAACAAATACAAGTACAAATTTGGGGTGGCTCCATATGAGGCATTTTATGGTAGGAAGGGAGAACTCCCGTATTGGAATGAGGTAGGCAAACGTTAATGTTAGGATTTAAATGATACAGATGACTTATGACAAGGTCAATTTTTTCGGGAAAAGGGTTAAGGCAACCACGTAAAAAAGCTATGCATAACCAGAAAGACATTGAGTTTCAAGGAGAAAAGGTGTTTTCAAGATTTCTCCTACAAAAGGGGTTTCAAAGATTCCATAGAAAGGGTAAGTTGAGCCAGATACATTGGCCCATTTGAGATTTTAACTTGGGGTTTGGGTCAAGAGCCTACATGCTTTCCCCCTTTTCCCCCCTTCACTGGAATGTTCATAATGTATTCCATGTATCCATGCTGGCGAAGCCATGATCCATCGCATGTATACCCGTGGAACCGAATATCTAGAAGCCGATATGACCTATAGACCAAAAATAATCTTGGGCCAAAAATGAAAACCCTTCGAACCCCCATTTTTCAAAGGTAAAGATGGGCAAATCATTCACTTGAAGAAGCATCTTGGGAGGATGAAAGCCAAGTACCCTCATCTTTTCGAACAAAGTACGCCCCAAATTTTGAGGACAAAATTTTAAAGGGGGGGGGGTAAAAGTGATACCCTACTTTTAAACCTAATCTAATTACACGTTGACCCCTTTTTAAACCCTGCAGACCCAAACAAGAGAGGGTTAAGGCAGGTTCCCTTTTGGACCATGATGGCAAGGGTAACTTTGAACATAGGTTGGGGCATGTCCAGCCCTGGGTGGGTGTAAAGCCCTGCACATGCAAAAATGGGATGGATAAAGTGGTATGTAGAGATCCTAAAGTAAGATAATATACCTTGTGCCAAGAGGAGATACATGTGAGTAATTTCCCCAAAACCCCCTTTTTG
>CM040970.1:46514010-46528078 GCA_022985045.1 Macadamia tetraphylla | reverse complement strand
AAAATAGTGTGAAGGAGTGGCTTTAGGTTTTTGAGCCATCATGTGGTATTCATCAATGATGCTATCTTAGTCCATATATAATTATAGACATGAAAGGTTATCCTGAATCTTAAATACATATAGAAAATATAATTTACATCTAAAGGACCAAAATGGGAAGGTATTGTCCAGCAGTTTCCCATTTGCTCATGTGGATAATACTTTAATCTTTTGTAAAGCATATCAAAATGATATTTCTACTTTACATGCAATTTTGAATTTATTCAGGACCTTTTTGGATAGCATAATAAGTTTGAGATTTATAGTAAGCATGTGGGAAATAGGAATAAAGAAATAGTGAAAAATAGTTTGTGTCACCCAAGAATACGACAAGTACCAAACCCGCCTGGGAGGTCAGTGAGGTGTGCCCACCAAGAATACGGCAACTATGTACCAGGGAGTTTGGGAGTTCAGTAAATGTTTACGATGATTCAGGCAAGTTTTTTAATCAACTAGTCATCTATGATTGGAAACCTTCAAGTTGCTCCATCTGTAAGGTGTTTGGACACTCGTCGAATCAATGTGGTAGTAAGGGGATGAAGTTGGTGTGGTTAGTGTGGATTCCATTCTTAGGTTTGGAAGCAAGGAAGAGGTGCGGAAAAACAATGCTGCTAAAGCCTAGGCTAGTGTTGGTGGCACTAAGTTGTCTTGTGCTTCCCGAGGAGGTGGTGATGACCTCTCCGGTGGCTGTTAATGGTGGTTCGGGTATATAATTCTTTGATCGAGCCAATTAGGAGGAGTTTCACATAATTCATATTATAAATGAGAAATCAAGGAAGATATTCCATCAATTTTGGAAGGAAAGAGTGAAGGGGATACCTTAGAAGGGGGAGATTTAAATGATATAAAGGGCAGTATGGAGAATTCATTTCTAAATATACTTTCAGAGTCTCAGTGATATTACGGTTCCTATTTCGAAGGAGAGAGAGTTACAAGAAATCACTTCTATTCTATCAGGAAATCTTACTGAGGTGGAGGGGACATCTACACGGACTCTAGTAATGTCATTGATGCTAAACCAATTATGATAGACAAGTCAAAATCTAAGTTTGCTTCTAAAAAAGATTATTTTCCCTAGGGGTGAAAGTTTGGCCTTGACAACCCAAACCCGCCCTAAGCTCGAACAGGGCTTAGGCCAAGTTTTTTTACCCTGAGGGCAGGTTTGGTTTGAAAAATCCCAACCCTGGGTCAAGGTTGGGACGGGATCGGGTTAAGGACTCAGCCCAAAATTTAACCCTAAATTTTTATATTTCAATTTAGAGCTCCTGTATTTCATTTTTCTATAATTTTTTAATACATAAGATATGAATGGCGAAAATAGGTCAATCAAGGTTAATCCAACCATTGCAAAAGCCAAGGTCAACCCAACCCAACTCAACCTTACCCAATCCAGCCTTGACAAGGTCAATTAGGGCCGGGTTGGGTTGGGCCTGGGTTGAATTTTTAGGACATAGGGTTGGATTAGGATTTTAAGAAACCCGACCCAACCTAGCCTATTTTACCCCTAATTTTCACATTCTCCACTTCTAAAGGGGAGGGAGCTAGCTGTGGAGAAATTTGAGGGAGCTGATTATTCTAATATATCTATATGTAAGGCGTTAGTAGTTTCAAATTAGCCATGACTTTCTCTGCTATTAAAGGTATGACTCATACACAGCCTAATTATCAACTTGGTCAAAATACTTCTCTTTTTGGAACCAATATGTTGGGTTCTAGTTTGATCAAGCCTGGGAGGAATGAAAAGGAGGGGGAAACGGAACGGACAAAAGAAAAGACCATGTTTCATGCCTAGAATATGAAAAAACAATTGGCTGAAAGCGGGGGTTTTGCAAGATGCTAAGAATCCAAGGGGCGAGATTTCAAAATTCTTTACTTAATGAACTGCTTTTATTGGAATTTAAGGGGCATGAATGCTCCTGAAAAACAATGATATATCAAAAGAATGGTGACTGATAGTAATATTAAGCTGATTGTATTGCTTAAAACTAAGATTAAAGAGGAAAAAGTGAATTTGGTGGTACAAAATATACAGAAAAATTGAAAGTTTATTCATAACTCTGACTAGGGTATGACTGCGAGGATTTCATTGGGTAGGATCAAAGTTTCATTAAATTGAGGAAATTAATTAGTAGCTCAAATCAATTCATTCACATGAAAGTTAATATTTCAGGTGTTAGAACTTTTATGTGAGCTTAACTGATACCGATCGATCCATTGGGCCCAAGCAGTTATAAAACCACTCTAATTAGAAAACTGCTAGCTCTTTCCATTATATGAGTAGAATAGGGTTTTAGGGATTCTATTATAAATAGAATATTGACGGTCCCTGCAGCTATTACTTAATGCCTTATTGGTTTTGGGAGCACGGCTTTTTCATAAGAGTAAGTGCACAGAAAGAGAGGAAACCCTAGAGTAAGAGGTTGCAGAAGATCTCAGTAGAAAGACTCCACTTGCGTAGTTCGTCATTGTCATTTTCATGGGAGTAATGTTTTACCACATAGGACAGAGATTCATGATCTATGCTCATGGGGCTTCTAAACTTACACAGGTACTTCTCTATTTCTATTTATGGTTCATGTCATGGATGTCCCATTGATTATTATAGATATGGTAAATCTATATGGTTATGTATTTTAAGATGGGAGTACTTTATTAATCTTGGTTTAGGGACTATACCCATAGTTAAATCTCTTTTATGAATCTTGTATTCTAAATATTATAGGGTTATTCATATGTTTAATATAGTAATAGATCTCCAACAATTAGTATCAGAGCCAACCCTTATAATGTTAGAATCAAGAAAAATCAAAGAAAAAAAAATTGATTCTGTTTAGGGTTTGGGTCCCAAATCATGGAATTTATAATTTTACTCTTGCTTAAAGGTCCCGTATGAGAAAACTTTTTTCACAAAAATTATAGAACATGAGAAGACGGTCACGGCGATGTATCACAAGTCATCGAAAAGCTCCTAACATGCCAGCACGCATCGTAAAAAATCAGCTGCCAGTGGAGAGAGAAATTTTTTTTTATAAAAATAAAAAAATAACTGCGGTGGCGAGTCATTGTTGGGTCAACTCGGTAGGGTTTCTGAGTTAACCCAGAGGTGCAGTGGGTCAACCCATGGCCAACCCTACTTGACTCAGTCAAAGGTTGACTAGGTCATTGACCATTCAACCCGAAGACCAGAATTTTGACCCAGATACCCTACCCAAAGACCCCGGGTTTGACCTGAATTCTAGACCCAAAGACCCGAATTTTGACCTGAAACTAATATGTCCGAATCGGATTAGACCGCTTGGCCTAACCGGTTGGTTTGGGCCAACCAGATTGATTTTGATATATTTTTTTTGTAACTTCAAATGGCTCGTACAAGAAAATGGTGAAGAATTTTTTACCCTGATTTTTTTACGTTGGGTCCAATTTTTCATGTTCTTCGTTTTGATATATTATGAACTTAGTTTTGGTCAACTTTTATGATCTATTTTGTATAAGTTAAAATTATGAGTGTTTTATGATTCTTCATAATTTTCCTATTAATTGGAAGAAATAAAAGAAAATCAACTCATACATTACTTGCATATCAGAATGTGAACTTGTTTATTATTGGTAATGATAGTTCATACTTTTGTTTATGAAATTTTTTTTATTCATGCTTAAACAATCCCACTTTTAACTGTTGGAATGAATTTGTAGACTATTGCAGTAAGATTGGATGGAATCCACCAAAGTGGTAAAGTTCAACCTTATTGTAATAGAATACAAATCAAAGGTCTTCTTTGTTTGAAAAGATAAAGAATAATGGTTGGTAACAATGTTACTAATGTTCACCTAAATGTGACGTTAGTAAAGAAAAGTTAAAGTTAAAGCAAGTGAAAAATAGAATAGTGATTTTTTAACCTAGAAGATTCTGTCCATCCAAAGATGGCGTTATTTTTTTGAAAGTTATAAGAGTCTCGCAGTAATAGCGGAAACTTGAGTGGACCAGTATGTTTCAGACCCAAAGGTCAGGAATGTAGTTCCGGTTGACACTCTTGATGTCACACCCTGTTCACCCTGAACCGGAGCAGTGACCGAGTTAACACCGGTTAACCCAAACCTGCCAGGATCATCAGATACTGTATTCCACCACAGCATACACACACTAACACAAGCTCATCAGATCAGTGGAAGACTAAGTTTTACCTGTGAATAAATCCCATATACTTGATACCCGAATGGTGATACAATAATTATATACATTTGGGCCCGAAGGCATGATATATACACAAAAAGAATAAAATTCAAATATCAAGTATATACAGGAAATCCTCAAAACAATCAGAGTGCACAGCTCGGCTCGGTCTCAAGGCTGGAGCTCAGCTCGGCATCAAGGGTTGTGCCCAGCTCGGCATCACATAGAAGAGCTCATTTCGGCCTCGGAAGTGGAGCTCAGCCTGGCCTCAAGGTGGAGCTCGGCTCGGCCTCGAGCTGCATCATGACCGCTCTCCCTGGCGATCGTGCCGTGCTCTAACTCCTCGAGGTCCACAGTCCTCTTGAGAAACTCGATTGTGGGACCCACCCCATCTCCTCGGATGCATGACACAGTAAAATCATCTAAAAGGGGTGTACCGTGGGATGAGCTCACTAGCTCGATAAGTAGAAAGGTGGACCACACACAACAGTCCACACATCACAACACATCATATGCACTACATGCCATGCTATTCATTTTAAATCACATCCACCTAAGCAACATTACTAAGTCCTTGGTTTTAGTGCTACTACAACCCACGGTCTTGCGTATACTCAGTGCGAGCCGTGAACTCCCTCCTGATCGCCCATAGGGCTGTTGGAGAAGGCCCAGTGAGTACTCGGAAAAGTAAAGACAATGCCGTCCACCGGCTCTCAAGAAATGTAAATGATGAAAATAAAGGTCTTGACTCCGACAATTTAAAAGCGATCGATTGGCCCTCTTGAATGTACCACGGTTGCCGATGTCCTACATGACTCAGGGCGTAATGCCTAACCCACAGTGTCGAACAACGCGACCCTCTTCCCCCAAATGGCAACCCAACACCTTAACCCCTGTTGGGAAGGGTCAGTAACGGGATGGTGATAATCCTAATACCGCATGCTCCTATATGACAATAATCGATGCATAGTGTCTCCGTGTCCCATTCCACGGCCCACCAATGCATTCGTTTCCAAGTGACCACGCATCTAGTCTATCAATGCATTATGCACCATGATGCCCACATTCAACATATAAACATCTCATTCAATTGGCATTTGAAAAGTAAACATAGAATATATGCACATCAATGTGTGGGTGACTAATCTAGATAACATATTCATGATGACATGACTAGATTAGATATAGTTATATGAATGCCAAACAAATGCCTTGAAACAAGGCCAGCGTCCCCTCTCCACTTACCATGGCGTCAAGGATTCCCGTTGATGCGGTGAGATCTGGAAGCGAATCGGGTAGGATTTAGTGAACCTAACATAATCGAGCGGGTTAGTACTTCACCATTTTAGAATCAAAATTAATGAAATCCGACGTCAAAATCATGTTTAGAATGTCAAAGAAGGTCACCGTCCGATTTGGGTTCGATCGGACATAAGGACCACCTTGGGGCCACACGTGGGTAAGGCAGTGTGTCTACCACGTTATACCCACGGTTATGACGGTGGTAGTACCACCGTTATACCGCCGGTTGTACCCACCGGTTTGGCCAGGACCTGCCTTCTCGGTGGGTACTCTCGGTGGTAGGTACCACGGTTGTACCCACCGGTTTTAGCGGAATGACTCATCTCTTCTCCATTTTCTCCATCCTTTGGGGAATCAAATGGGGCTTTCCCCACCCCTTCTTCACACCTTTGAAGTCCTATAGGATGGTTCTAACCTAGATCTAGGTTAGATTCAAGTGAGAAACCATCTTACCTTCTTTGCCCAAAAATGACTTCAAACCCTTCAAATCACCTCCAACTCACAATGCTCCTTCTACCTTGTCAATATCTCCTCAAATCCTTCAAGATCAACACATAAATCATCTATTAAACCTTATATTCATCATTTCAAAGGGTATTTACAAGATCTCAAGAAACCATACTTGAATCAAGGGTTTAAAGCTTGGGTATGGTGAATGTTCATAAAACCAACTTTTCTTACCTCCAAGCTGTAGATCTAGAGTTGAAGATTACTCTCCGGCACTGGAATGGCAAGATCGAGCTTGGTAGCCACTGAAATCCTTCCTTTCTTCCTCTTCCTTTCTTCTTCCCTTTCTTTCTCTCTCCTCTTTACTTTTCTCACCAAGCGTCAGAGGGTAATAAATGGAAAGAAAAGAATCATAAAGCCTTATATACTATTCCTAATTAAGTGAATAGTGTTGGATGGGTCACTCAGGTGGGTGGGTGTACCCACCTGTTTTACCCACCTGAGAGCCAAGACTCGGGATTTTGACCGGGTTCGGACCTCGGCTCGAACCCCACCCCAGGCATACGATGTAGCATACGTATATACCTTAAAATACGGATATAATACCTGTTTTATCCGTACATAGCCTTATGGTAGGTGCCGATACGCGTTTGGGCACTCCCGTCTCTTCGGCGCTCGGACTTATCGGGCCAGCCGGTGTTTAAGGTCACCCGTGCCATCATAGCCCATAAGGAACCCGCTCTAATATCCTCAGCTCGGTTCTGCATAATTAAACCGGTTCAACCACGAAATCGGACGGGTTTAGAGCGGGGTATTATATTACCCCTACGAAAAATTTCGTCCTCGAAATTGCGTGCACTGTTGATAAAAAGATGAGGTACTTGGCTCGCATTTCATCCTCTACCTCCCAAGATGCTTCTTCAAGTGAATGATCAGCCCATCGCACCTTTACATAGGAAATGGAGCGGTTGCGAAGGTTTTCACCTTCGGTCCAAAATTTCAGTTTGGTTTCTGTATGAGTCATATCGCTTCTAGGTACTCGGTTCCACGGGTAGTACATGAGATGGATCATGCGTACTTCTTGACATGGATACATGGAATACATTGTGAACATCCCCAAGTGAAGGTGGCAGAGCAAGCATATAGGCTACTCAGCCAACCCGGGATAAGATCTCAAATGGTCCCATGTATCTTGGGCTCAACTTCCCCTTTCTGTGAAACCTTTGCAAACCTTTAGTAGGAGACATCTTGAGAAATACCTTTTCTCTGGCTGAAATTCAATCTCCTTCTGCGGGTGTCCATAGCTCTTTGGAATAGTGCTTTAATCCGTTCTCTAATAACGTCGACTTTGTATGAAGTCATTTGTATCATCTCGGTCCTAACATTCGCGTTCACCTACCTCATCCCAATACAAAGGAGTTACGCACTTTTCATATAACGCCTCATATAGAGCCATCCCAATTGTAGCTTGGTAGCATTTGTTATATGCAAACTCCATAAGAGGTATATATTCTTCCCAAGCGCCACTCATCTCCATTACACATGCTCGAGCATGTCTTCTAATATCTGTATGGTTCGCTCCGTGACCATCCGTGCATGGATGAAAAGCTGTACTCAAATTAGTTGCGATCCCAAGGCACATAAGCTTTTCAGTCTGAAGTGAACCTTGGGTCCCTATCTGAAACAATGCTCTGGCACTCCATGTAAGCGCTATATGTTGTCCATGTAAGTTGTGCTAGTTTGGTCATGGAGAACTTGGTCTTGATAGGAATAAAATGGCGTCTTGGTAAGCCGATCCACGATCACCCATATCGCATCCATTCCCTTAGGTGTACTTGGTAGTCCGGTGATGAAGTCCATTGTAATCCTTTCCCACTTCCATTCAGTGCTGGGAGTGGTGAAGGTACCATAAGGTCGATGCCTCTCGACTTTCACTTTACGGCAAGTAAGACAAGTATCACATACAAAGCTATGGTGACTTTCATGTTTGGCCACCAGTAATTTTGTTTGAGGTCTTTGTACATTTTGGTACTTCTTGGGTGGAGTGAGTACTCGGAGCTATGTGCTTCTTTCACTATTTTATCCTGTATGTCCAAATCATCGGTACACACAATCATCTCGAAACAACAATGCCCCATCATGGCTAAAGTAAAACACAGGTCGTTCATTGTTTGGTCTTGAACCTTAACTCTAATCCGCTGCAATTCAGGATCAAAGGTTGCTTCATTATCACCTCTTGCCTAATTGCGGATGCACTGTAGAGCCGATAAGGATACGTCAACCATTTAAGGTTTTAGTTGAGGTTCAAGCTCTAAGCTGCCTTCATACAAGAGGTTTCATCCATTAGCATCGCCTCTTGCACAAGTGGTGAGCTGTCGCTAAGTATGAGGCGACACGATCGTGTCTTCCGACTCAATGCATTTGCCACTACATTAGCCTTGCGGGATGATCTTGAATATCGCATCATAATCCTTCATGAGTTCAAGCCATCTTCTCATCTCATGTTCAGATCATACGGGTGAAGAAGTATTTCAAGCTTTTGTGATCCTTGTATATCTCACACTTCTCCCCATACAAATAATGTCGCAGATCTTAAGGGCAAAAATAGTTGACTAGTTCCAAGTCATGAGTGGGGTAGTTTTTCTCATATTCCTTTAGTTGTCGGGATGCATCGCTATTACCTTCCGTTGCATGAGAACACAACAAACCAACTTTGGAAGCATCGGTATAATTGTCATTCCACGCCTTGGGAATAGTCAACGAAGGTCACCAACTTTTCTTTTAATTCTGGAAACTCTTCTCACATTCCTCTTGCTTGATCGAATTTCACACCCTTTTTAGTCAACTTGGTCATTGGTTTTGAGATCCGAGCAAAATTCTCGATGAAAGCGCCGGTAGTATCCAGCCAAACCTAAAAGCTTCTAATTTGGTAACATTCTTGGGGCTTTCCCATTCCCTCGCTTTCACCTTAGCGGGATCTACTTGATTCGACTTTAGACACTCGTGCCCCGAGAATCCAACTTGTTCAAGCCGAATTCACACTTGCTGACTTGGCAAACAAGCGTTGATCTCTCAACCTCGTAACACCATTCTCAAGTGTTGAGTGTGCTCCTCTTGGTCTTGGAGTAGATCAAGATATCGTCAATAAAAACAATTACCCATTTGTCGAGCACATCACGAAATACTCGATTCATTAGATCCATGAATCTTCTGGTGCATTGGTTAACCGAAGGACAACACTAGGAACTCATAATGACCGTGTCGAGTCCTAAATGCTGTTTTGGGTATATCACTACTCTTTATCTTGAGCTGATAATAGCGGACGAAGGTCTATCTTGAAAATACCGGCTCCTTGCAATGATCAAACAAATCATCAATGCGTGGCAATGGATCGGTTCTTAATGGTTAGCTTATTCAACTCCGGTAATCTATGCATCGCAAACTACCATCCTTCTTCTTGACAAACAACAAAGGGCACCCCAAGGTGAAACACTTGGCGAATAAACCCTTTTCAATAGTTCTTCAGCTATACGCAACTCCTTCAATTCATTTGGTGCCATCCTATATGGAGCCTTGAATCTTGGAGCTGCCCGAGTCAAGTCTATGGCGAACTCAACTCCCTATCGGTGGTAAATGCATCGGATCATCGGGAAAACATCGGAAACTCTTTAACCACCTTTACTTCTTCTAGAGGTGTAACTCTTGCATCAACATCATACCGAGGCTATGAAACCACGACATCCACTTTCTAGCAATTTCTTTGCTTGGAAGCGGAGACAAGGACCTTCCTCACCCTTTTCATTGTATGCTCGGTATACCCCTCTTTCCTTCGTCATCTTTACCTTAATCAGCCTTTCCACAGATAACATTAGCTCGATTAGCGATAACCAATCCATACCCAATATAACATCAAAATTCTGCATATTGAATTTAATAGGTTGTGCATCAAAGTTCTTCCCTAATCTCCCTTTGGGCATGGCCCATACACTTCCTTCAAGCTGTGCAATTTTACCGATGGCATACTAACAATCATTCCATGGTCTAGGATCTGGGTGACATCCCAAGTTTCCTACAAATCTCTTAGATGCGAATGAATGAGTAGCTCTGAATCAAATAAAACATAATTTGGTATGCCCGATATGGGTAGGATACTTAGTATAACAATGTATATAATTTCAGCGGTCATCAATATTAATCATAATGAACTTCTTAATTTAAAATGTACGCTACAACCATGCTAGCCTCGGCTTCCTCGGTTGATAGGGCATACATCCTTCCTGCGGTTGTTGCCTCGAGGTAAGGGAGGTCTGTGAGAGGGCTGGAGGCAAGGCTGGTGCGCGCAGGTCTTTCATAATGCCCATATGAATGGCAATTGAAGCAACGAATCGAGATATCGGAACCGGAGGGGGCCCTGCACTTGACCGTTGCAGATGGAGGTCGAGGTGGCCTTGGGCTGTAGGTGCCACACGGTGTTGAGGCGAAAAAGTAGAACCAGACCACCAAGCGCCTAGGAGGTAGCGGATGGCCTATAGGGCTGCCTATACATAGGCCCGGCTTAGGATCCACGGTATGCTTTGGAGAAATTCCCATATCTGGGAATGGGTTTGTTCTCTTCCACAGTCCGGAGTGAGGGGTTCACCCTTTCTTGTCTTCCATGGTCTTGGCCTTTGTACTATCTGGCCATATTGATCAAATCCGGCACCTCAATCTTGACCCAATAGATGCCTTTAGGCCTTTTAGGAACCTCGCTACCTTTTCCTCAGTGTCCTCATATGCCTTGGGGCAAAATGGAACAAACTCTCGAATCTTTGGTACTCAAGGACAGTCTTACCTCCTTGAGTTAAGGCCATGAATTCAGTCTCCTTCCGGTCTCTGAAACTGCGCGGATAATGGTTATCCAAGAACAACTCCTTGAACTACTCCCAAGTAGGTTCTGGATGAGCAGCCATCAATATGGGTTTGGAGGCTTGCCACCAAGAATTTGCCTCTTTCTTGAGTTGCAACCCAGATAAATAAGTTTACAGGCATCCGTGCACTCAAGCACCTCAAATATCTTCTCCAACTCTTGGATCCATTGATCCGGTTCAGAGGATCCTCCCCACCTTAGAGAATACCGGTGGTAAGTTCCTCTTGAATGACTCCACTACCCTTGCGTATTACTCGTAGGGAAGTTAGGAGCATAGACAGGATAGTAGGAGTATGGAGGAGGCATCCCATCTTGAGGAATACGAATGGTGGGATTGGAGGTGTACCCACCACTTGTGGTCCCGTTCCCGACCCTCTGGTGGGTCTGCGAGTGAAGTACCGGGAGAGTTGACCGGTTGAAAAAGTCAAGCTATTCTTTGGATAGCGTCATAAATGCTTCATTCTTTGAAGCATTTGTTCTTTGGAAACTTGTTGGGACTCTTGAATGTCGTAGCAACATCTCCGGTGTAATGACCGGTGGAGGGTCGAAGTGTAGTCATAGGTGGGTCCCCATGTGCCCCACCCGACCAAGGGTCTCTGGAGGTAGTGGAGGTGAGGTATGCCCCAGGCAGACCCTCCGGGATTTTTGGTCGACCAGACCCGCGAGGACCCTTGAGGTACCTCGGGCATTACTACGGATCTAGTCGTCCATCTATCCACTGTCACGGAACATATCACACACCATATTGGTTAAACACCATAGAACTGATTTAGGCACACAATCATATGCCATTACATGAGGTGTTGTAGTGTATGATTGCCTGTAATTAATCATAGCTCAATTCCAAGATACAGGCAAAGTCCACCGCATACATGCCAATGGTCCCATTTGACCATAGCATACTAATCCTGGGAATAATATCAATAGTGAAAATCAATGTAATCATACTAGGAGGTGAGAAGGGAAAAAGAAAAGAAGGAAAATTTTCAAAATTTTCAAAATTTTCCCAACTGTCATAACCGGTGGGATGAACCGGCGGGTAGGGGCCTGCCGGTTATACCCGTCGATCTTTACTGCCCTAACCGGCGGGTGGCACCGGCGGGTAGGAGCCCGCCGGTTATACCCGTCGGTTTTGCCCGTGTTAAAACCAACGAGGCCCTGGACCACTATTGGTCTTGTCTCTTTCCCCATCTCCTTTCTCTTTCTTCCTTTCTTCCTTGGGCGATCTTGGAGGTCTCCTCGGCGCTTCTACTCTGAGTCTACTCACCCACTTTCGGCACTTTAGAAAGAGTTAACTCACCCTCATTCAAGTAGGTTCCTCCATCTTCCTTTCAAATTTCCATTTGTATAGAATGCATGAATAGGGTTTACTTTCTAGGCTTTCTTTCCATATTTTTCACCATAGAATAGTCCTTCCATGTGTTTGTGATGATTCTACTGTAGTCATTTATAGCTTATAGGAATTTTATCCCTTCATTCGAAGAAAACCCCAATTTGTGCCCTAGGTTTCCAAATTTTGGGGATTTCTTAAATTTTTGATCCTTTTCTCCAATTGATGATTCCCTTGTGATGCATTTCACTCGTTTTGTGCTTGATATGCTTTAGATTTCATGAATCATCCATTATGCTTGGAATCCCCATGTATTTCCATGAAAATCCCTATTTTTGGCATTGGTTTCCTTGATTTTCATCCATACTTGCATTCATAAAACTCCATAGTCTATTTGGGTATGTTCTTGCACTTTCATGATCCCGTTACTACGGCATTTTGCTCTAGACCTAGGGTTTCAAGCTATTCTCCATGATGTTCAAATTTGCACAATGGACTTGAATTCCCTCATTTTATTTATGCTCGTTGCTTTTTGTCATCCTCTTTTTTGGCATGTTTCTATCGTTGTCACTACCGTGCATCGTGTCATAGGTTTCCTATCGTTCCTAGATTGTTGCCGTTCCGGTTTTGCATGAATTGGGTTTTAGATTTCCCCTTTTTAAGGCTGCTGTCTTTTCCTTTCTGTACTAATCCTTACTTTCCTTTCTTATTGCGGGATGTCGTCACGCAGGCAAGGGACCATCTTCCTCTGGCGTTAGGCGAAGACCACCGCTTCTAAGCGGAAAAGTCGGAGACCAGCTCTTGACTCCTCGCCGGGGAGACCCCACCTGCGGTCGACCCGGACTATGATGAAAGCACTTCCTCGGTCAGGCTGGCCAAGCCCAACTTCTTGAAGGGTGGTGTTGATGGAGAAGACCGTGGTATCGAGGACTTCCACAAGGCTAGGCTTAGGAGAGGTTCTCGGCATTGGTGGGACTCTATACTTCATGTGGACCGACCATGCTCTGAGCAGCTCGTCCGTCGGTTCTATTGTAACACGGAGGTGTCGTATCCGTGCGGGAGTTCACCATCGGCAGCTTGGTGAAGGGAGTGGATATCCGGTGACGGTAGGCACCTTGGCGATATCTTGGGTATATCGGGGGGACACCGATACTCTGATCCCCGGGAGGCCTCGAGGACCGTTCATGAGCACAGGAACACGGACTTCATCTGAGACCATCTGCGGCGGCGATCGCCGGTCGAGACATCCTTCTACCACGAGGTTCGTCTATTCGCCCGGTTGATCGTTCAACTTTGCTCCCGAGAGGGGTCATCGAACGGTGGGTTTCATGGCGGGTTCATTGCATTTTGCATCTTCTGGCCCGGAGGGAGGCGAGCACTTGTGCCTTCCCATATTATCCTCGAATGATGGAGCACCATACTTCCCACCGGAGGATGGAGGATTTCCTTACGGCGGGATCCTCACTAGGATCTTGAGTTCTTGGGGTGGATCTGGCGGTGAGGAGGGAAGACTCCGGCTAATAGGTTCGTTGGAGAAACCTCCGAAGATGGGTCTTGGACCCTCATGGATTCACCTCCTAGATCGGGGGCTCGGAGAGGTAGGGGTAGGAGGGCTGCCCCTATGGAGGATGTCCCCATGGAGGAGGAGTCCGGTGAGAGGATGAGGACTCGTTCCTCGGGGCGAGGAGGAGGCGATGGGTGGCGGCATCCTGAGGCGCCTCGAGTCGAGAGGTCTGGTTCTTCTAGAGCTCTGACCCCACCACAGGAGTGGTGCCTCGACTTTGAGGGCATGTCGTCCTCCATGCGGGCCTTGCGGGATGGCGAGTTCGAGATCTTGGCGGTGGGCGACATTGTATCCAGCGGACCACCTTGG
>CM040970.1:46495801-46513910 GCA_022985045.1 Macadamia tetraphylla | reverse complement strand
TCACCAATTGCTTAAAGGGGGTGCCAAAAGATTGGGATGCCAACCTACATGTATTTTGGTTTAGATTAGTAGATATTTTCCCAACTCTCAATGAATTCGGGGTTTGTATGTTATCCCCACCCAAAGGCAGGTTGTTCCAACCATCTTTGAAGAAAGATTATTCAAAGGAAATTCAGGACTTCTTTAGATGGAAAGAAGAGGAAGTGAAGCAATTTGTCAAGTACGGGAAAATTGACTTTCTGAAAGTGGCCTAGATCTTCATCCAATATCTACCAATGGGAGGAATCCATCAACAGAGCTCACAAGATGATTATTTACTTTACATGATAGCTCGCTATGTTCTCCGAACTCCCGGGCGTGGTGCACTACCCGTTCTAATTGAGGTGGTAAAATAGTTGAGGAAGGGATGTGACATCATCCCTACGGTTCTTGCCGAAACACTCAAGGGATTTAATGACATGAGTCATGGCCATAGATTCGGACTAGATCATTATCAAGGGAGTTCTACTATTTTTCAGATTTGGCTCCTCAAAAACCGGTTAACCAAGCCATTAAAAGGAGGCCCACTCAATTTTTTGCTTCCAAGACAAGAGGGAAGTTTCAGAATTTGACCTTATCACTGATTGGGAGAAGTACCTGCAAGAAAGGACTCTGCAAGATATCACATAGAGGTGCCCAGGGAGGCCACAATAATTTTTTTTTGATGAAGAACCCTGGCTACAATTATGTAAAAGTTGATGGGATTGACTCACATCCTTTTATTTGCCTACGATAAAACGACAAAAAGGCTCGAGGCAATGGACCCAAGAATTGGTGAACTTTCACCCACCTCAAGAGTTGTCTCCCCACCTTGTTACTTACCTATCCTGTCTATGGTAGGAAAGTTGTTCCCCATTTCATGTAATTCACTTGGTAATAGAATGAGGAAGTATTTGGATTTTTGTGTTATCCCGATTATTCTAATTACAACTTGAGTTATGGAATTGATTATGCCTAAACATTGCAAACTACAAAAAAAAAAAGTAAAGATTTTCTTTGTACCAAGGATATGTTTTCACTCATAAGATGCTAAAATAAAATGATGAACAAACAAGGGGAGGGAAAAGAAAAGGAAACTATTTATATGTTCGTGTTACGAAAATATAGGAACAAATCGATATGGGTCAAAAGTCATCATCTCGAACCATACTCAATCATCCCCATGGAGTACGGGAACTCGCAGATGCTAGTCCACCGCTTCTAGCCTCGTGGTCATGTCCTAATCAGCATCCGTCAGGCAATTTCCTACTCGTAGGAACTAACTTGACTCTCCAAGTCGGAAATCCTCCCATCTTAAGGAATATAGGAAAGGATCAAGAAGAAGAATAATAAAAGAAGAAGGGTAAAAGAATAAGTAAAAAGTATGAAATACCTTGACAACCATCCTCACATAGGCCATAATGCATCCTCCCGATCTCGTAATAGACCTTGGAGACAACTAAGAAAGAGCATATCAGCCAAAGGAAGTCAAGAGTCAATTGAAGGATGATCGATACTCACATAGTCACAAGGAATGGACAACCCAAGGGAAGAGTCTACACCCGTTTTTGCCCCGTAAGATGAGGGAGTCTAGGGTTGGCGCATTGGGACAGCACCAAGTAGGGAAATCAGGGAAAGGGGGATGTTAGAACCCCGAGAGACCCACCTACACTAGTAGAGGGTCTTGTTAGTGAAGGATCAACAGACCGACGGCAACCAAATAATAAAAGGGTCTACACGCCGTGTTCTCCCATGAAAGAACATCGCTAAGACCAAAAGAAGAAATAATTTTGAAGGAAATACTCAAGAAAGGGCAACATACCACTAGACCATCGTGACCAAGAGGGGTGCATATTGTTTCCTTCTCCGGAAGGCTCTATAATCCCTATCTTGGTCAAGAAATGAGTCATCCCAAAACTGTTAGCCAAACTCTCAATCTCATTCGTAGGGATGATCTAGTGCATAGTGGGTGGAGGAAGACCGGGAGGGAAGCGTGACTCGATATCCGACCACTGGGGTACTACTCTCTCTCCCAGATACCAAACGTGGCCCCATATGCCCCAGAAAAGGACCCGATTCTCAGATAAGTGTCTAGCCAATGCAATTATATCACAATCTAGAAATATGAGGCACTGGAATGGTCTCCAATTGACCTGCAAATTCAAAGAAAAGTAAGTATAGCACAAGATAAAAGGAATTTCAATGTCAAATGTGGCATACCTCAGTGAGATCATTCAAAAGAGAACAAGTGGTTGTCCTCGGAGGATGGCGCCGAGCCCTGAGCACCTGATTGTCTCCCCACCTCGTGGCTATGGGGAAGAAAAATGCCTGAGGACCCCTTAATCTGGGAGCTGTAATCTCCAAGTGCTCAAAGCACCAAGGCTGTTTTAAGAGATTAAAGTAAGGAAGTGCCATCCAAACGAATAAAAGGAAATAGGTACAAGAAGGAAAATTACCTGAAGGATGAAACCTGCTCCCTTGAGACCTTGGTCTCCATATGACAACAGGTCTAGGGTTCACAAGAGATATGCGTAGGTGGCCCCACCCTAGTCCTAAGAATCTACCACCTCAAGTTTCCCGAAGAACACCAAAGTAATGTCTACTCCCACCGGAGGTCACTAAAAGGCACCGACCGCAGAAATAGCAAGAAAGAATGGGTCACCTAAGCCATGTTGTCTGGGTTCACCCACAGGCCGGTTCTCCACCATCATGCACTAATATCCCCTAGACGGATATATGTCTGGTCAGTCCTAATGGAAAAGCTTATCAAGTCTATAAACTCCCTGATAGTCGAACTCTCGGTAGGGTCATGGGTCTACCCCAAAATGGAATGCCCGTCAAGGCATAGAAGCAGAGAGGCGTGATTTTGATCTCGCTAACAGGAAGACGAAAAGAATGAGTACTGCCACCATCGCCCATCGTGGCCCCCCCCCCAAGCCGGATTGAACTTTGAGTCTCTACAAGGGCTAACCGCACATGCATAATGCATCAACCATCTCCTTCACTCTACAAGGAAGTATCCTGATTATGACGTAACCATGTTCGATCGCCATATAAGGCCAAGGTAGGTGGTTCCTCCCTCATGCTAATGGACATAAAAGATAATAAAAAAAAAGAACAAAATATGCTTAAAAGAATGAATGAAATGTAAAGACTTACCCAAGAACCCCATATGGAGTTGCAGATGTGGTTTCGACTGTTGTGAAGAGTCTGCCTGGAGTACCAATCGGCCAGGCCCTCATCCCTTTGGGAAGAACTACTGCAACCCTCCAGTTGGATTTCTCCGCAAGTCTTCCTCTTTCTTCTTTCAGTCATATTTTCAAAATCACAAAAAGGCCCAAGAAGTTTCCAATTTGCAAAAAGCCCACAAGAATGTCAAATTCTCCAAATGACTCCTCCTCAAGAACAAGTTGAAGATCTTCAAGACTAAGATGAAGATTTTCAAGAACAAGATGAAGAACTTCAAGAAAAGCTTGAAGATCTTTGAAAAATTTGAAGAAACCCAGAAAATGCAAAGGGTTTTGGGATCTTCGAGAAAGTTCAAAAAACTTAAACCCCAAACACTCCCCTAATCATTCTTCACTGTAAAAGTTAGAATGAGGAGTAAACAAAGGAGGGGGGACCATTTTTAGGAGAAAATTTGTTTTCCCCAAAACAAAAAAATAAGGGAAAATCAAGAAAAGAAACAATTTATTTACCCGGCCCTGTGTGGCCAACTTCATTAACTTGGCCCTGTGTGGCCCAATTTCATTTCCCCGGGCCTTAGGTGGCCTAATTTCATTGACTCGCCCCGGTGGCTCAATTGCATTTACCCAACCCTAGGGGTTGTTTTCTTGTATCGGCTCCAAGTGACCCAATCTCATAGACCAACCCCTGAACCGCACATGTGAAGCCTAGTTAAGGAAAATCCAAGAATCAAATATTTTACTTGTTACAAGATTGAAGAGCAGAATTTATCTTTTGTAACCATCGGTCCCAGATAGTCCGATTGGTTAAAAAAATCAACTTGGAGCCCAAAATTTTCGAATCGCACATGTGTAGCCCAAATAAAGAAAAGTCAAAAGATCAAAGTACTAACATTTTTACAGTTTGGGAAGAGCAATAATTCCTTCCCTATAATCGACAACCCAAGTAAGTCCTAAAACTTTAAAATAGTTGAGAGATGATGGCAGACATGCTCGGTGACAAAATGTGGTCGTTTTTCTTTGCCCTTCGATCACATGCAGCCTCGCCAAATAGGGGCATTCTCAGAGGCACCCAATTTTGATAATCCCTCCTCGCTATGATGAAATGTGGATCTTGGATGTAACTCTAACTTCCGATTAAGAGATGATGGACTAAAAAAACCCGAAAACACTCCCCCACCAAACCCTAGAAACCCATGCGAGAAAGAAGAGGGTCCAATTTTGACTTTCTATATATGAAGGAATTTGGCCAAGATGACCATATAGATGGATAGTGCTCAAAAATTCAATTCCGACGATATATGGCATGTTAAAATTGGACCGTCGGATCTCCCACAATCGTCCCCGAAAAATCACATTTTCTCGTACGTATACCGTGCACACTGACAAGTCTACTGGAAACCTAGAGAAATCCCCTACCTACACAAATACTCCAAAATTCATCCCCTACCTACCTAAATACCCCAAATTCATCCCCTACTTGAAAACCCTGGAAAACCCACGCGATCAATTTTGACTTTTCATCTACGAACGAATCTGGTCAAGATGACCGTACAGATGGATAGTGCTTGAAAATATGATTCTGACAATATATGGCACTATAAACACCCAATTTTGCCACCCTCCCCTGGCTATGATGAAATGTGGATCTTGGACCCGAGTTCCGGCTTCTGATCAATAGAGACGATGATGGAAACATTCCCCTACCTAAAACCAAGGAAACCCCTGTGCAGGGGAGAAGAGGGCCCAATTTTAGCTTCCTATATATGAAGGAATCTGGTCAAGATGACCGTAAAGATGGATAATGCTCGGAAATATGATTTCGACGATATATGGCATGTCAAAATCAGATCGATGGATCTCTCGTGATCATCCCTGAAAAATTACATTTTTTCGTATGTATGCCACGCACACTAACAAGCCTATTGGAGCCCTGGAAAAATCCCCTACCTACCATAAACACTCTAAAATTCATCCCCTATCTACCCAGATAACTCGAAAACATTTCCCTACCTGAAACCCTAGATACCCCCGTGTAGGAGAGAAGAGGGTCCAATTTTGACTTTTTATATACGAAGGAATTTGGTCAAGATGACCATACAGAGGGATAGTGCTCAAAAATACAATTTCGAAAATATATGGTATGTCAAAATCGGACTGCCAGATCTCCCGTGATCATCATTGAAAAAATCCATTATTAGGTGCGTGCTACACACACTGGCCAGTAGGCCAGCCCGCACCCAAATTTGTCACCCTCCTCTGGCTATGATGAAATGTGGATCTTGGACACGACTTCTAACTTCTGAATTTCGATCAATAGAGATGATGAACGAAACATTCCCCCACCTGAAACCCTGAAAACCCCACGCAGGAGAGAAGAGGGTCCAATTTTGACTTTTTATATATGAAGGAATCTGGTTAGGATGACTATACAGATGGATAATGCTCAGAAATACGATTCTGACGATATATGGCACGTCAAAATCGGACCGCCGGATCTTCTGTGGTCATCCCCAGAAATTTACATTTTTTATACGTATGCCACGCACCATGGCAAGCCTTCTGGAAACCTGAAAATGTCCCCTACCTACCCCAAACACCCTAAAATCCATCCCCGACCTACCCAGATAACCCGAAAACATTCTTCTACCTAAAACCCTAGAAACCCTCGCGTGACAGAGAAGAGGGTCTAATTTTAACTTTTTATACGCTAAGAAATCCAGTCAAGATGACCATACGGATGGATAGTACTCGAAAGTACGATTCCAACGATATATGGTATGTCAAAATTAGACCAATGAGTCTCCCGTGATCATCACCTGAAAAATTCATGATCGATGTGCCCATTGTCCATGGCTGCTACCTTGGCCTACAACACATGTTTGCTAGCTAGCGATGCACCCCCGCCCATGCCCCCCCTGTGCCATGCCTCGCTCCCCACAGCCCATACCGTGCCCCCGAAGCCTATGCTCGTGCCCCAGAGACTCAACCGCACACCTCTTCCCTGCCCAGCCCCTCCCCGAAGCCTATGCCCATGCCCTCCAGACCCAAGCCCGTGCCCCTCCGCTAGTGATTGCCCAACAGCCCATACCTATAGTCCTTCTACCAATGCTCAGATCCCCATAGGCCCATGCCCACCTTTGGGTTTGTCCCATGGTGAGCACATGGCTACCGCCATGGTTGCAACCTATGCTCACCACCCATGCCATGATGCTGTGCCATAGTGCCGCACACCCACACCACCCATGACATTGCCCGTATCACATGCCCTCCTATACTGGCCATACCCCGTGCACTTTGGCCCAATCTTGGGCACCACCGTCAATGGTAGGGATTGGTATTCCACTGGCCCGGTGGGTGAAGAGATCCCCTCTCACCCACTTAAGACAGAAAAAACCCCTTTTTCCCATTGGATAAAATCCCTCTTCACCCATTTTGGTCCAAGAATCCCTTTTACCCATTGGTTAAAAGCCCTCTTTACCCACTTTAGTCCAAAAACCCTCTTTCGTCTGTTGGATAAAGGTGTTCTCTCTTTCCCATTGGCCGAAAAAACCTTTAAGTAGCCTCCCTTTGGATTTTACACACCAAACAACCCCATCTCACTCTATAGTAGTGAAGATCAACCTCTCTCCCCCTCCCTCCCCTCTTGATTTTCTTTGAATCTTCAGAGCGATCTTCGTCAAGATCCAAAATCTTGTTCGGATCTTTGAATTGTTTTTCAGGACTTTGAAGATCTTTAATCCATGTTCTTAGTCTAATCCAATTTTTTTCCAAAAATAGTGGGTTCTTCAATCCCCTCCTTTGAGTGTTCTTGAGTTTTATCAGAAATAGAAATCCCTCCCCCCTTGAGGTTCTTCGAGTCTACGAAGAGATCTTTGTCAAGATCCAAAACTTTGTTCGGATCTTCAAAGTGTTCTTTGGGGCTTTGGGGATCTTCAATCCATTTTTAGGCAATCTATTTCTTCCCCCAAAATAGTAGTTCGAGTGTCTCTCCGAGTGCCCCTAAAATCTTTCTAGTAATTGTCATTCCCAATGAAGCTCCACCAAGTGCCCCACCTCAGCCCTCCCTAGCCTATCCGGAGGAAGCTCTATTGAAGTGCCACCTCACCTAGCCCTCCCTAGCCTATTCCTAGTGGAAGCTCCACCAAGTGCCACCTAAGCGTAGCCCTCCCCTAGCCAAAGCTCGTCCAATCCAAATCCAAAAAAACCCTTTCCCCTAGTTAAAATTCATCATCCGAACCATACTCAATCATCCCCATGGAGTCCCGGGAACCCAGAATGCTAGTCCAGCCTGCCCACCACGGGTCATATCTTGAATCAATGCTTCCTACCATGCATTTCCTCTCATTGAACTAACTTAGCTCTCCAAGGTGGCAATCCTCCCATCCTAAGGAATATAGGAAAGGATTAAGAATAAAAATAATGAAGGAAGAAGGGCAAAAGGAAAAGAGGAAAGAAGAAAATACCTTGGCAATAATCGCCTCGACATGCCATAATGCATCCTTCCGATCTCGTAATAGACCTCTGGAGACACCTAAAAAGAGCATATCAGCTAAAGGAAGTCAAGAGTTAATTGAAGGATGATCACTACTCACATAGTCACAAGGAATGGGCAGCCCAAGGGAAGCGCCTACCACTGCCTTCCGCTTCTAGAATATAAGGGAGAATGGGGTTACCCGCTAGGATAGTTCCAAGCAGGAAGCCATGAAGGATGCTAGCAACTCTAAGTGACCCACCAAGACCGTAGAGGGTCCCACTTGTGAAGGATCAACAGATTGATGTGCGATCAAGAGTAGAAGGATTACACATCATGCCCTCCCTAAAAAACATCAATCAAGGCCAAAACAAGAAAGAATTGGAAGGAAATACTTAAGAAAGGGCAACATACCACCGAAAATCAGGACCAAGAGGAGTGCATACGCCCCCTCCTCCAAAAAGGCTCAGAGTGCCTATCTTGATTAAGAAATGAGTCATCCCATACCCGTCACCAAACACCAATCTCATCTGGGATGATCTCTAGGTAGTGTATAGTGGGTGGAGGAAGACGGAGAGGGCATGACTTGATATCCAACCACGGGTATTACTCTCTCTCCCATTAGATATGGCCCTAAATGCCCGGAAGAGGATGTAGTTCTCGGATAAGTGTTTAGCCAATGTGAATCCTTTAGAACTGGAAATATGAGGCAATGGAATGGTCTCCAAGTGACCTTCAAATCCAAGGAAAAGTAAGTACAACACAAGATAAAAGGAATTTCAATGTCAAGCGTGGCATACCTCAAAGGAGATCGTTCAAAAGAGAATGAGCGGTGTTCCCCGAAGGATGGCACCGAGCCCCGATCACCCAATTGTCTCCCAACCTCATGGTTACATGGAAGAAGAATGCCTGAGGGTCCCTCAACATGAGAGCTATGGTCCCTAAGTGCTCAAAGAACCAAGGCTATTTCAAGAAATTAAAGTAAGAAAGTGAAATCTAAATAAATGAAAGGAATTGGGTACAAGAGGGAAAGTTACCTGGAGGATGAAGCCCACTCCCTTGGGACCTCAGTCTCAATATGACAGCAAGTCTAAGGTCCGCAGGAGATATACGTAGACGCCCCCCGAGTCCCAAGAATCTACCACATGAAGATCTCGGAGGAAGAACACCAAGCGGATTTATACTCCCCTTCGGAGGTCATTGAAAGGCACTGATGCATAGCAAACATCAAAAAAGAATGGGCCACCTATGCCATGTTGCCGTTTTTTCACCATCGAACTAATCCCCCCAGACAGATGTGTGTCCGCCACCGTGATGGTAATGCCCCAAGTCCGCAAACTCCCGACAATTAGAACTCGGTAGAGTCATGGGTCTACCCAAATGGAATGCCTATCAAGGCATAGAAGCACAGGGGTGTGATGGTGATCTCGCCAATAAGGAGATGAAAAGAATGAGTACTGCCACCACGGCTCCATCAAGGCCCCCCCCAAAGGCCGAATTGAACTTTTAGGTCTCTACAAGGGCTAGCAAAGCATGTGTATGATGCATCAACTATCTCCTTCACTCTACGAGGAAGCATCCTGTGCCATGAAACCATGTTCGGATGGCCATACAGGGCCAAGGTAGGTGGGTGGCCTCCCTCATGCTAATAGAAATAAAGAATATATATAAAAAATAAAAACAAAAACAACATAAAAGATAATAAAAAAAGGAAAAAAATAAGAATAAAAGATGATCAAAATAATGAATGAAATATAAAGACTTACCCAAGAATCCTACAGAGTTGCGTATGGGGTTTCCGACTATTGTGAAGAGTCTTCCTGAGTACCAATCGCCAGGCCCTCATCCCTATAGGAAGAACTACTGCAACTCTCCAACTGGATTTCTCCAAAAGTCTTTCACTTTCTCCTTTCAGCCATATTTTTAGAAATCATAAAAAGCCCCAAGAAGTTTTCAATTTACAAGGAGCCCCAAGAAGTTTCCCAATTCACACAAAAGCCCACAAGAATATCAAATTCTCCAAATGACTCCTCCCTTAAGAACAAGATGAAGATCGTCAAGAAAAAGATGAAGAGCTTCAAGAACAAGATGGAGAATTTTAAAAAAAACCAAGGCTCTAGAAACTCAAACCCACTCACTTCACTCAGAAAAGTTAGAATGAATAATGGACAAGGAAGGGGAACCATTTTAAAGGAAAATTTTCATTTTCCTAAAAAAAAAAAAGAAATATTTTTTTCAAATCCAAGGTGCAAATCAAAGTTTCTTACTACCAAATATCAAATTCAAAATTATTTTGGTGGAAGTTGCAAATTATGGAAGTAAAATTGAAAGGGAAGGTAGAAATTCATGGTAGGTGAAAGTTATTTATGAAAATGGAAAGTGAAAATCAAAAGGAAGGTAAAATTCAAATTCATGTGGTAGGTGGAAATTATATCACATGAAAAGAGGAAAGCAAAGGTCAAATTTTTATTAGTCAAAATTCAAGTTTAAAAAAGCAAGATTCCAAATCAAAGAGCCAAAAATCAAGAATCAAAGGAAAATCAAAAAGAGAAACAATTGCATTTACCCCACCCTGTGTGGCCCAATTTCATTAACCCAAATTTCTGTGTAGCCTAATTTCATTTACCCGATACCAGATGGCCCAATTTCATTCCGGCCCCTGTGGCCCAATGGCATTTATCCGCCTGTGGCCTAATGTCATTAACCCGCCACAGTGGCCCAACCCTTTGAATCGGTTCCGAGTGGCCTCGATCTCGAGACCAAATCCTTGAACGGGCACATGTGAAGCCTAGGAGGAAAATCCAAGAATCAAATATTTTACTTATTGCAAGATTGGAAGAAGAGTAGCAAATTTCTCTCTTGTAAATCCAACCCAGATAGTCCAAATTGGTTCGAAGCCCTAGCCTAGAGACCATCTTCCCGAACGCACATGTGAAGCCCCTAAGGAAAAGTCAAAGATCAAAGTAATAGCATTTTTCTCAGGGATTGAAGAGAAAGAAATTTCTTCGACAATCGCACCTGTAAGTCTTAAAATCTAAAAGTTGAGAGATATTATCTATTGCATTTTTCAACTCCGCATAAATGAGTAAGATGACGAAGACATGCCAAAAGTGACAAATGTGACCGTTTTTCTTTTCTCAGAGGCCATTGGCATAGGCCTCACAAAAGAGGTGCATTTTGTAGACACCCAATTTTTCCCCCTCCCGGCTATGTTGAAATGTGGATCTTGGATGCGACTTTTGGCTTTTGATCAACAGAGATGATGATGGAAACATTCTCCTACTTGAAACCCCGAAAACCCCACATGGGAGAGAAGAGGGCCCAATTTTGACTTCCTATATATGAAGGAATCGTCAGATGACCATACAGATGGTTAGTGCTTAGAAAGACAATTCCAATGATATACGGCATGTTAAAATCGGATTGACGGATCTCCCATGATCATCCCTGAAAAATTATATTTTCCCGCACGTATGCCATGCACACTAATAAGCCTACCGAAAACTTGAAAAAATCCCTACCTACCCCAAACACCCTAATATTTATACCCTACCTACCCGAAAACCCCAAAAAACATTCCCTACTTGAAACCCTAGAAATCCCTCGCATGTGAGAGAAGAAGATCCGATTTTGATTTTTTATATATGAAGGAATTTGGTTAATATGACTATACAAATGGATAGTGCTCAAAAATACGATTCCGACGATATATGATACGCCAAAATCGGACCACCAGATCTCCCATGATCATCACCGAAAAATTCTTGATCGTCAAGAGGCACCAAGATGCTTGCATGTCGCCCATGGTCATGCCCATAGTTGCAGCACATGGCTACGCCCATGGGCTACAAAAATGGCTCCCGCCCATGGGCTACAAGACATGTTTGCTAGCCACCATGCCTCCCGCCCATGCCCGTGCCCCCTGCACCCATGCTCGCACCCCGTAGCCTATACCCATGCCCCCATAGGCCTATGCTCGTCCCCCCGTAAGCCCATGCCGTGCCCCCTTTGCTGCTTATGCCCCCCGGGCCTATGCTCACCTCTAGTAGGCCCATGCCCTCACCCCTCCTGCCGTGCTCGCGTCCGTCCCCGTCTGCGCTGCGTTCTCGCCTCAGAGGCCCATGCCCGTCCCCCAGCCCTCTCGCTCGCACCTTTGCCACCACGCCCATGGTTGTAGGCTATGCGACCACCCATACCATGGTGTCATGCCATAATGTCGCACACCCACACCACCAATGATATTACTCAGACCCCTGCCTCCTATACAAACCATGCCCCATACACTTCGCCTAATTTTAGGCACTATCGTCAAGGGCCCTCGGATTGGTATTCCATTGTCTGCGGGGAAAAAGATCCCTCTTCACCCATTTAAGGCCAAAACCCCTTTTACCCATTGGATAGAAGTCCCTTCACCCATTTTGGTCCAAGAATCCTTTTACCCATTGGATAAAATCCTCTTCACCCACTTTAGTCCAAAACCCTCTTTGTCTTTGGATAAAGGTATTCCTCTTCCCATTGGCCGAAAAACCTATAAGTCCCCCCCTCCTTTGGATTTTATACACCAAACAACCCCATCTCTCTCCATAGTAGTGAAGCTCTACCCTCTCCTCCCTCCCTCTTGATTTTCTTTGAGTCTTTGGAGCAATCTTCCAAGATCTGAAATCTTGTTCGATCTTCAAGTGTTCTTCGACTTTGAAGATCTTCAATCCAAGTTCTTAGTCCAATCCAGTTTTTTTCCAATGTGTTCTTCAATCCCTCCTTTGAGTGTTCATGAGTTTTACCAAAAATAGAAATCCTTCCCCTTTGAGGTTCTTTAGGTCTACGAAGAGATCTTTGTTAAGATCTAGAACTCTGCTGGGATCTTTAAAGTGTTCTTTGGGGATTTGGGGATCTTCAATCCATTTTTAGGTCAATCCGCTTTTTCCAAAAATAGCAGCCTCGTAGAAGCCCTATCCGAAAACCTCGAATCTTTCCAAAAAGCTATTCTCAACAAGCTCTTGAAGTGCCCTCATTCTAGCCCCCCCCAGCCTATCCCCAGAGCTCCACGAGTGCCACCCCATCCTAAACTTAGAAATAGCATTCCCTAGACGAAGCTGCTTGAATCCAAATTTGAAATAGCCTCTCTAGTCAAGCTCGTCTCAATCCAACCAAAGTAACCTGTTTAGCCGTAACCCCGTCCAATATCATCATAGTCAAGATCTCCTAAGAAAGGAAGTTGGAGGTCAAGACCATCTTGCCTTGAGCCAGAAAACACAAAAGACATTGAAGCTAGTACCAAACAGGGCCCGCCTCTTGACTCAAATAAGGGTTAAGTTTAGGTACAGCCAACCAAATTGTCATCATGTAGACTTTATATAGACCTTGTTTTAGTATACATAGTAGTTTAAATTCACCAATGTATATATGTGTGATAACCTAGCCATGCATGTGGAATAGTAATAATTATGAAAATGTTTGTTCTTAAGCACCTAGTAGGAAGATCGGTTAAACTAGGCGATAGGGTGCCTAACACCTTCCCAACTCGCAACCTAACACTTACGCTAAATCTCGGACCAGATCAATTATGGGCCCCTTTTTCTCAAGAATTGGGCCCCCCCCGGTTCTAGGCCTATAATCCTAGGTGGTGACTCCAAACCCTTTTGTATGATCCCGATCCCGATTAAACAATCATCAAACCCCCATCTAGAATGAAAAACTTTACACTCTTGCAAAATAGGCCTCCATGTATCTCAACAACGACACGGTGGTGTGGGGCCTGCAAGCAAAGCACACATGACACACCCCTCCCTCACTAAAAGGAGAAAGAGAGGAGAGAGGGTGAAATCGATGCAAACTGTTTCCCCCCCCAAAAGGGGAAGAAAGAGCGGTCTCATAATCTCCAGTCGCTAGCCTCAGAGGTACATCAAAATCAGACCATCGGATCTCCTGTGATTGTCATCGAAAAAATTTATGATAGCTCAGGCGCTATGCTTGGTGCTACCTAGTGAATGCTTGCCGCCACCAACCCATCCCTCATCGCCACCAAAATTATGCTTGCTACCAAGCCATCCCCGCCTGCAGGTGCCCTTATAAGACCCAGCTGGCCCCGCACAACCTAGCTTGTGCCCCCACACGATGTCGCAAAAAGGCTGGCTATCAGCCTCATGACCCCCCCATCGCTACCCCCTCATGGTCTACCCGGCCAGCCTCGGTCCCCAAGGCTCATGCGTGTTGCCCCAAGCACCATGTGTCACACACCTATATTGCCCCATGTGCCATGTGCCGCACACCAATGCCACGCCCACTCACCTATTCTATCGGTCGATGGGGGAAGAGTTTTTCTTCACCCACTTAAGACCAAAACCCACTTTTTGGCTATGAATTCTCTCTTCCAAAAACCCTTTTACCCATTAGATAAAAGCCCCTTCACCAATTTTAGTCCAAAAACCCCCTTTACCCATTGGATAAAATCCTCTACACCCCACTTTAGTCCAAAACCCGCTTTTGTCCATTGGTTAAAATTCTCCTCCTCTTCATTGGCCCGAAAATCCTATAAATACCCCCACCTTTGGATTTGACACACCAAACAACCCCATCTCACTCTATAGTAGTGAAGCCCTCTCCTCCCCCCTCCCCTTTTAATTTTCTTCGACCTTCAGAGCGATTTCGCAAGATCCAAAATCTTGTTTGGATCTTCAATTGTTCTTCGGACTTTAAAGATCTTTAATCCAAGTCTTTAGCCCAACTCGTTTTTTGCCAAAAATAGTATGTTCTTAGCCCCCCCCTTTGAGTCTTCTTGGCTTTTACCAGAAATAGAAACCCCCTTGAGGTTCTTCGGGTCTACGAAGAGATCTTCGTCAAGATCCAAAGTTTTGTTTTGATCTTCAAAGTGTTCTTCGGTGCGTTGGGGATCTTCAATCCATTTTTAGGTCAATCTATTCCTTTCCAAAATAGCCATTCCGAGGGCCCTGAATCTTTTCTAGAAATAGCCATTTCCAAAGGAAGCTGCTGAAGTGCCACTCAGCCTAGCCCTCCCTAGCCTATCCCCTGGAAGCTTTGCTAGAGTGCCACCTCATCCTAAGCCTAGAAATTGCCTTCTCTAACCGATGCTCCGTCCAATCCAAATCTAAAAGTAACTGCTCCTATGGAACCCTATCTCAATATCATCACAATCAATGTCTCCCAAGAAAGGAATTTGGGAGGTCAAGACCATCTTCCCCGAGCCAGAGAATTCGAAAGATAGCCCAAAACCCAAAGATTAATCGGGCTCACCCTCTTGACCTAAAACAAGGGTTAAGTTTAGGTACAGTTTCTCAACGAATTATCATCATGTAGACTTTATATATACCTTGTTTTAGTGCACATAGTCGTTTAAATTTAGTCAATGTACATATGTGTGATAACCTAGCCATGTATGTGGAATAAGAATAATTATGGAAAGTGTTCGCCCCAAGCATCTAGTAGGAAGCCCGGGTTGAACCGAGTAGATTGGGTGCCTAACACCTTCTCAATTCTATAACCTGACACTTATCCTAAATCTCTTGACTAGACCAATTATGGGGCCCTTTTCTCAGGAATTGGGCCCACCCCCAGGTCTTAGGCCCATAATCTTAGATGGTGACTCCAAACCCTTTTGTATGATCCTGATCCCCATATTAGACCATCATCAAACCCCGCCTCAAGTGATGAATTTTATACTTTTGAAATGGGCCCTCCACGTATCCCCAAAAGGGCAATAAGGCAATGGGGCCCACAAGCAAAGAAACACACACCCCCTCTCTCATGAAAGAAAAGAGAGGAGAGAGGACTAAATCAATGCATAAGTCCATTTTTGGCCACTCCCCTCACACTCCATTAAGATCGATTTTTTGCCTTTGGTTTGATGGGTTGATATGGATACATAGGAAGTCGATGCGCACTATTTTTGGGTCAATGCCAAGCATGTCTTCATAGGACCAAGAAACCTCAGAATTATTTTAAAAAAGGGCCATTTGTGAGGTTTTTTTATTTAGGGTTGTACCAATTTTAATTTCTTTAGGCATTAATCGGATCCTAAGTTAATGAGTCGAGTGTCCTCACTCATAGGTTTAGCTCTTTTTTTTTTTGATTGTTTTAACAAGTCATGATATTCATCAGTTATTTTGTTAAGATCATCATCGAAGAGACAAATTATACTCAAAATCAGAATTTTCGTTGATACCGGAAAGACTACAGACTCAACATATAAAAAGTGCAGAATTTCATTAATGTAAAGAAATTCAAAAAAGTACAAGTAAAAGGAGACTCGATAATGAATGAGAATTTTAGTGTACTGTGGTGGTGATTTTAGAATCGATTGAACCATGAGTCTTAGTGAGCGTGAAGTCTTTCCCTGACCGGTCTAGTTGAAGGTTCGGTCCGGATGAATCAATAGATATGGCATTGGCCCTTCCTCTACTTCTTTAGTGGTAATAACATCTACCTCAAGGGTGTTGTTGACACCACTTTTCACCTTCTTCATGGACCCACAGATGCCCCAGTTTTTTTGGCGTAAGAGTTCAGATTCATCTTGCCTACTTTTTGTGGTAAAAACAAGTTGATCAATCTCATGATCCAGAATTAATTTTCCCCCAGAGATGCACCCCCCCCGGCTACTCAGCCCTCTCTCCAAAAAATCTGATTTCTCAAGGCTATTATATAAAGGGATACCCACGGTCACAATGTTGACCTCCATTTTGATGTAACCATTGCGTTGCTTCTAGCACGAAGGGTAGATATTCATCCTTTGAGCTCTCTCTTTCTAGTATATGAACCGCCCCCCAAAAAGAGTGATTTTCCCCCCTTTTCATCTCCTCCGGATACATCTTCCACAGAAGGAAGATATGTGAGCTTGCATCTCTATTGGAAGATTGAGACACCAAGTAGCTTTAAATTTATGTTTCTAAACTTTTAAAGTAAGATGAGGCTTGAAACCCCGCGAAATCGAATTAGGGATGGGTCAATCGCAGATTTTCCCCGGGCAATCATATCTATCTCAAAGATATCCCCGATACCATTATCTTTCCCCCCCCTTAAATGGTAGAAGCTCCACTCATAAGTGATCCAATCAATTTGATATTGATAGATGACTTCAACCGAATCGTTTTGCTTCTTTATTAGGTTGAAATTCAAGATCCTCATAATGAAAAATCTTCTACTTTCTTCATAAAGTACTTTTCTAAAGTAGGGTAACTTGCGCCTTTTCTTGCAGGAGGTTTCCCTTCCTTGCCATAACGATCATTTTAACCCTCAATAAGCACTTGCTCCACTTCAGCCCCTCCTTATATCTTCTACCCTTTTTGTTCTTCCTTATGAAAAACCCTAAACCATGCATTCCAAAAATTGAGGGAATTAGGCAATGTCATGGGTCCTTGTTGGTTTTTTCCCAATCCCATTCCGAAAAATAATGCATCTGTTTCATCATTCACCAACAATAGTATTCCACATGCCTTCATAGGACATTGGCACATTCTCCTTCATTGGCTCTTTGACAACAAAAGCATAAAATTTTTTCTAATTCAAAACTACTAACACCTCCTATTCTTGAGTTTTTCCATCTTCAATGTTACCATGTGTTGATTAACTAAGGTTTTTAAATCGTAACTACCTTCTCATCATAGATAAATTTTACCGTTAGAGTAGATGACACCGCCTGCCTTTTTGAAGCCATGGACACCCAACATGTTGAAGGAGGTTGGGATATTTCTTTTAATTCAAACGAACTCACCGCCGATTATCACCATTGTTGTGAGAATTCGTAACATTTCTTCTAGTGTTGTCGAAGTGTTAATGACCCGAGTCGAGGGATTGAATTGGTCGGATTAAAGCCTATACATGTGGCAGCCCTCAATGGTAGAACATTCAGATTTGATCCATTATCAATAAGGACCGAGGTATGATTCATATTGCATTCCATGGGGTATATAGATCTGTGCTTGATACCCCGGGGGTAAGTCTATATCGAGAACATCAATGCTTGAAAGCATATGTGGCCCCCAAACTGAAATAATCATAATGGATCCATCTCGAAAACACTTGCACACTTTGGGGGCTTCAATACAGTTTTCCCACGGGGGGATCCCAAAACAAGCACCGATGGAGATGTTGGCCTACCCCTTTTTTTAACTAGCTCAATACTTGATTCTCGTGTTGTGGTTGCCACACCGCCTCCTCCGTGAAGCTTGGGTTCCAGCCCAACCCCCTTTTGCTTTGTAGTCTTTCTCACTTCTAATGGCAATCACATTCTTGAATCCTTCAAGCTTCTTTTTATGAGAATATTAAAAGGGGGATTTACTCTCATCATCATTGTTTGTATCAACAATCATGCCAACCATAGGTTCTTCATCTTTCTTCATATGTAAATGGTGTGAATGGACTTGAGGACCCCCAAAAGTCAATACCCCGAGCTTTAACTATTTAAATAATGTTATTCAAA
>CM040970.1:46470382-46495701 GCA_022985045.1 Macadamia tetraphylla | reverse complement strand
AACAAGGCTTCCTTGATAGGATCTATATATGCAAGGTATGTGATCCTTTTGATATACCTATAGGTATGAGATCAAGGGGTGACTTCCTTACCCATTACTCGTGACTACACACAAGGTTAAGCAATTGACCATGGGGTGGTGGAACCGTGAGTGATTGTATGCAAAAGTTTAATGTAGGGTAACCATCATTCAATCTCAGAACGCCATAAAGTGCACGGACCTCCCTGAGGGTGCTGGCACAACTACGGACATCCTCGCCGTTTGATGACGCATTCGATTTTAGAATGTTATAAAGTGCATGGACCTCCCTGAGGGTGCTGGCACAAATACAACATCCTCACCATTTGACAATACATTTCATTATTGTTTAGGAAGCGGGTATCATTTGCTCTCAGAGTACTCTCCATGACATACACTGACCTCCCCGAGGGTGCGGGCATGACAAGGAGTCCCTCGCCAAATGATTTCACTTTGAGCACTATGCATGATGCAGTTAGTGAATACAATTACAAACATGGGATTAGTAAAACACATTTTCAAACAAATATGGTGGAAAATGGTCTTGCATTTAAAGGTAGGATTTAGTATTGGAAGCTTGACATTTAGTCCTAGTGGACAGCCAAAAATTGACTGAGATCTCTCTTCCCTTGGGGGGAAAAGACTTGTATTCTAACCTCTCTCCTCTCTTTCTTTCATGTGAGGAGGGGTTCCTATCGTGTGTTTGCTTGCTGCCCCACATTGTTGTATCGCTGTGGGAGATACGTGGAGGCTTATTTCAAGAGTGTAAATTCATCATTTAAGACGGAGGTTTGATGATGGTCCAATACGGGATTAGGATCATACAAATGGGATTTGGAATCACCACCTAGGGTTATGGGCCTAGAATCGTGGTGGGCCCAATTTTAGAAAAGGGCCTAAATTTGATCTAGTCCATGATTTAGGTAAGTGTCAAAGTTGTAATTGGGAAGGTGTTTAGGCACCCAATCCGCCTCGATCTTCCTACTAAATGCTTGAGAATGAACTTTTTTCATAATTATTACTATTCCACATGCATGGCTAAGTTATCACATGTATATACATTAATTGAATTCAAACTACTATATACACTAAAACAAGGTCTGTATAAAGTCTACATTATAACAAGTTGGTTGAGAAATTAAACTTGAACTTAATCCCTCTTTTGGGTCAAGAGGGGTGGGCCCCTGATTAGTATCGGCTCGGACTATCTTCTGGATTCTCCTGACTCAGGGGAAGATGGTCTTTCTTGAGAGATGCTGATTTTGATGGTATGCGGACAAGGTTTCAGCTAGGAATGGTTACTTTCGGATTTGGATTCGAGCCTAGTTTCAGCTAGGGAAAGCTATTTTCATATTTGGATTCGGGCAGAGTTTTAGCGAGGGAAGGCTATTTTCGGATTTGGTTCAAATAGAGCTTTGGATGGGGAAGGTTATTTCAGAGTTTGGATTCAGACAGAGCTTCGACTAGGGAAGTCTATTTCTGGTCTTGGGATGAGGTGGCATCACAGAGCCTACTGGGAATGGTTATTATCAAAAGATAGGATGAGGTGGTACTTTGTAGAGCTCACTGAATGGCTATTTCGAAAGATTCTAGGGCATTCTTGGACAGGCTTCGCTAGGAATGGCTATTTCAAAAGAAGTAAGTGACCTAAAATGGATCAAGAAATCCAAAGTCCCAAAGAACACTTTAACGATCCAAACAGTAAATTCAAATCTTAACAAAGATCTCTTCATAGACTCGAAAAACCTCAAAGGGGGGATTTCTATCTCAAGAACACTCAAGAACACTCAAGAACACTCAAGGAAGGGGGCTCAAGAACATACTTTTTTTGGCCCAAAAAACTAGATCTAACTAAGAACTTGGATTGAAGATCTTCAAGACCCAAGAACATTTTGAAGATCCGAATGAGATTTCGGATCATTTAAGATCGCCAAGATCAAAAGAAAATCAAGAGGGGGATGGGAGGAAAATTTCATTACAAGGAGTGAGGTGGGATTCTGGTGTGTGAAATCTAAAGGAGGGGGTATTTTTAGTTTTTTCCGGCCAATAGGAGAGGGGGAACCTCTTTATCCAACGGATGAAAGAGGGGGTCTTGCCTAAAGTGAGGAGGTAGGGCTTTTGTCCAATAGATAAAAGAGGGTTTTAAAGGTAAATGGGTGGGGAGGGATTTTATCCACTATGTAAAGAGGGGAGTTGTTTGGGAGAGAAAACAAAAGTTTTTAGGCTTTGAGTGGGTGAAGAGGGGATTTCTTCACCCATTGGGTCAGGGACTACCAATCCACCATTGAGTCCCGCAGGACCCACTAAAGTGGGGTATGGTTAGTTTAGGTAAGTAATGCGGGCGTCATGTGCACGATAGATAATTTGAGGGTAATGGCCAAGGGGAGGGCATGGGCGGCATGGCATACATGGGAGGATGTGCATGCATGGGAAGAGGGGGTTGGCGGTGTCGGTGCCGCCCAAGATGCATACAATAGGCGTGGTTGGCAATGCAGGGCCTATGCCCCGGTGGCATAAGCCAATAGGCAAAAGGGGCATGGCATTGCTGCCAGGGGGCCCGGCCCATGGGGACGTTGGTCTATGCCCAAGGGGCACACCCAGCAGCCAATAAGGTGTGGGTCGAGGTGAGGGAGGGCCCTGCAACATGGCGAGGGGTTGGGCAACCTGGCAGGGATTGTCAACTAAGGGGGGTTGTGCAAAGATGGTAGGGGTTGTGTATGTGCTATAGCCCACGAGCAGCAACCATGCACCGCTGCCATGGGCAACGAAAACGCGTGGCTAGCCTATTGGTGGGCGCGATTATAGGTTTTTCGGTACGATTATGGAGATCCGTTGTTTCAATTTTAGCATATCATATATTGTCGTAATCATATTTTTTTGCACTATCCATCTGTATGGTCGCTTGACCGATTCCTTCGATATAAAATGTCAAAATTGACCCCTTCTCTCCCGCGGGAGGATTTCGTGGTTTCAGTCCCCGGGGGTGGTTTTGTTATGTTTTGTGATAGGTAAGGGGCTTTTCGTTTTCCCGTGGACTGCCCCTGTACCATATGTGCAAGAAAGCATGATTTTCCAGGGATGATTGCGAGAGATCTACTTGTCCAATTTTGACATGTCATATATTATCAGAATCGTATTTCCAAGCACTATCCATATGTACAATCATCTTGACCAGATTCCTTCATATATAAAAAGTCAAAATTAGACTTTTCTCTCTCCTGCGAGGGTTTTTCTAGGGTTTAGGGTAGGGGAATGTTTCTATCAACATCTCTGTTGGTCGGAAGTCGGAAGTTGCATCTAAGATCCATATTTCATCAAAGCCAAAGGAGGGTGACAAAATTGGGTGACTACAACGGGCTGAACTTACTAGTCTCTCTGGAAGCCAATCGACTCAAATATGATGAGTTAACCAACTCCTTCACTTTGCAGGGGAGCATCTTATACCAATCCTGAGCTGTGTTTGGATGGCCATATTTGGCCAAGGTCGGTGGTACTCCCCCATCATGCTTTTGGAATAGAAAATAATAATAATAAAAAATAAAATAAAAAAAAAAACAAACAAACAAAAAAAAAAAATGATAAGAGAAAGAAAATGAATAAAGAAAATGAATAAAATGTAAGGACTTACCCATTAGCCCCATACTGAGTTGCAGACATGATTCTGAGTATTGTGAAGTGTCTGTCCAGAGTACCAGTGCGTAAGCCCCTCATCCCTTGGGAAGAGTTGCTACAACCATCCAATTGAACCTCTCCACAAGTCTTTCTCTTTCTTCTCTCAAACATATTTCCCAAAATCACAAAGAACCCCAAGAAGTTCCACAATTTACAAAGAAGCCCAAAAATATTTCAAATTCTCCAAATAACTCCTTCCTCAAGAACTATGAAGATCTTCAAAAGGAAGATGAAGAACCTTAAGGGAAACCTAAAGATCTTCGAAAAAAATTTAAAGAAACCCAAAAAATGCAAAAAACTTTGAATCTTCAAGGAAATTCAAAACCGAGCTCCTTGCCACAAATCGTTTCCCCCCTCAAAAAATTGGAATGGAGAACAACAAAAGCGGGAACCATTTTATGGGTAAAAAATTTGTTTTCAAAAAAGAAAAATTAGATTCTAATTCCAAGGTGGAAATTAAAAATTCTTACCAGAAATACTAAGTTCAAAATAAATTCTTGTGGTAGACGAAAATTATATCACATGAAAGTGAAAGGTAAAAATCAAGGGGAAGGTAAAATCCAGATTTATGTGGTAGGTGAATCAAAGAACAACGTTCCAAATCAAAGAAAAAAATTATGGCAAAAAATTCAAAGAAAAGGAAAATCAAAAATCAAAAGCAAAGAACAAGATTCCAAATCAAAAGCAACGAGCAAGGTTCCAAATCAAAAGCAAAGAGCAAGATTCCAAATCAAATGCTAAAATTCAAGACTCCAATCTCTTGGCTCAAAATCAAGAACCCCAATCAAGGGACAAAAGAGAAATCAAGAAAAGGCCCGATTCCATTAAACCGGCCCCAGGTGGCCCAATTTTATTTACCTATCCCCAGGTGACCCAATTTCATTTAATCGGCCCCAGGTGGCCCAATTTATTTAAACTGGCCCTAGGTGGTCCAATCTCATTTAACCCGGCCCCAGGTGGCCCAATCTCTTTGAGTCGGCTCCGAGTGGCCCGATCTCATTAATGAATTCCTGAGGCTGGCATATAGAAGCCCGGCCAAGAAAAATTTAGGAATCTAAATGTTTTCCCTTACAAGATTGAAAGAGCAGTGAATTTCTTTCTTGTAATTGATGGTCCCAAATAGCCCAAATTGGGTCGAAAGACCCAGCCTGGAGACTAAACCCCTAGACTGGCACATCGAAGCCCAGCATAAGAAAAGACAAATCAAATACTAACATCTTTTGCAGGATTGAAAGAGCAACGAATTTCTTTCCTACAAATTGGTGACCCAGGTAAGTCTCAAACTTTAAAGTAGCTAAAAGATATTACCTGTTGATTTTTAACTCCATCATTAATGAGAAAAATGATGGCAGCCCTGCATCGGGGAAAAAAGTGGTCATTCTTTTCTTGCCCTTCTAAGAGCTGGCAGCATTGGCCAAAGAGGGGCATTCTGTAGATACCCAATTTTGTCACCGCCCCCCTTTTGGCTATAATGAATTATTGATCTTGGATGTGACTTCTTGCTTCTGATCGATAGAGATGATAATTGATTAAGGAAAACCAGAAACATCCCCCACCTACCCAAAAACCCTGAAAATCTTACGGGAGAAAAGAGGGTCCAATTATGACTTTTATAAAAAGGAATCCGTTAAGATGACCATACAGATGGATAGTACTCAATTATGATTCCAGAATATATGGTATGTTAAAATCGACCGCGATATCCCAGAATCACTCCTTAAGTTTACACCTTGTTGTGAGATCGTCTACATCAGACATGCTGCAGTAATGGCCAGAATCTAGGTAGCTGCCAGATGCGATCACTAGCAAGCTAGCCTTCTACCCCCGAGGGCCCTCAGAGCTAGCCTCAGCCAGCCCACCTCACGACTTAGCTCGACACCAGTGCCCCTGAGCCAACTCACTACCCCATGGCCACCCCTATGCCCTCATCCCCATCCAAGTACCCACACCACTATGTTGCCTCTGCACCCGGCCTACCCTACCCACCTCACGTAACCCATCCCCCACCCTCGTGTCCAGGTGCCAACCCCACCCACCGCCTCGTCCCATCTCAGCACAGCCACTCCCATCCCTTAGGCCCTTGCCTAAACCATTGGCCCCTCAGCTTCACCCACACCGAACCCTGCCCCTATATAACCCACCCGCCTACCAACCCCATGGCCCTTGCCTCCCAACAAGGCTTATCTATTAGCCCCGCACCTAGCCTTATCCTATGCACCCATGCATGCCCTGCACCCTACCACCAGCAAAGCCACGTCAATAGCCGTATGTGTTACACGACCCAATGGGTGAAGAGATTTTCTTCACGCACTTATACACCTTACACCGTCCCACTAGCATACCCTACTCCAACCTCCCATTGGCCCAAAAGGAATCTTTTACCTTTTTGGGCCCCAAAAAAAACTTACTTTTTCCCCCATTAGTCCAAAAAAACCACCTTCCATCCCATTGGTCCAAATTCTCATTTTTTTGTCCTATTGGTGTAAAAAATCATTTTTTTTCCCCACGTTTTGGGGAAATTTTTTCCCCCAAATTGGTTCAAGAATCCTATAAATACCCCCCCCCCTTTTGGGTTTTTCAAAACATAACACCATAATATCCAAGTTCCAAGTGAGCATCCTTGGTAGAGAAGCTCCCCTCCCCCCCCTTTTCCCCCTTTGGGACGCTTTTCAAGTCTTCGGAGAGATCTTCGTAAGATCCGAGGTGTTCTTGGATTTTTGAAGTGTTTTTTGGGATCTTCGGGTTCTTGGGCTCAAACTCTTTCCCCCTTTTTTCCTTCTTTGGGGAGATTTACGAGAAGAAATTTTCTTAGTCTCCCATCCCTTTTGAGGTTCTTCCCCCAAGAGATCTTCATAAGATCCAAAGGTTTTTAGATCTTCATAAGACCCAAAAGTAATTTTTGGGATCTTCGATATGTTCTTCGGCCTTCAAGTTCCTCAATCCCTGGGATCAGCCTACCCCCATGGAATTTTCGGAGGGCTACCTCACCTAGCCCCCCATAGCCTATCCTCGGGAAGCTCGCCAGAGTGCCACCGAGAACCCCCCGGGTAGCCCATCCCAGCAACCACCAATCACTACCACCAAAATCAAATTAATTTTTTTCCCAATCAACATCTCTTGAGAAAAGGAAGTTAGACATCAAGACCATTTTCCCCCGAGCCGAGAATCCAAGACAAAAATACGCTAATCGGGTTCCACCCTCTTCCAAAGGGGGGGTCAACCCTGTATAATTTCAATAGAATTAGCACAATGTAGACTTTATATTAACCTTGTTTTAGTGTACATAGTTATTTAAATTCATTCAATGTATATATGTTTGAAAGCTTAACCATGCATGAAAAATAGGAATAATTATGGAAAATATTAGTTCTTAAGCATCTAGTAAAAAACCCGGGTAAAACTAGAAAGATTGGGTGCCTAACACCTTCCCAACTCTACAACTTGACTCTTACCCTAAATCTCAGACCGCCCCAAATTCTCCGCCTTTTTCTAAAAAAATTGGGGCCCCCCCTTTGGGTCCTAGGCCCATAACCTAGGTGACGACTCCAAACCCTTTGCATGATCTTGATCCCCGTTGGGACCATCATCAAACCGGTCTCAATGATGAATTTTACCCCCGCAAAATAGGCCTTTTATCTCTAAGCGGTAATACGGTGGACGGGCTCACGGATAAGCACACACGACACACCCCCTCATGAAAGACAAAGAGAGGAAAGAGGACGTGTAAAGTCCTTTCCCTCCCCCCCAAACCCAAAAAAGGGGGAAGAAAATCTCATCCCCGGCCCCTACCTCATAATATCATCAGCTTCATTAAGGAGGCTTGTCGAAAGGAGTGCAACTCTTTCCAAAGGGCCCTCTACATGTACTATACCGATAGACACTTTTGTCATCCCATGTTCTATAATTTTCGATGTCCTCACTCTAGTTGTGTGTACAACCTAGAAGAAGAAGCAACAGAGTGATCCCACTCAATTGATCACAACCAGTGATCAAAAGAATCATATGAATGCCCACACCTATAGAAAGATCATGGGGTGAAGGGCCAAGGACCTGAGGACTCCCAAAAGAGAAGAGTCACCAAAAGAAGAATCAGAAGATCAGGCATATGACATTCCTCCTTCATCATCAACAGAAGAATCCACCATACCATACCTCCAACCTCCACCATACTACCAATCTCCACAATCCATCAACCTCCACCAAACCATCATCCTTAACCGCACCATCAAGGAGAAGGAGCCCCATCATCATCTTACCACCCCTATCTTCATCATAATATCCTACCTCTTGCATCACATCACCCTCATATCACCCCACCTCATATCCCTCATCACCCTCATACCAATCCCATTCTCAAGGTTCCATCGATAACCCAAAAGAAGGATGGATGGGCAGGTATAGTTGGAAGGACATGCTTGCATTACTAGATTTTCTAAAGATAACCTCATCAACAGGTTTAGCGAATGTCTTAGGAGAAAGTCAAGATGATGATCCCACTTCTCTAATTCAGACAACCATACCTTAAGAGGATAACTGAGACAATTGAAAAGTCAAAGATGACCTTCTCAGAGCAGTAATGGCATTGGCAATAGGGGAGCAAATCAGAGAGCACACCTCCCTCATCTAAATAGGGAGTGACATAGAAGATGATGAGTCTGATGACAATGATGATAAGGATGAGAGTGAGGATTGGGATGATAACGATGACTCTGATTCTTGAAGTGATGATGAGTACCAGACTGGATGACAAAGGACTACTAGGGACCTTGGAATAATAATGAAGATGATAAATCTAGGTATTATTCACCCAGAGATCCTGGAGGATATTTTATGTATGCAATCGGAGACCATGACCCAATGATTGACCCCACAGATGCTATCCAATCAGCATTCACAATCCATATGGTGGGGGATGAGCCAACATTAGATTCAAGTAGTGAAGGATATGAGGTCATCATAAGGTGAAGTAAACCCCAAATATGAGTAATGTCTTTTGGGTTTTGGTTGAGATAAAACTCGAGGTTAATAAATTGATCAAATGTTGGGTGGTGGCCATTAGTGAACACTACTACATCAAGCAAATGAAAACCTTGAAAAGCAAGGGACATGACACACTTGTAAAATGGTGGATAGGGGTTAAACGCCTTTCCAATGCGGTCAAGAAAGTATGAGCTGGGGCTCTTGATATTTGTGGAGGACCCACTTCCCACCCCAAGAAAAAAAAATCAAAGAAGAAGATGATCCTATGGTGGGGATAATTACCAAAAAGAAAGGTGATGAGGATCGCATCCCACAAAGATTATTATGAAGAAACCAACAAGATAATGGAGACTCAAAGGAAGAGACTACAAGGGCAAGACCTTTGAAGAATAATCAAGGACCAATGAGACCGAACAAGGGGTTTTTAAGAAAGAACCAGAAAACCCCCTTTGGCTCAACCAAGAAGGCCGCCAATATCTCAATTTGGGGATTATTGATGGCCTCCTTCACACCGAGAAGTAGTCTTGAATTCCTCACCAATGTATAAGTGTCGATCGGTAGATCCAACACATCTCGCACAAATAGTAGGGAAAATATAGGGTGCGTCATTGATGTTCTCGCACTCTAAACCCCCCAAAGGAGCCAAAATAGGGCTTTGCATATCATAGTAGAATGCCATGACAAGGTCATTCCCAGGTCCTTATTGATAATGGACCCGCTATGAAGGTTCTACCTTGAGGTCGGCCAAAAGTATTGGTGTTAATATGGAAGAAATGGGGCCATCAAATCAAAAATACGAGAACATGACAACCCCAAAAAGGGAAAACCCCGGGAAACCCCCATTGCTATAGTGATTGGCCGTAAAGTTTGATATTGATTTCGTGTCATTGACATACCAAGATTTTTAACATATTTGGGGGAAGGGCCCATGGTTACATCATGCCTATGTCCTCCAATCTCCATCAAGATGAAATTCATTCATAAAGGAAAGCAACGAGTGGGATCCCAAAGTGGTTAACAGTTTAGCTAACATTGAAAAGGAGAAGAACAAGGCCATGCACCGACTTAGTGGTTTTGAAATAGAAGTAACTTGCATACCCCTTTGCCAAGGAAACCCCGAAAAAAAAATCTTAACTAACTATGAAGCGGGAGCCCACCAGGAATCAAATGATAAAAAATATGTAATACTTTCCGGAATAGGACTGGAAGTATCATCGGGTGTTCCAAAGCAACCTACTTTGGCAAAAACAAAGGAAGAAGTGGTTTAGGTACACCCTCAAACCCCCATCAAGAAGCAACAATACCAAAAAGGGGGGTATAAAGAATGCCCGGGAAAATATCCACCTTTACTACCCCACTCTCAATGGGTATTTGCAAGAGAAGGAGAAGATTTTCCTTTACAAAAAGTTGAGCCGGTTTGATGAAACCGCCAAAGATGCAACCAGTTTGAAGTGTTCTTTCAAGATGAGTTCGACAGGTAATTCATGAGGTAGAACAACGGGGAAATAGGAAAGTGATCGGATGCCTACATCGCGGGAATAGTGGAAGTGGTAGTGATTGAAGATGGGTTCTCCTCTAACAACCCTAGGGAGGGTAGGGGCGAAATGGGCTATGCATCCCCCCTCTCTCCTTTTTCTTTCTTCACATTCATGGGGGAGGGTTTAGTAGTGTGTTTTTTTTTTGGGCCCCACATCATCGGATCCCCGCATGGAGATACTGGCCTATTTCATAAGAGTGTAAAATTCATCATTTGAAAGGATTTTGATGAGGGCCCCAATTGGGATTGGGATCATGCAAAGGGGGTTTTGGGAGTCGCCCCTGGGGTTATGGGCCTAGGACTGGAGTGGACCCATTCCAGAAAAGGGCCCAAAATTTGGTATGGTCAGAGATTTAGGTGTGTTTTAAAGAGTTGGGAAGGTATTAAGCACCTAACTGTCGTTTAACTGGTCTTCTTGCTAAATGCTTGAGAATGAACATTTTCTATAATTATTACTATTCCACAAGTATGGCTAAGTTATCACACATATATACATTAATTGAATTCAAACTACTATATACACGAAAACAAGGCATGTATAAAGTCCACATTATGACGAGTTGGTTGAGAAATTATACCTGAACTTAACCCCTATTTCGAGTCAAGAGGTGTGGGCCCCTGGCTAATACCGGTTCGGAGCATCTTTCGGATTCTCCTGGCCCAGGGGAAGATGGTCTTGACCTCCAACTTCCTTTCTTGGGAGATGCTGATTGTGATGGTTTTCAAAAAGCTTGCTAGAACAGCACTTTTGGATTAGGATTGCAGGCTTCCTGGGGAAGGCTATTTTTGGGCTTGGGATGAGGTAGCATTCAGCAGAGCTCCATTGGGGAAAAAGGGGGAGAGGTAGGTGAGGTCTTCACAGCCCCCCGGGGAATGGCTATTTTGGAAAGATTCTAGGGACACTTGATAGGGGTTCACTGGGGAAAGGTATTTTAAAAGAAATGGGCGACTAAAATGGATTGAAGAACTCCAAAGTCCCGAAGAACACTTTGAAGATCCGAACAAAATTTCAGATTTTAAAAAAGATCTCTTCAGAGACCAAGAACCTCAAAAGTGGGGGTTTCTATCTCAAAATTGCCCCAAGAACACTCAATGGAGGTGGCTCAAGAACATACCATTTTGGCAAAAAACCGATCTAACTAAGAATTTGGATTAAAATCTTCAAGATCCAAGAACACTTCAAGATCCCAATGATTTTCGGATCTTGATGAAGATCACCCAAGATCAAGAAAATCAAGAGGGGAGGGAGGGGGATGCAAATTTCACTATAAAGGGAGGGGGACTAGTGTGTTGGTGTTTTTTCAAGGGAGGGGGTATTTATAGTTTTCGCTAAATGGGAGAGGGGAACTTTACCCAAAAGGGGATGGAAGGGGATTCTTGCCTAATAGTGAGGAGATAGAATTTATGTCCAATGGGAAAAAGGGGAGTTAAAGGCAAAAATGGATGGGGAGGACTTTTGTCTAGTGAAAAAGGGGGTTTTTAAAAAAAAAATGGGAGGAGAAAAAATTTTTAGCTAAAAAGGAAATTTTTTAGAAAAGAGGGGGAGAGAAAATTCCAATTAAAAAGAAGGGTTTTTGGGAAAAAATGAGAGGAGAAAGAAATTCCAACAAAAGGGGTTTTTAAAAGTGGAGGAGAGAAAAATTTTAAAAAAAAAGGGTTTTCAAAACGCAAGGGAGAGAAAAATTTCCCAAATTAAAAAAGAAGGGATTTTCGTAAAAGGGAGAGAGAAATTTAGGGTTTATCGGGATGGGAAAAAGGCCCAAAAGTAGCTTTGGGTTTTAGGCGAGGTTGACTATACGAGGGCCCGGTGCCCCATGAAAAAAGGCACACAAGATGTGGTATAAACGGGGCGAGGTGAATTTTTACCAGGGGGTGCATGAAAGGGGGGGCGGTGGTGAGGGCACGCATGCGGGGGGCACTCAAGATGCAAGGGGGGGAGACGGTAAGGGGGCTAAAAAAAAGCAAGGGTTTTGGGCCGTGTGTATAGTTGGTGTATGGTGTTTTATGGGGGGGTTGGCATGGTTGCGATGGAATGGTTAATGCATTGCTATGTTCCATGGGCAATAAAAGCACGCAAAGAATTGGCTAGAGCCCCTTCCACACGCCATGAGTTTTTTCAGGTGATTAAGGGAGATCCGTTGGTCAAATTTTTTTCCCATCATATATCGTTGGAATTGTAATTTTGAGTACTATTCATCTATATGGTCATCTTGACGGATTCCTTTATAAAAAGCCAAAATTGACCCCTTCCTCCCACGCGGGATTTCTAGCATTTCAGACGGGGGTGTTTATGGGTTATCAAGGTAGGTGGGGGGTAAATTTTTGGGGGTGTTTGGGATGGGGGGGATTTTTCTAGGTTTTCAAGGGGATTGTCCAGGGCTGGTGGCATATAAAGAAGGTGTGATTTTTGGGGAATTGTCAAGATCCCCCCTAATTTTTGGGTTATCATTTTCATTGGAATCGTGTTTTGAGCACTATTTTCTACATGGTCATCTTGACCAAATTCTTTATATATAAAAGTCAAAATTAGACCTTCCTTTCTCTTGTGGGGATTCTAGGTTTCAGATAGGGAATGTTTCCATCAAAGATCTCTAATGGTGGGAAGTGGGAAGTCGCCCAAGATCCATATTTCACATAGCCAGAGGAGGGGACAAAATTGGGTGTTACGAATCCCCTTTTTTGGTCAAGGCCGTAAAAAATAAAGGAAAAAAGAACGACCACATTTTGTCCCCCGGGAATATATCGTCATCATCTTACTCTGTTATGACAGAGTTGAAAAATGCAACAAATAATATCTCTAAAGTTTTAGGACTTACCTGGGCTACCAATCGGAGGAAAGGAATTCACTGATCTTCCAATCCTATAAAAAAAGTTAGTACTTTGACACTGATTCTTCTTAGCTGGGCCTCGCATATCCCAGTTCAGGGAATATAGTCTCCAGGCTGGGTCTGGACTATCTGGGACCGATGGTTACAAGAGAGGAATTCATAGCTCTTCCAATCTTGCAACAAGTAAAAAAATGTTTGATTCTTGGATTTTCCTTCCGGCTTCACATATGCCCGGATTTGGTCCATGAGAGGGGCCCCGGGGTCGACAAAAGAAAAAGGGCCTCGGGGCGGATTAACAACATTGGGCCACCAAATAAATGTGATTGGACTTTAGGGCTGGTCAATGAGATTGGGCCCCGGTAAATTATGTAGCTCCTCTTGATTTTTTCCTTGATTCTTGATTTTGGTTTAGAATTTGATTTTCGATGTTGATTTGGAATTTGTTTCTTGATGTTGATTTAGAATCTTTTATTCTTGATTCTTGATTCTTTTTTTGGCTTGATTGAATCTTAAATTTTTTTTTTTTTGAGAAATTTTTTTATAGGAAATACGCCCTCCCTTTTTCCCCATTCTTCATTCTAACTTTTCTAAGTGAAGTGAGTTCCGGGAACCCCCGTTTTTTTAAAGTTTCTCCTCTTGTTCTTGGAGTTTGTTTTTGGGTGTTCTTCATTTTGCTCTTGGAGTTCTTGAAGGTATTCATCTTGCTTTTGGGGGGCGGAGCTTTTTGGGAGAATTTGATATTTTTAAAGGGCTTTTGTGTAATTTGAAAATTTTCTGGGCTTTTATAATTTCTAAAATTTTTTAGGGCTTTTGAAATTTTCAAAAAATTTGAAAGGAGGAAGAGGAAGACTCGGAGAGGTTAAATTTGACCTAAAAATTTTTCCCCAAAGGATGAGGGTAAATTGGTATTGGGCAAACCCTTAAAAAAACCAAATCACATCTCAGAACCCCATATGGGGTTCCTAGGTAAGTCTTTACATTTCATTCATTATTTTGATCATCTTTTATTCATGTTTTGTATTGTTTTTTTTTTTTTACTACTTTTCTTTTATTATTTATTTATTATTTCCATTAGCATGAGGGGAAGGAACCGCCTACCTTAGCCTCCTATGGCCATCCAATCATGGTTCAGTCCTAGCATAGGATGCTCCTTCGAAGGTGAAGGAGATGGTTGATGATACCTATCTGTGTGGGGCCCTTGTAGAGACAGGGAAAGTTTAATGGGCATTGGTGGGGACTGATAAAAGGTGGCCGAGTACTCACACTTTCCACCTTCCTATTGGCGAGGTTACCATTATGCCTATGTGCTTTTATGCCTTTACAGGAATTCCATTTGGGGGGTAGAACCATGACCCTACCCAGGATTCCGATCCCCGTGGAGTTCCCCCAGACCGACGGATATCACCATTAAAGCCGCCAAACGGCATCCACCTAGGGAGATTAGTGCCTAATGGTGAAAAGCCCCCGGGGGGAGAATCCAAGCAACATGTCTCGTAGCACCCCTTCCTTCTTTTATGGTGGTTTTTCAAAGGACCCCAGGGGAGTAGATATCCGCTTGGTTTTCTTCCTCAAAGATCTTCGCACAATAGATACCGGCCGGGGGGCCATGCATATCCCCCACCCCGAACCATTGTCCTAATAGGGGCCTCAAGTGGGGCTACATCATCCAAGTAACTTTCCTTCTCATATCTATTTCCTTTTAGTCATTTGGTCTACACTTTCCTACTTTGATTTCTTGAAAAAGCCCCGTGTTTTGAGCCCGGGACCATAGCCCCAACCTCGGGATCCCAGACATTCTTTTTCCCCCTACCATAAAGTGGGGAGATAATCAGTGGTCCCCCGATGCCATCCTCTAAGGACCAGCTTGTTTTTTAAACGATCTCATTGAGCTATGCCATATCCGACATTAAATTTCCCCTTTCCCCTAATGTTGTACTTACCCTTCCTTGGTTTTATAGGTTACTTGGAGACCATTCCATGACCTTGTGTTTCCAAATTCCAAAAGAGTCATCTGGTTCATCAATTGTCTAAGAACAGTCTTTTCAGGCCTATGGGGCCATCCCGTATTTAGGAGAGAGAGAAATTTTTTGGGCAAATATTGATCCACGCCCTTTTCCGGTCTTCCTCCACCCACCATGCACTATCTAGAAATCACCCCAAAAGGATTTAGATGAGGCGCTTGGCTAATGGAGTATGGGAGGATTTTTTTTCATCCGGATAGGGACTACGGAGCCTTCCGGAGGAGGAGACAGAACCCCCTCTCGGTCCCGATGGTCTATTTATGTTACCCTTTCTTGAGAAATTTCCCCAGATTCTTCCTTGTTTTGGTTTTGCCCGATTTTTTTAGGGAGAGGAGAAGATCCTTCGCTGTTCCGCATGCCGCCACCAACCCCACAAGGTGGCCTCTACCCTGGGTCTAAAAGGGTTGCTAACATCCCCTTTCATGGTTTCCCTGGACATATCCCACGAGCCAATCCCATTCTTCCTCATCTTCTAGAGCTGAACAGTGTAGATGCTTCCCTTGGGCCACCTATTCCTTATGATTATGTGAGTATCTAATCATTTTCCAATTAACTTTTGACTTCCTTTGGTTGATATGCTTTTCTCGTGTCCCCCCGAGTCTATACTAAGATTAGAGGATGCACTAAGGCCGTAGCAGGTGATAGTTCCCAAGGTATTTCCATTTCCTCTTTTTTTTTTTTCCCCTTTTTCTTTTATTATACTTCTTGATCCTTTCTTGTATTCCTTAGGATGAAGGATCACCCCCTTTGGGAGAGCCAAGTCGCCCGAGCAAGAAATTCAAAAGGGATCCCCGATTCAGATATGACACAAAGGGGGAGGATCGACTAGCACCCCGGGTTCCCACCCTATGAGGATGGTTCGAGTATGGTTGGGGATGATGGCTTCCCCAAAAGGGATTTTTCAATTCACTTAAAACACAAACATATGGATATTTTCTTTCTTTTTTTTTTCCCTCCCCTTGTTTGTTCATCATTTTATTTCAACATCTTATGAATCACTTTTGGCACAAAGAAAATTTTCTTCTTTTTTTTTTTTTTTTTTTTTGTTTGTTTACAATGCTTAGACACAATCAATTCCATAACTCAAGTTATAATTAGAATAATCGGGAATAACATAAAAATCCAAATACTTCCTCATTCAATTACCAAGTGAATTACATGAAAAGGGGGACTATTTTCCTACCACAGATGGCATAGGTGAATAATAAGGTGGGGAGACAATTCTTGAGGTGGGTGAAAGTTCACTAACTCTTCTTGGTCCGTCCCCTCGAGCCCGTATTGTGGGGCTGATGTACATAGGAAAATAAAAGGATGTGTGAGCCAATCCCATCAATCGAATAATTGTGGCCAAGGGTCTTCATCGAAAATCTTTTTGGGGCTTCCTTCAGATTCCATGTGTCCCCCGAAACCCTTTCCCAGTATTTTCCAATCGGTGATAAGGTCAATTCTAGAACTTCTTTTCCCAAAGAATAAAAACTCGAGTGGGCTTCCCTTAATGGTGTGGTGAGCTTCAGCTCGAGGAGCCAAATCTAAAATAGCGAACCGATAATGATCTAGTCCGAATCTATGGCTATAGCTCATGTTATCAAACCCCTTGAATGTTTCGCAAGAACCAAAAGGACAATGTCACCCCCTTTTTCAACTTTTTTATTACCTCAATCGTAATGATGGAGGGCCAGAGTGGGAGAACATACCAAGCTATCAAAAAAGTAAATAAGCATCGGGGATCTTTGCGATGGATTCCTCCTATTGGTAGATATTGGATGAAGACCCGAGCCACCTTAAAAATGTCGATCTTCCCATACCCGAAAATCTTTTTACTTCTTCTTCTTTCCATCCAAGAAAACCTAAAGTTTCTTAAGAAATCTTCTTTATAGGGATTGGAATAAACTATCTTTGGGTGGAGATAGTATACAAACCCAAAATTTTAGAGTTGAGCAAACCCGCTAATCTAAACCAAAATACATACAAAGGGCATCCGGGTTGAGGCACCCCGAGCAATTGGTGATGTAGTTTTAATCCAATCCGCCCAAAATGACACATTCATAGATTCCAACAATCTTGGTTCCATATTTATGTCCAAGGTCCATTTCCCCAACGCCTTATCCAACGAGCCCATGAGTTTTCCCGCCAATACAAACAACAGATATGATGATTTTATCAAAGCATTACTTATTAGCTAATGATTAAAACAGACCTTTGGTTGCATCAAGCTCTTTTTTTTTTTTTTTGACTAATAAAGGGGTGGAGAACCAACTAGCCTTGATAAACCCCGGGCCGTGGGTTTTTTTTTTGAGGGTAGAATCTTGGATAAGTTTTGGATGGACCATAGGTAAAAAAAGATACCTAATGGCCTTGATGCCAAATGGCGATTCTTGGGGATAAAACCCGGTAAGAAGTGATGGACCAATGGGTGGATCATAGATACCTAATGGACTTTCATGCCAAATGGCAATTTTGGGGACACAAATTTTGATGATTTTTTAAGGTACTTTGATTATTAATCAGGAACCGACTTATTGCCTTTAGATGGTTGAGACCGTTACACATGTCAATTGCCTATGTCCCCTCGAAGGAATTATGTCCAATAGTTCAAGACATTCACCCTTTCAAACATAATATTTCTTGAGTTGATCCATTTTAAACCCAATTCTATTTCTTCACCGCTAGGACTAGTAAATTTTTAAAAAAAATGGGCCCTAGTTGGGCCTAAATTTTTTTTTGGGTCATGAATTGGGGCTCTTTTTTCAAGATCAAGTTCGGTCTTTTATGTGGCGGGTTTACATTTTTGTTAAAGGCCCTAGCCATTCTCAATTAATATTTCTTCAAATTATCCATGACTTTATTTTCATCAAAAAATTTTAAAACTCACATGTCCGATTCACCCATTCTCCTTCGTAGGACTATCAAGGAGTACCCTTAAGGATGGTACTAAGATTTACAGTACAACCACCTCAACTCCATATACCAAAAGAAAGGAGTTGCCCTCACAAAGATCGATAGAAGCGGGTATGTCTATAAGGCAAGGGATAACTTATCGCCCAATCCTTGTGTGTTCCCGCCATTTTCAGTAATGACTTTGATATTCTTGTTATCGTTCACCCTTCCTATTAGTTCCCAAGTGGTAGAGTGATCCCTTTCCCGAACCAATTTTTTAGATTTTATCGGCTTCCCCCCTAAATGAGATCCTTGATCTGATATCAATTGTTGAGGTACTATATAGGAAATGATTTTTTCCCCGGATGAATTTGGGCCACTTTGGGGAGTGAGGACTACATAGGACTAAACTTCTTTCCACTTGGTGAAATAATCAATGGCTACCAAGATGAACTCGTCCGTTGGATGCTTTATGGTTGCCTTTCCAATGATATCAATCCCCCAAGTGGAGAAGGGCCAAGGTGAACTAAGTGAATGCAACTCATTGGATATGTATTATGATATTAGCAAATTCCCATTGGGATTTCTTGACAAAGTCCACTTAACTGCTTCCATTGTGTTCCAAATTCCTTTTTTAGATCATCTTGGCATTCATATGGGATCCACAGAGACCTTAATGAATTTCTTCCATGATAGTTGTAGCTTGTTCCTCATCTACACACAACAATTGTTTTCCCTTAAAGATTTTTTGTATAACAAATCGCCGAGAATAAAGGGGCATATCTCCTCGAAACTTTTTTTCTATCTTGTTAACCCCGGATACTTTTTCCCCCCGATGAAACCACTATGTTAGCGAACAAGACCCCATCCAGGAGAGTGTTCACTATATTCTTATAGATGGGCCCCTTTGTTCTACCAAAATGGTGGGACCACCAAGGGTTCACTTACCATAGAAGCCAAATTTGAGCATTAGAAACCCCGGTTTTTCCCTCCAAAGTATTCAAACGAAACTTCTCAAAGTGTTCAATCACCCTTGTAGATTTTTGATATGGTTTCAACTTCTCATCTCTAGTTTTCCCTTTCCTTTGTCAAAATGATAAGGATAATATCATAAACCTTGATCCTTTTCACCCTAAAGTTAAAGCCTTAAACCCAAAGCAAAAGCTTCATATTAAAGAAATTTTGGTACAGGGAAGTCGAGGCAAATGATGAGGGAAAAAGGCCCAAGAGTGACAAGTAATATTCCCTTTAAAATCCCTTCCATTGGTGCTCCATCAAAAATAACCCATTCATTAACCGTATTTTTTTCCCCATCGCAAATTTCCCTTCATTGAGAAAGGCATCACCCAAGGATCTTCCATCTTTTTTGGGTGAGCAGCCAAATGATCCAGGGGCCCTTCTTTATAAATTTCGAGTAAAAAAAGATGTCAAATCGAAAAAAAGTAACCAATGGGCCACCCTTTCCCCAAAGGCCGATTTCTCAAAGAGATATTTGATGGGATCCATCTTTGAGATCAATCGGGTAAGAAACCATGTAGTGTCGAACCTTTAGTTGCCCAAATCAATGCGATAAGTCCTTTCCAAAATGTAGGGTCTCATATTCAAAAACTTTTGCCGAGGAAAATATGGCATGCTCCCCCTTTTGCTTCCTTCTATGCTAGCAAAGAGCTAATGGAATATTCTCCCAAAGTAAATAGGTGGTTCCCCTTTCTATTAGCTTTATCAATACCGTGGGTTTATAGGTACCCCTTGATATTATCAAAGGCTTGTTGGCATTGGTCATTCCATTCCAGGGCTAACCTTCCCAAAACTTGAAAATTGGTTAAAGATAGTCAATCGAGCTATGAATCGCTAATATTTTGGGATGTGACCTAGAAACCCCAGATTTGCTTCTCACCGAGGCATGGGCATTTCTGAATTGCCTTGATTTTGAAAAGGGACATCAATGCCTCTTTCACTCACCAAGAAGCCAAAAATTTCCGTTTTTTCCCAACACACTTTGAGAGTTCAATTTCAGCTAATACTTGATTCTTTCAAAATCGCTTTAGTGCGGAATATGCCCATGCCGATCTTTTGAATTTACTATCATGTCATCCACATAGACTTCCATATCTTTGTTATCATGTCATGCAATATGTTTATGTTTGCTTTGATAAGTTGCCCAAAGATTCTTCACCAAAAGGCATCACCTTGTAAAATAGGTTCCCCGGGAGTGGTGAAGGTTTTTTACGATCCTCGGGGCATGTTTATTTGGTTGTATCCGAGAATCCATCTATGAATGATAATAAAGCATGCCGCCATATTATCCACTAATATATCAATGGGTAATGGGAAGTCATCTTTAGGGCTCACTTTGTTAAGATCTCAAGTCCACGCACATTCTACCTTGCCATCTTTCTTCTTGTACAATTTTGGGCCCAAAACCAGGGGTATCGCCACTTGTAGAAATCGGATTCCATTGCTTCACAATTCTCTAATCTTCTTACTTCATTCGCCACATTTTTTGGAGCTTTTGCTTTACGATTTTGCCCTAGGGTAGGTCAAGAATTGATGCTACACGATGTTGGGCTCGACATAGGCATATCCTCCTAAGACCAAGCAAAGACCTCGAAAAATTTCCCTTTCGTAAGACTAATCATCTTTTCTCGTTTTTTGTCATCAAGGGTAGAACTCAGTATCCTCACGGATGGGTTGGGTTTTTTTGGTTTTTGTTTTATTAATTCCGATATTTATTAAGATCATCATCGAAAAAGGAGGCAAATCATACTAATCGAAATTTCATTCATGAAAGGAGAAAAGATTGTTACAAGGACTTTGGACTCTTCTAAAGGGGGGAGATTGACATAATCATAAACAATAGACTTGACTATAGACTCAATAACCGGCTTGATGCTTTCACTAAGGGTAATCAGTGGTTGACTAAAAAGCATAAGCAAATTGAATTTTTCCCCCAAGCTTGTCCAAAAAGTTGTTCAGGCTTGATGGATGAGGAGGAGTGGCAAGGGGCTTCTTCACTTTCTAAAAAGTTGCTGCCATTTCTTTAGTGGTGCCATGGTTCCTCTAGATAGGTGCCCACTTCTTCATGAATACCGCTGATCAATCTCGTGTTGAATCCAAACTTTCCGAGGGGTGAAGATCAATGGAGACCGCCAACCTTCTATGAAGTCTATTTTTTTAGCCTATTGAGGATGCCACCCGGGCCCTCGGTCACATCTTTGACCACCTTCACGCCTTCCATTGCAATTGGTTCAGAATACATACAAACCATCATCCTTTGTTCTCTCCTCTGCTTTGCATACACACTTCTTCCTCCAAAGAGGGGGCTTAGCTCATGCAACTTTGAGCTTTTGGCTCTTAGGAGAGACAAATGATTTTCAAATCAATGGAAAATGGCGACTCTGGGTGATCCTTATCTTCTTTCCCATTCTCTTTATGAGAAATCAAGGACTAGGCCTCCTTCGATTGGAATAATGTTGTAGAAGTACTAGAGGAAGACCATTCAATCAATGCAATTTCTACTATCCCAGCTTGGTTACCTTTTTGATTATCATTTTCATTGTTCCACTTCATGGCCCCAATCGAACTTGTCTTGGAAGAAAATTTCAAGTCCGATTGCATCTTCACGGTTTCATCAAACCACGGCTCCACATTTCCACAAAAGAGGAAACCTCCCCTTTCTTCACAAAGTATCCATTGAGAGTGGGGTAGTGAGGATGGAGATCTTCCTAGTCATCCTCAAAACTTTTCCCCTTTTTTAAGGGGGAGGTAAAGACCATTCTTCCCTTTTTCACCGCCAAACTAGGTTGCTTTGGAACTCCTTGATGATTTTTTCCCAGCCCCATGCCAAGAAAGTATCATATTCTTCATAACTGATTCACGGGCCCCCGATGGCTTCATAGTTAGGTTTTCATTTGGGCTTTTTGAAATGGCTACCAAGTGGTGTCTAATTCAAAACCCCCTTGCCCCTCTTGGCTTGTTCTTCCTCATTTTCAATTTCCAAAGTGTTAACCACTTCAGATCTCGCCACTAAGACCACCTTCCCCTAAATGAACTTCATTTTTGATGGAGAAAAAAGGACACCCCTTATAAGATGCAACCAAGGCCTTCCCAAGAACATGTTAAAAGGGGGGGATATCAATAAAGTGAAAATCAACATCAAACTTCATCGCCAATCTTTACAAAAAGGGGTAATGATGCCAAGGTTTCCTCTTGGTATTATCGTATGCCCTTTGGTTTAGGTGGTTGGCCCATTTCTTCTAAGTCGATGCCGATACTTTTGTTGATCTCTGGTAGCACATTCAAAGTAGACCCATTGTCAACAAGAGCCGGGAACTATTTTGTCAAGTTATTCAACTAATATGGAGAGCCCGATTGTGTTAGGTTTTCTTAGGAAGCCGAACCCAAGAACATCGGGACACAATATGTTGCTCCTACTATATGTGGGTATCGAATTTATCCGACACTTACACATTAGCGAGGACTCAAGACTTCTTCACTGGAAAGGGGATGCCAAAAAAAATCCCCAAATGGAGATATTTTCCGAACTTCTTCTTTGAGCCAAGACTAGGTTCTCTAGCTTTTTTTGCCCCACCTTATTACCCTTTTGGTGTTTACGTTAGAGCCTTCCCTTTTAGTCTTTCCCATTTCTAGTTTCCATCACGGTTGGTTTTTTCACCATAATCTTTTGGGTAACTATCTTCATCATCCCCGTTTGGTTGGTGATTATCCTACCATAGAATCATCTTCTTCTAATTCTCCTTCCTGCGGGGGGGAAGTCGAGGCCCTCCACAAATATCCACCCCGCTCATAGCTTCGACCATTGAAAGATGTTGGAATGCGCCTACCACCTCCATTGTGTCACCGTCCTATTTCCTCCAAATCATCTAATTACTCCTAGTAAAAGATCAACCATTACTTCCCAACATTTTGTCAATTTCTTCTATCCTTTCTTGCATTCTCAATGTTTTGGGAAAACACTTCACATAGTGTATCATCCAACTCAATGGAGTACGTCCCAATAAGCTTGCATGGCCTCCGAGCCCCCCTCATTTTCTAACTGTTAGAATCATCCCCCTCCATACATAGGGAAGGGTAAATGCCACCGGGATCAGCTATAGGTCATCATTCCCAAAGGGGGACAAAAATATTTTATTTTCCCGTGAGTAATTTTCACTCATCATCATAATCATTGTACCGGCCCTTGGTAGTCACCCCAACCCGGGATACCCATCATCCCCCGAAATCTAGTATCTCCATCCTTCTCATATTTTTTTCTCCTCTTTTTTGTCATCATCCTCTTCTTTGCTGATTTCCCCCACTTGATTCTTTATCGATTCCCAGACCATCAAATTTTTCGCATCCAAACCCCCATAGTATTCGGAGGAAAACCAAAGTTTTCCCAAAGGATTGGTCCTATCAATATTGGCTTGAAGTTGGCCAAACCCACTCTTTTCCTCGATCACCCTTATGTGGATAAAGGAAGTGTATTTTTTGATCCGCCCCCCTATGGCCAAAGGGTTTTCGCCTAAGAAGATCGCTATAATCTCTTCAATTACCCCCGGGTTGTCTTCCGGGTTATAGCAATTAGAGAAGGGGTCACCCGGGCTTCCCTAATGCATTTATCTTTTTGATGAAGTCATCTTTGGGGGAAACGTGGGAAGCATACCCTTTCCAATCGCACCCCTCACGATCCTTTTTTTGGGTTATACACTAAACCTTGAGAATGGGATTGGTATGAGGGGGATGAGGGATATGAAGGGATGGTATGAAGATGATGTAATGTGAGAGGTAGGGTATGAAGTTTGGGGGGAATGGATGAAGAGTTCCTCCACTTTGATAGTGGGGTAAAGGTTGATGATATGGTAGAGGCTCATAATATGGGGGGATTGATAGTTTGCGGAGGTTGGTAATGGGGGTGGTAGATTCTTTTGATGAGGGGGGGTGGACGGGAGGCATTTGATCTTCTAACTCTTCCTCCGATGATTTTCTTCTTCTAGGAGTTCTTATGATTCTAGCCCTTTGACTCATGACTCTTCGAAGCATAGGCATTCATATAATTCTTCCAATCTCTAGGTACAATGAGTTGAGTGGGGTCACTTGTAGTTTCTTCATCCATTGTTCACATGATCAAGGAGTGGGTTAGTATTGACATTGGGAGGCTGCTTGATTTTGACCTCTATGATTCCATTGTCTACCAAGTCCTAATTGCAAAACTGAAACCAAACATCTTTAAAAAACCCCTTTCCCCGAGTATGGTAGGCACAATACCATGATCCCTATCCCAAGCCGAGGAGGGTTGCATCATTTTTGGGGAGCCACCCCCCTAGCAATCCTTTTTTTAACTTCTCATATGTTTTTTATGGGTTTTTCCCCCGATTAAAAATTACCTTCTTGGGCGAGGAGCCGGCGGGTGCATCTACTTGTTTTAAAAAAAAGGGGAAGAAGGGTCGGTGAGACCGATTGCCCGACTCACCATTTTTTTTTTCCCCAAACCCCTTTTCCCCCGCCGACTTGAGTGTTCTTGCTTGGATCTTAGGGGGATCCTTGATAGGGGGCTCTTAGAATTTGTTTCTCCCCCCGCAGCGGGTGGCTATCAAGGCATCAAAAGTTTGAAATCCCGATAGTAAAGAACATAAAAAAGGGGCTTCACAAGTTCTCTATTAACATTTCTCCCTTTTTACTTCAAGGCCTATCTACCATCTTGGGGGGCCTTGTCTCGAATCTCATTAAGAAGGGGTGAATCCTTCGGGGCCCCCAAACGCTCAACCCTGGGACGTTCACATCCACCTCAAGATTTTAAAAGTACTATTTAGTGAAGGCCTTACCATTTCACCCAATTCGGTTTGTGATGACTCCAACCCCATGAGCCATGCCGGTCGATAGGGTTACCATAAAGGCTTACCCCATCTAGTTATCTACAAGTTCCCATGACTTCAGGGGGCCCCGGGGAAAAAACCCTTTAGATGAGCCCTGGGGGCCCTAACCCATCAAACCATCACCGCCACTTGAATTTTTCTAGAATTCTTGCCCCAGAAGAAACTCATTTCCTTATAATCATTGCTTGGCCTTCTCCCCTTTTTTCGGAATCATGTTCCCCAAATTTTTAACCGCCTTAGCTTCCTTTCTTTAAACGCCCTAGAGGCTCAAAGGGAGTGTTTGAAAATTTTCTTCTTCATCTTCGATCGCTACCCTAGGAGGGGGGGCCGGGAATGGGGCCCTTCTTTGACCATTCGATAGGTAGGTGAAGATCCCCCTCGACGGTTCGACATGCTCTAGTTCCCTAAGTCAACTGGGGGAAAAATTCCATGATGACCTATAGCTCCATTCCGTCCACATGTCCCTTTGGGGGGGCCCCCTTTCGGGGTAAAGGGAGGGTTCAAAATGTAT
>CM040970.1:46443591-46470282 GCA_022985045.1 Macadamia tetraphylla | reverse complement strand
ACTGCACCCTGCTGCGTGGTCCTGTGGAGAAGTATCCGTGGAGGTTGACTGATTGAGAAAGGTCCAATTGTTGCTGAATACAGCCTCATAAATGCTTGTTGTTGTCAAGCATTTGTTACCGAAAGCCTCTGTGACCGCTGAATTATGGTAGCAACATCCCTCGGAGTAATAACCGTGGAGGGTCCGAAGTGTAGTCATAGGTGGGTCCCCATGTGCCCCACCCCGATCAAGGGTCCCCGGAGGTGGTGGAGGTGATTTTTGCCCACGACCCGGGACCCCCCGGGATTTGGTGGTTCACGATCGGACGAGGACCACGCGGGTACCTCGAGCATGGCTACCGGATCTAGTCCCACCATCGTTTTTGCCACCGGAACATATCATACATCACATTTAACAACATAGAATTGATATCGGAAATAATTATATGCCAACAGGGGCAGGTATCATAGTGTATGATAGTTTGCAACTAATCGCAACTTGATTCCAAAAAAAAGGTTAGTGCACCAACAAGTATGACAATGGTCCCACTTGACCATAACATATCTTTATACAATAAAACAATAATCATAATAAGTATATTAATAATACCATAATAACAAAAAAAATTCCTTTTTTTTTTTTTTTAAGTTTTACTAAACCCGGCGGTGACCCCGGGCGGGCAATTCCGCCCGCCCGCCGGCCCAAACCTAAACCCAAAAACCCGACCCCAAGGTGATGGCCCGTTGGCCCCCGCCGGTCCCGATCGAGTGTTCCCCAACAGGGCATTTTGCCATGTTCCCCCTTTTTCTTCCTTCTTTCCTCTCTTCCTCTCCCCCAAAGCTTTTTGGGAGGTCTCCTTGACGCCCACTGCGATCCCACTAAACCCAAAACCTTTTTGAGAAGATTCAACCTCCATTTCCAAGTAAGTTTCTTCCTTTTTCTTCCTAACTTGCATTTGGGGTAGAAACTCTGAGTTGTCTTAATTTCACTTCCTTTCCATGATTCTTTCCATAGAATAGTGATTTCATGTGATTTTGATTTTCCCCTATGTGATTTATTTCTAGTTTCTAGGATTTATTTTCCATTTTGAAAAAAACCCCAACCGGCCCCTAGTTTTTCTCAAATTTGGGGATTTCTTCATTCTTGCTCTTTTTCCCCAATTAATGACCCCTTTCAATGCATTATGCTTGATTTGTACTTAACATGCTGTAGAGATCATAAGAAGTCCCTTATGGGGAAATCCCATTTCTTCCCATGAAAATCCATCTTTGTGTTAGGTTTTTTTGATTTTCTTTACATTCTTTGGTATTTGTGGACCTCAATAGCATAGTAGTAGATGTTTTTGCATATTCTAATTGGTAGATTGACGGCAATTCATCCATAAACATGTAAGCTTCATGCTTTCTTTTTTTTGGAGTCTTTTGCATTTTTTTCTTAGCTTAGACTTTCACCTTGAGAATTGGGGTTTTCTCCTTCCTTAATTGTCATGCCTTATATGCCTCTTGTTACCTTGCTGTTTTGCCCTACTCTCTGTCTTGTCACTTTTCTGTTTTATGAAAATTGAGTTTTGGAGCTCTCTTATTGCTCGCTCTTTTTATTCGCTTTGTTATTCTCTTTTTCTTTACTCACCCTGCTTTCCTCTTTTCTTGCCAGGATGTCATCTCGCAAAGGCAAGGAGCCCGCATCCTCTGGCACTCGGCGTAAGACCACCGCTTCTAAGCGGAAGAGTGTGGGGACTAGTTCTCCAGCCCCCGCATAGGGAGACCTGCCCGCCCGATTTGATCCTTCTGACTACGATGAGGAGCTCTTCCACAGCTTCAAAGGAAAGACCCAAACCCGGGCCCGGGGCCTTCCTGAAGAGGTCGGTGATGATGGAGAAGACCGTGGTAGTCGACGACTTCCACAAGGTTCAGCTCGGGAGAGGTTTAAAAAGACTGGTTGGCAGTCCATCCTCCGTAGACCGTCTGCTAGGGAGCAGCTGGTTCATAGATTCTACTATAACCGGAGGTTTCCTATGGGGTACGGGAATATGCTATAGTCAAGATGGTGAAGGGGTGGACATCCATGACCGGGGGACACCTTGGCCAAGATTTTGGGCATCTCTCGCACGGGAAACCGTTACAGTCCTCCCGGAGTAAGCCCCGGGGCCCATTCATGAGTTTGGAGACACCGGACTACATCTACGAGACCATCTCGTGGCAGAAAAGGCCCTCCCGAGTCCGAGACATCCTTCTTCCCGAGGTTCGAGTATTTGCCCGCCCGTCCAATTCAACTTGCTCCCCTGTAGGAGGTCCCCGGGAACTGTGGGGCTTCATGGCAGCCTTTTAGCCTTCTCGCATCTATAAGGCTTTAGAGGGAGGTGACGGCACTTGTGCTTACCCTATGTCATCCTCAAGACCATGGAGCACCACACTTCTCACCCCGAGGATGGAGGATTCCCATATGGCAGGATCCTCCCCTAGGATCTTCGAGTTCTTGGGAATGGACCCGAGTGGCGAGGAGGGGAAGACTTCAGCGGACAAGTTCGACAGGGGTAACCTCTTGAGGATGGGTCTCCACACCCTTATGGATATACTTCAGAGAGCAGGAGCTCAGAGAGGTAGGGATAGGAGAGCTGCCCCTATAGAGGATGTTTCCATGGAGGAGGAGTCCAAGTGAGGAGGATGAGGACTATGTTCCTTAGGATGGGGAGGATGATTTGGTGGATGAGGACATCCCCAGGAGGTGCCTCAGAGTCGGGGAGGACCGACCTCAGCTTCACTGTAGCTGCGGCCCCACAAAGATAGAGCCCCACCACTTGAGAGTGGTGCATATGTTTTTGAGGGCATGATGTCCACCATGAAGGCTTTGAAGGATGGCCAAGATCAGCTGCTAAGAAGGCTGGACGAGAGTGCCTGTGGAGGAAGGGATCCCTGAGAGGCAAAGCTACCTTGGAGGATTCCTTCCTCGCCCGGGCCCGAACATGGACACCAGGGCCCAATGCCATCCAAGTTTTTGGCCGACCGGAGGGAGGAAACCGGTGAACTCGAGGTTTGACTACTACGACCATCACCTCAACGTCAACTCTAGACCCCCCGGCGAACGTAGTAATCATGGGGAAAAGGACGATAAATGGGTGAGGACTTAGCTTGTCCCCCCCCTTTTCTCATCTGTCCATGTTATCTATTTTATTATTTTTTCCCTTTTTCATTCTTTGTACTTGCTCAAATGGACTTATTTAGGGGATAATGTATTTTGATAGTGGTTTGTGATGAATTGTGTGTGATGACTTGTGTAGTTTAGTTGTAGTGTTTTGAAAATTTTTTTATCATTGTTATATTATATTTTCTTTGTTTATCGGTGTTTGTGTAAAATTTTTGGAAATCACATTTTATGCCTTTAGGGAAATTTCCAAACTTGTACTATAGGTTATGACACCAATTTATTTCCTTTTATCTACTTTCACGCATGCCATGAATGCAATATCTAAATGCAACCATCTTTATTCCTTTCTTTCCTTTTTTTAACTCTTTAAAGCTTTTACATTAACCCAATCCAATTTTCCTATTATAGATTCTACGGATTCTAAAGGGATGTGGAGGGGGGAGCATCACGCCGATACCATCGTTGTCACACCCTCTCCCCGTAAAAAAGGGGCCCCGGTTAAACCGTTAACCCAAACCCCCGCTAGGATCATCTAATACAGATTCCACCAAAAGATACACAAACTAAGAAAGAGCTCATTTAAAAGAAGACTTGGTTTCCCCGTGAATTTCCCCTATAATACTTGATACCCAATTGTGATACAATAGTTAAATACATATGGGCCTCAAGGCATGATATTTACACAATAAGAGTACAATTCACATATCAAGTACACAAAAGGAATCATTGAAAATCAAAGTGTAGAACTGGCCGAAAGCAGGCTTTCGAGGGGCTTAGATCTCACCGATCAAAGGTAGACCCCCGCATCACAAGGTAGAGCTCACGGGGCATAAAAAGGGGAGCTTAGCTGGGTATTAGAACGCGGTTAAAGACAACTCCGACGAGCAATCGTGTGTTTTCTCCTGGGTCCCCCCCTTTCGTGGAACTCAACGGGCCCCCTGTCTTCGATGGATGAACTAAAAAACATCTAAAAGAGGTGCCCCGGGGATGAGCTCACTAGCTCAAAAGTGGAAAGATGGACCACAAAAAATCCACACAACATATCAAACCATATGCACTATATGCTATGCAATACATTTTAAATCACATCCACCTAAGCAACATTACTAAGTCTTTGGTTTAGTGCTACTACAACCACAATGGTGATGCCCCGGGGGGAACCCCATCCCCTGATCCCCATATTCGGAGAAGGCCCACCGTGAGTACCAAAAAAAATGCCACCATGGGCTCTCAACATAAAATAAATGATAAAATTAAAGGTGCCGACTCAAAAATTTAAAAGAAAACGTTTGGGCCCCTCTTGAATATACCACGGGTTGCAATGTCCTAATGACCAGCCGAGCATAATGTCTAACCCCCAAAAAGGCCGACAATCGCACCACCCCTTCCCCCAAAGGAAACCCCAACACCTTAACCCCAAAAAGGGGGAAGGAAGGGATAATCCTAAACCGCATGCTCCTATATGATAATAGTACAAAGATAGTGCCATCGCCCCCCTACCAGGGGCCACCAATGCACTCGTTCCAAGTGACTACGGATCTAGTCTATTAATGCATCATGCCAATGATGTCAACATTCATCACATAAGCATATCATCACTTGGCTTTTAGAAAGTAAACACAACACCCATGCATAACAATGTGAGGATGACTAATCTAAAAGTATTTTCATGATGGCATGGCTAGACTAGATACAATTAAATGAATCCCAAAAAACAATGCCTTGAAACAAGGCCAAACGCCCTCCCCACTTCCCTATAGTGTACAAGGACTCACGCACGGTGAGATCCGGCAGAAGCGAGGATTTGGTGAACCTACCATGGGGAGCGGGTTAGTATTTCACCACTTTGGGATCAAGATTAACACGATCCAATGACAAGATCATGTTTAGGATCCTAAAAGAAGGTCCCCGTCGCTTTGGGTCCAATGATGTAAAATCACGTCGACTCCGGGTGGTGGGAAACCCCACCTGTCCCCACCGGACCCCCCGGTGACCGGGTAGGTCAGCCCGCCGGTTGGCCCACGTTCGGGCGATGGTTGGCCCACGGGTCTGGCCCACCGATTGGGCCCGAGGCCTCTAAGACCGACGGCAGGTGGCGGTCCCCCCCGGCTTGGGAAAGGCCCTCTCGTGGGGCCAAGTGGCCCACCGGTCTTGAGGGAACCTTTTTTCCAAGCTTCCCCCAACCTTTGAGGATTCAAATGGGGCTTTTCCAAACCCATTCTTCACTCATTCAAGGTCTCATAAGATGGTTCTAACCTAGATCTAGGTTAGATTTAAGGAAGGGAAGCCATCTTACCTTCTTTGCTCAAGAACACCTTCAAAACCCCAAAATCACTTCAAATCCACAATGCATCTCCAACCTTGTAAATACTTCTTCAAATCCTTCAAGATCAACACATAAATCATCTATTAAACCTTAGATTCATCATTTCAAGGGGATTTAAAGATCTCAAGAAACCTTACCCAAATCAAGGGTTTTATTTGGGGTATGGTGAAAGTTTAAGGAACCCAACCTTTGCTCACTTCTAAAAGTAGATCTAGTGTTGGAGATCACTTTTTCGACATGGGAAAGGGGAAATCAAGCCCCCCCTGAAATCCATCTTTTTCCCTTCCTTCTCTTCTTCTTCTTCCCTTTTTTTTTCTCCTCTTTACTCTTCTCACTAACGCAGAGTGTCATAAATGAGAAAAAAAAAAAAACATAAATGCTATATATACTTCTTAAAAATAAATTAAGGGGGGGTCACCGGGATGGATGCGCCCCCGCTTGCCCACCGAGGCCAAAACTTGGGATTTTAATAGAATTCGCCTCGCACAATCTCACTTTGGGAAAATGTAATATACGTATGCGCTTTAATATATACCGCTTTATCCGTACATGGCCTTATGATAGGTGCATGTACACGCTTGGGTACCCCCGCCTTTCCGGGCTGGGCCCTGGGGGTCAGCCGGTTTTTAAGGTCACCCTTGCCATCATAGTCCATAAGGAACTCGCTTAACTCTCCCCGGGTTCGGTCTGCATGGTTAAACCGGTCAACCTAATCGACGGTTTAAGAAGTAGGGTATTATGTAAGGTGTTGGATAATCCATTGCGGTTCGATAAACCCTTTTCCAATACCACGCCCACATTTGGATGTGATTGTTTTTAGAGGCGCACAAAGCCCGAGTAATTGATTCCCATGTGTGAGTTCGGGACTATGGCACTAGGAGGGTTAAGAGTGGTTTGTTGGGAGATTGAAGGTCGATTCGAGACCGAGGCTTCTAATCCTAACTAGGGTTTGTATCGGGGGGTGACCATAACGTTTAGGGACCGTGGATACTACTCAATGCATTACGGTAGCACTTACATCATTCTAGTTTATTGTGTACTTTATATATATTAAAATGAATTCATGCACGATATAATGTTTAATTGATTCATGCATTGCATCACAATTGATTATGTATGCTTGCATGCTCCCCCCCTCCCCGGGCTTAGTGAAACTAACCCCACATCATTATTTTCTTTTGGGATGTTGAATTTAGTCTAATGGCTGCAAGCTATGAGATACCCATACTAGTGGTTGATGACTGGGATGCTAGAGGTTGAAGAGCATGACCCCGGACTACCCTACGAGTGCATATGGTGCACCTTGAAGAAGATGATGAGGATCATGATCACTTTTGAATGTTTTGCATATTTTGTTATGTAATTACTCTTTTGATTTGATATGCTCGAACGATTTAATATCTATATATGATCTATCATGTAGATCCATCAGATAAATTTTCTTAAGAAGTTATATATTGTTTTTTTCTGCTTAAATGTCTTTCAATTATTATTGTGAATGTAAAAGATGCATTAAGATTGGGATGGCCGGTTAGGACATAGGAATGTATCCTAGTCACATGCCAAAGCCTTAATGAAGGGGGGGTGTGAAGAAGGCCCTTATCAAGGATCCTCACATCCTTATGTTGGGGGGTAGTAGCAACCATCTTCTCTCAAATGGAGATACAAAGCAAAGCAATTGAGGAACATCGAAAACATAGCTACCGCGCCGAGAAAATAAATTGATGAATATGGCCCAATAAGAGTTTGATAAAACTTGAGTTGGAACCACTTCGTAATGCTGAAACATCTCAATGAAAAAGGAGAAATGGAAGTCGAGACCGCCATTTGAAGTTTCTAAAACTCGCCTCTCGACGTTAAATGTAGCCTAAAGGTAAGAATTGAGGACCCATAAACACTAAGGCTCTATTTGGTATGCATTTCCATTCGAGAATGTATATTTCCATTCAAAACACAGAGTGAGTTCTTAACGATAATGAAAACATTGTTTGGATAAAATGTTTGTTTAAAATGCATTTTTTATGTTAAAATGCTCGTACATTTTATCAAACACCTCATGGGCGTAATTTTTTGGTAAAAATCCCATACAATATTATATCAATAATTCATAGAAAAAAATATAAAATTTTGAATGGTTCCTTAGATAGTATTGCTCAAATCAATCCTCAAGTCCCAAGGGATGGTGAAAATCCCCCCCTTCACGCAACATTTATTGGAGTTCCTTGGGAGAAGAGGTTTTAGAGAGAGAAAGAAAAGTAATTTTTGATATTTGAAAGAATGAGACTCTATTCCTTGGGAGAGAATGTCCCTTTTTATAAGATTAGTGGCAAAGCTATTTTCATCGGGTTTTTGAGAGTTGGAGAATGGAGAATGGAATGGGAAAATCCCATTTCGAATGGGTTGCATTCTTGACCGTGTTCTAGAATTTTGAGAATGGAATGCTTACCAAACAATGTTTTAATAGTCTAGAATGCATTCCAAAAATGCATAGCCAAACACAGATAAGGCATTCTAGTTCATACTCCATCATAATGTCCCCTAGCTTGTATAAGGCATCGATTTCAAAAGAAAGGGTTTGGGTTTCCAAGGAAAGCATTATGGTCTTTGGATAGATGAGCATTTGGTTAAGTGTTGAAGCCTCATAACAGCCCCGCTAAAGAGAAGATGACCCCTCCTAGATGAAAAAGGGAGACATAAAGAAAGAAGAACATAGACTAATAAAGAGGGGGGGAAAGGAAGAAAATCCAAGCTATCAAAATGCAGAGCTCCTTAACAAGCAAGTAGACAACTTGAAGACCCAAGTAGACCCCAAAAAACTATATTGAACTCCCCGAAGAAAATGTGAAGTTAGTTAAAAACTCACTCCCTTATATAGGCCCCACAGCCTAACGATCAAAAAATTAAACCTCTCGAGTTCCGTGCATTGGTGACAACTAATTTTAAGATGACTCCCCAATTTCCATCACATTAGCATTAATTACTTGCACTTTAGGCCAATGTCTTTGGTGTGAACTCTTAAAATCACATGTCCCCTTTGGCACATTTTACTCGCCTAAAGCACTCGAGCCAAGATAAACAAGTTGAAGTGGAATCCAAAATGAAAAGCCAATGGAATAAAATCCAATTTGAATAGGCGAGATGAAGTCCAAATTGAAACCCTTCCCCAATCACAGAACCGAGAGCGAGATAAACACCATGAGGTGAATGCAAAATGAAAGTTCTATGGCATAAAATCCCAGTTGAATGGGCCAAGATGAGGCCGATGCAATAAAATTTGACCAGATGACCTTTTTGCAAGACATCGCAGTCCCGATAAGAGAGCGATAAGGAGAGCGGGGCGACTCGATGGAGGACTCTCCGATGCCTAAGTCGAGTTTCCCCACAACAGTTACTTAAGAGAATTTCTTATAAAAAGAGTGATTGATTCTTTCTTTGGGGCTTACCTTGCTATTTATAGGCTATGAATCCTCGGTCTCGTTTGCAGGGGTCTAGCTTTGACTAACACCACCTCGCCGATCCTAAGAATATGCCCAGATTTGAAAGATCTTGTAGATATTCTTTTTTCGTGAGCATTTGGGACTCTTGAGTGAGCTGCGTTTGAGTTTTAGGAGTGGTTGGACCCTATGTGCGACTTTTTACGTTAGTGGTTCCTTTTTCCCAGCCCCCTTGTGGTGTTACATTGCTAGTTCATGGCCACCCGAGATTTTCAAGGCATGAGGTCGGCCGGGGGACCAAATGGGAGCTCAGCCTTTGGGAAGACCGGGGAAAACCCTTGACATCGGGTGTCCGAGGGAAGAGCTTGGTCCTTAGGAGCCAAGGTAGGGCTTGATCGAGAGAGTCTGGGGCTAGAGCTTGGCCCGATGCCACCGAGGCGAGAGGTAAACCCTGGATGTGACCAAGGTTAGAGCTCTTCCTAGATGTGACTAAAGTGGGAGCTCAAAGCTCGGCCTAGATGTTACCAAGGTGAAATCTCGCAAAGTGGCTTTGACTCGCCATGCGATGTGGTGGTGCGATTTTGACTCATCATTAGCCCCTAGCCCGGGAGGATCTTGATCCTTTAGAACTTTCTTTGGACGGAGCGCCATAAATGCTCAAGTTCGTGCACTATATTTTGGCATAACTCACTTTTAGACTTGACACGTCGGCTTAAATTTTCACTCGGCAAAAGCCCCCTTAAATCTTGGCCATTACGCCCGATGGATTTTGACCGCTCGATTAACTATTTTCCTTCTATAAATAGGTTTTTGTCTTATTTTGCTCCATTCATTCTTTAGAGGAGTCGGGGGATTGTTCAGCGCATTGTCGATAGTGTGCAAGGGTCTTCGATGCCACTTTGTCACAAAGAACCCTCCCTTAGTTGTGGTTGGGCCCTTTTAGAGGGTTTGGTAGCTCAATCGAACATGAGGAGATTCCCCCTTTGGGTGGTAGTTCTTCGACGGTTCTAGTTCCAATAGTAGTTTGGGTCCGAGTTTTTTGAGGTGACCGGGGGCCTGGGTGACCGGGGGTAGATCCTCCAAGCTAGCCCCAACAACTATGGGGGAGAGCCCTACTATTGCGACATGGGTGATAGCTCTCTCGGGGAAAGGGGAGACTGGGAGTCTGGGGAAAAGGCTCGGCATCATCCTCCGATGGGAAGAGGAGACCGCCCTCCATTTAGAGTACCATGCTGTGAAGACCTTAAATTTGATAAGGTGCAAAAATTTATACTTGACTATGTGGTGATAAGAGTCCCAAAAGGGGGGAGTCAAAGATATTCGTGGGGATGAGGTGGCTCAGACGCCACCCCTTCCAATGCCCCTAAACCCCGCCCCGAGTTGGTTTGCTCGATTTTGGACTATTAGGGGATCACACCAAGCCAACTGATGCCGAACTCATAGTGGATTTTGCTCAGCTTTGAAGTCTTTGTATCAAAGATTCAATGTGATGCTACCCTGAACGTCTTCCGATGTTATTTCATCATGAAGAGGCATCGCTCTGAGTGGTACTACTTTACCCGTTGGAGCAGAGATGAGTTGTACGGGACTTTACAAATGTTTACCCATATGCCCAAATCCATGAAGAACTGGAAGGATCAGTTCTTTTATGTGGCCATGTTCGGGAATCCCTTTAAGGGTGCTTGGACCAAACCCAACCTTATGAGATTGAACCAACCTCCTACCCTTAATGAAACAGAGCCACCCCCCGGATGTGTTTGGTCGAGAAGGGTGGACATCGGCCCTGTTGATGAAGACCCCCCAGAGGGGAGCTCAAAAGTTCAAGGAAGGTGAGGCCCCACCCCACCTAGGTTCTTTCCTTGTCTTCGGTCATTGTACATATTTTTCTAATGTTAGATTTGTGTTGCTTTTGCGGGTGAATGTGGCGATTGACCCTCCAAACTTGTCGCGCATCAAGACAAGCCGAAAGCACTACCGATCGTAGCAAAGAAGTTCGGAAAAGGGGTAGAGAGTCGGTGGCCAAGTGGTGAGAAAACTACAATGTTATGGTTGGTGCCACCAAGGCTACCCCTATAGTGATTGAGATGCATGCCGAGAAAGTGAAGACCCCCCAAAAGGTTTTAGCTCGCAGCCTGCCAAGCAAAGGTAAGATGGTCCCTCCTACACTCCCGCCCAAAGGCCAAGGGTGGAAGTCGGGGAAGACACCACCCCTACATCACTTTAGCCTCCCAAGGAACAAGGGGACCGTAAGAGGTGTCGGAGGATGAGTCGCCACACCCTAATGTGATGAGATAGCCACCATCACAAATGCTAACGATGCCCAAACCCTTTTGGCCCGGGTAGGGCCCCCTTGTTGATATGAAGCATGTGAGAAACATTCCATACATGCTTACCAACTCTACTAAAACATTGGTGACGTGAGTTTTTTATTTTTATTATTTTTTTGTGTGGGGAGCTAACCATGTTTTTTAGGGCTATAATTGGTCAATGGAGATGGCTTGCCGATTTGAGCATATGGCGATGCTCAGGGAAGGTCGAGGCAGAAAATAGGGGGTCAAGGGGGATCTATTGAAGGCTTAGAATCAGCTTGAATTGGCGGGTGAAAGCTCGTATACAAAAGATAAGGTCGATGCTACGGAGAAAAGGGCGGAGGCCCCACCGGCTCGATGGCCAAGCAACCCAAGTGAAAAAAATTTTGGTGAAGGCTAAGGAGGCACTGGCTAAGGTCACCGAGACCCAAGAGAGCTTAAAAATCAAGGAGGAGCACGTTGCTCGGGTGAGGGCCATGGAGGATAAGCACTGCTAAGTGATGGTTTCGTTGGAGAATATAGTGGAGAGGTACATCGCTCTATGGCGGGGGAAGCATGGTTGATTAGTCAACACCACCTCTTTTACCTCAGCTCAAACATCACGGTGAATTTTGCTCGGGCAAATGTCCCTCCTTTGACTTTTCTGATTATGAGCATTATGTTGCTCCTCTTCCCGAGTTTCGTGTTGCCTGTTGGTCCGATGAGCACAGGAAGAAGTAAACCAGAATCTAGCTGAGGCCGCCACCCCAAAGGGAAAGGGCCCGGGAGTGAAATGGAGTCAAGCCTCCCCCCCCCTTCTCTTTTTCTTCTATCTTTCTTTGTGGGTGTTGATACTGTTTGTAAACAATTTCCTTCTTTTCTCTTTTTTATAATCAAGAACCTTTGTACATCTAATTTTTGGTATTAATGGAAAGAATTTTTTGTACAGCTTTCTTCTTCTTTTTTATTCATTCTTTAGTGTCTTGTGGGGGGGGAAACCCCGTTATCTAGCAATTGTGCCAAAGAAAATAGGGACTAAGGCTAGAGCTGGGCTTGTGGGCCCCCAAGGTTAGAGCTCGATCAGGGGCCGAGGTTAGAGCTCGGTTTTGGGGCTAAGGTTAGAGCTCGCCATGCAGGGCCAAGGTTATAACTCGCCTTGTAGGGGCCGAGGTTAGCGCCCCTTGTAGAGGTGGGTTATGGGGGATCCTAGGGACAAGGGTTACACCTCGACTTGTATTGATCGGTCCTTTGAGCCCCCACACCGCCTAGAGATAAGATCTTTAATTTCCCTGCCCCGGAGGTAAGGGTTTCTAGCACTTGCCTTAGAGATAAGGTCTTTTATTGCCTTAAAGATAAGGTCTTTCAATGGTTTTTCCTTAAAGATAAGGTCTTTGTATTTGCCTTAAAGATAAGGGAATATAGTACTTTGGGATGGAAAGAAGGCAGAGCTAAGCTACCGAGCCTTAACGAGTGAACTTAGACCATTGCCCGCGAAGACCTAAATGGAAGTTTACCATAATTTGGAAATAAAGAGAGTTCATCTTTAATTAAATGAGTAGATTACAAGAATTGTTGAGACGAATCAAATTCCAATATGAGTATTAATTAATTTGGTAAAAAATGCTAGCAAGGAAATAGACTAGGAAAACATGACTTCCGACTAATTGCTGAAAAAAAGACTTGCTAAAAAGAAACTACTGATAAATTTCTTGAGATTTTTTTCCACGCCCAGGCTCGGCCCCGGGGTTCAAGTGGTACATCCCCGGATCACTCGAAACTATAAAAGGGGCCCTTTCCTATTTGGGCTGAGCTTGCCAACTCCTTGGAAGAGATAAGCCTTCCTCAAAACTATGTTTCCTATGAGAAACCTTGAGATTTCACTTTTCCCGTTATGGAATCGTGTTTTTTGTTGTATGCCTCTTTCCCGGGAGGAGAGCCCCTCACGAACTTCATCAATGAAGTTGAGGTTAGCCCTTAGTCCGTCCTCATTATGGGCTTCTTCAAAATCTGTTACACGTAAGGATGCTTGGTTGACCTCCACCGTTTAGGCCTCTATTCCGTATGCTAACCCGGGTGTATCCCTTGGGGGTTCTGCTTTTTCCTGAGGGACCATAGGATGTTTTGTAACTAATCCGCCAATTCTCCTTTCCCTGTCCTTTTTCTTGATCCTCAAGTAGGATCTGATTTGTCTTTTCTACTTTCCCATTCATCGTGGGTGTCCGACAAAGGTGTTAAAACCAACCCCATCCCCTTCGAAAAACATTTAAATCTCCGATTATCGAACTGCTTCCCATTGTCTATTAGCAAAATTTTTGGGGACTCAAACGATAGATGACGCTTCTTTATGAACTTCTTCATAGCTGGCTCTTATTCTTTCTAGGGCGAGCCTCCCCCCATTTGGTGAAGTAATCGACCACAATCAAGAATTTTACCCTCCTCTACCACTCTTAAATTTCCAAAGGATGTCAACCCCACATGGCAAACGGATGGGGCAAATAATTGAGCTCGGGTTGTTGGGATGTGGGGCACAGGCATCTATCTAGCATTTGAAACATCATCACACATACTACATTGTTTACTACATCTTGGGCCAATAGAACCCTTGGCATTGACGATACGCTAGTGCTCGACCTCCCATGTGACCACCAATCCCTTCGTAAACCCTCCTTAAGAGCGTCCGCCGGATTGCTCCCAAGCATTTCAGCAATGGCCCCAGAGTGATATCTTGTAGAGTAGCCCACCTGCATTACATAGTTCGCAGCCCTTCGCTTCACCGTTTTGCCTCGCTTGGTCCTTTGGTAAACGGTCGTCCCTTAGGTAGCTAATGATGGGCTCTATCCAGCCTATTCAAGAATGGATGTTTCATTGCAAGAAACTTCATTCTTCCGATAGGCGGATGGCTAAGTTTCAAGATACACTATCATTCCTAGCTCGGCTCTTTCAACCGCTAGCCCGGAGAGTGAATTGGCCGACGAGTTATCCTCTCTAGGCACCTTGACCATTGTGAATGTCATAAAGTTCTCGAAGTGATTTCACTTCCAAATATTTGCACATTTTTTCCTCCTTCGTTTAAACGCCCATTGACTTGGTTCACCCCCCTTTCGAGTCCCCGGGAGCTACTAGTTTCCGCCAGCATCGATTAGCTAGTTTCATTCCCGCTATCAAGGCTTTATACTCCCTTTTTTAGTTGCCAAAATGAGAATCTTATCGCATTTTGGGATTGCGAACTCTTCGACTTAAGAGGATGATGCCTACTCCACTTTCAAGAATTATCGACCCATCTACATGCAACTTCCTTTTTTGGCTGGCTCGATCCTCCTTTTCTTGTTTCTTTTGGGGGTACATTCTATAATGAAATCTCCAGCTTGTCCTTAATCGCACTTTTTGGGCTGATATTCAATATCGACTCGCTTAGTTCAATAGACCTTTATGAGGCAGCCCAAACACTTAGGCTATGGAGGACTTTCTTCAGTGGTTGATCTGTGAGTACTACCACGGTATGAGCTTGGAAGTAGGGTCTAAGCTTTCGAGTGGCCTTTACGAGTGCAAAATCTAGTTTTTCAATTTTTTTGTAATTCAATTCTGCACTCAGGAGGACATGGCTAACAGAAAATAAATTGAGCTTTGGTGTTTCTTTTCTTCTTCATGAGTGTCGCACCTTCCCTAGCTCGGGTCGGTTTAGAAATGAGGGGCTGACCAAGTATGTTTTGTTTCTCAAATGTGTCATTGCACTCCTTCATCCATTCAAATGACTTGCTGGTCTTCACCCCTTTTAGGATTTTGAAAAATGGCTAGCACTTGTCTCCTGCATGAGAGATGAATTGGTTTAAGGCTGCAATGTTGTATGTTAACTTCTGAACCACTCGTATGTTTCTTGGTGGTTGCATGTCTTGTATGGCCTTAACCTTTGACGGATTTGCTTCTATCCCCCTTTTTGAATACCAAGAAACCCAAGTATTTTCCGGAGGTCACCCCAAAAGCACACTTTGTAGGGTTCACTTCATTCTTTTTGATGCAAAACCTCGAAAGCCTTATTCAGTCAACAACATGGTCACGCTTTTCCACTTTGACCGAATGTCGCAACATACACCTCCATATTTCACCTAATCTGCCTTCGAACATAAAGTTTACCACCCTTTTGGTAAGTTGCCCTGCTTTTAATCCAAAGGGCATCACTTTGTAGCAAAATTTTTCCCTGCGCTAAGAACGGGGTTTTCTTTGTCTTCCTTCTTCATTTGGATTTGATTGTACCTAACACGCATCCATAAAAGTGAGCATTTCATGGCGTGTCATGGAGTCTATCAAGGTGTCAATCTTAGGCGTGGATTGCAATCCTTGGCGCATGCCTTATTCAGTTCAGATAATCTATACAAATTCACCATCCGCCATTTGTCGATTTACCATCACAACATTGGTCACCGTAGGGTATTTGATCTCCTTATGAAACCTGAATTTAATAACTTTTCCACCTCCACATCTATTATTGCCCCGTCCTGGGGATGAAATTTCTCCATCTCTATTGAATGGCTTAAAGTTTGCCCCAACATTGAGGTGTGCTAGGCCATTCCTCTTGGGATTCCTAGCTTGTTTGATGAACTCCAGGGAACACGCCTAGATTATCTTAGAGGAAACTCAAAATTTCCTTTGGTGTCCCCGACTTAGTAAGGCACCAACCCACACCATCTCCGTGGCTTAGCTCAGCTCAATGTGATGGTTATCAACCCTAAACCCCGACTGCCTCATTTTCTTCGCCCCTTACATAAAAATCACTACGGGCTAGCGTTCACGCAAGACTTCTTATGGCTTTCACGGTTAGCATAACACTCTCTTGATTCACCGGCTTGACCTACATTCTCCAATCTTGCTCTATGTTGGGAACTTGACCTTCATATGCTTTGTGGAAATGACGCACCTATGTTGTTGGGCCCCGACGCCGGATAACATTGGGGGGAGGCCCCCTTTTACAACCATGAATTTACCATTGTGGTGGTTGTTTTGGTTCGTGCCCAATGATCACGGCAATTCAATAGTTCCTCAATTTTGATGGGGGCCGAGAACCCATACAACGGGCCGCCAGTTTTGGTATTTGCTCCCAAGCCAAGTTTCTAGAATGCCTTGTACACTATGAGATCAACCGATGCACCAGGTCCACCAACACTGTGGAACGGGTGGTTAGTGACGACTAGTTGGATGATGATTGCATCATTATAATTCAACCCTTCCAAATCAGAACGAGAAGGTGATGATAGGATCCATCCGAGCTACTTTCAGTGCTATTCGGTGATGCACACAAACAGTTAGGCCTTTGTTTCAATAACTCCGTGTCCTCCAAGGATTAGGATGGCGGTCCTAGGGGGTGGTTAGCCTAGAGATCGCTATCTATTTCCCCGCCGTTTTTTTGGCACGCCGCCTCATCTTGGTTTCCCCATTCTCTCGAACTTCGCTTAGATACTTGTTCAAGTAGCTAGCCTTGATGAGTTCATCAATTTTTTTTCGGCTTTACAGCCCTCGTGTCATGCCGGGATCCTTGTGATACCGCAGCATTTTTTGGGGATTTCTTTCTTTGTTTTGCAACCATTCGCGGGCCAACGAAAATTTCTGGCCCCGGATCTCCATCAAGATATTGGTTCTCATTTTGTCCATGCACCTTTCTGGGGCATCCCTCCACTGTTGAATGATCAGCTTGTTTTTCTCATTTCCCAATCTTCTTCCTTGGTTACACTTACGAAAAGAAATTTGGCATTGTTGCTTAGGTCAAGAGCCAAAGACCGTTTTTAAATCTAGGTGTGTAATCCCATTGCATAATGAGCTATATGCCACCCCATCTGGTAGATTCTTCACCTCTAACGCCCTTTATGAATCGTGAGGAATTTTGAATGGGTTCACCACCTTTCATGTTCATCACGTTATTGGGCATCTTGAGTTGCCTTATACTTGCCAAAAACCTTGCAAGAAACGCCTTTGTGAGTTCATCGTAGCCGATGGACTTGGGCCTTAGACCGACATCCACGAGAGCCGCATCTTTCAAGGATGTTGCAAAACCCCCTACAAAGCATGACCTCCGATTTGGCAGTGTGTCATGGTCGATGTAGTATAATAGGTGATCGATGGGTCTATGGTCCTTGTATGTCTTAAAGGGTTTAAAAAATTTTTGAGGAAGCTCTATGTCCATTATTTCGTCTGATAAGGCATTGTGAGCAAGAGCTACCGTCAAGCTCGGTGTTGGCTTCTGGAGGCTCTCTACCTTCTCTGTCAGCTGCTGGAGGTGCCTTTCTAAATCTTGCATTTCTGATCTACAAGGCGCCCGGCATGGTTGGGGTGGACTTCCATGTGGTTCTCTCCTGTGATTGGCTCTGTCATTATGTGAGCTTTGGCACCCGAGGTGCCTCCGAGATGCAGGCTTGATGGAGTCTTCAGTATGTGGTCAAGTGTGAGAGGTCAGACCACTACTAGCCTCCATAGGAGTGTCCCCCACTAAAAAGTAAAATGCCAGCACGCCACCTAGCTCCACAGGGGGGTCACGCTATTGTCATGTGGCCTCCTCACACGGGGTGTTCGTAGGCTCGGCTAGGAATTCTACAATGGTTCTTGCCATTCTCCCCCACGGGGACTAGTTGAGCCAAGGCGACTTTGTCTAGACGCGACGCAATTCTATGGCCCGGGTGGATCTCGAAAGGTCAATCTGAACGCTTGATGAACGCCCCACGAGGTTGTTGGTCTCAAGCATCTGCCTCAGAGATCCTATATTTGTTCACGATCTCACGGGCTCAAACAAAGTAGTTCCTCATAGGATCCCCTTTGGGGGCCATTGCCGGTGGTCTTACCACCGGCATTTGCCCCCCTATGGCACCCATCGCAGAGGCAACGCAGTCCCTCCATCGGTGTAGGATGCCCCGTTCCCATAGGAGAATCACAGGGTCTGTGAACATTGAGACCATCGATCAAGTCTTAGGGCAGGGGGAAAACGACTTGTTCACCGAAAAAAATTTTGATTTCTAAGGCTTTTGTTTCAGTTTCCCATAGACATTCATGCAAAATTTGAAATGACCTTCTTTGCAAGATGGTATCCGCTAGTTCTCGCACAAGAGAGCAAAAAGGAGAGCCGGGCTGACCCGACGGGACCCTCCATGCCTAAGTCATAATTTCTCCACAACATTACTTAAGAGAATTTTATAAAAAAAGTGATTGATTCTTTCTCCGGGGCTTACCTTGCTATTTATAGGCAGTGAACCCTGTCTCATTTGCAGAGAGTCCACTTTGACAAAAACCACCTCGCTTGATCTTGAGAATATCCCCAAATTCCAAGAAAGATCCCAGATATTCTTCTTTCGGAGCTTTTGGGACTTTTGAGTGAGCGCTTCCGAGTTTTAGGGGGGGTTTGGGACCCGGGGGACTTTTACGGTTAGTGGTTCCTAGTTTTCCACGCCCAGTTTTGTAGGGGGTTTTGGCTTCGTAGTTCGTGGCCACCCCGAGATTGTCGAAGGCATGAGCTCGGCAGGGCCCGCCCGGGGAGCTCCCTTTAGGAAGACCGAAAAAAAAACTTGGCATCGTGAAGTCTCGAGGTAAGAGCTCAGCCCTAGGAGCTCGGGGTGGCTCAATCTTAGAGAGTTTGAGGCTAGAGCTTAGCCTAGATGCGACCGAGGTGAGAGGTCAACCTGGATGTGACCGAGGTTAGAGCTCTGCCTGGATGTGACTGAAGTGGGAGCTCAAAGCTCGGCCTAGATGTTACCGAGGTGAAAGCTCACGCAAGTGGCTTTGACTCTCTCATGCTGATGTGGTGGTTTGATTTTGACCCATCAAGGCCCAAACTAGAAAGTCTTCGCTGATCCAAAAACTTAAAACCTAGATAAACGAATGGAGACGAATCCAAAAGTGGAAAGCCTAAGGGCATAAATTTGAGCTATAAGGGCTGAGATGAGGACTAAAATGGGAAACCAACATCTCCCTCTTGAAATTTTGGAAATAACGCATCACCTCGGCATATTTTGCTTAACCTAAAGCACCTCAACCCAAGTGAATGAGCTAAGATAAAGCCCATGTTAGAGAAATCCTTCACTTTCTCTCAAGTGCTTCAAGTCCAGTTAAATGAGCTAAGGTGAGATAAAAAAAAAATAGAAAGTCAAAGGCATAAAATTCAAGATGAAGACCAAAATGGAAAGCCTTTTGTCAACACCCACCCCGGTAGACCCAACTTACCATTAGGAATACCGCGTGTGAGTAAGACACGCACCCTTTTATAAACATACCGGATCCCCGATAGTAATACCTTAACATTTTCATAATCTCACATCAAAAACCCAAAAGATAAGCAGCGGAATCAAAGTATAGTAATCGAATTTATAAGTAAAAGGGGGAAACATCTAATGGTAATATAATGGCAATAACCGAGTTATTCTCATACATTCATCCATGACATATACTATAATCTCAAGAAAATATACAATCCACAACTATACCCAAAAAATATCACAATAATCTCATGGTGTGGCATAAACACAAGGGTCGAACACCCCATTGTACTCCTTCGTTTCCCGGCATCCACCAGCTTGCTCATACCGCATTCGACCTAGAAGATACTAGATCATCCACCATTGGCACCACAATACCTGCATCATCACCAAAAAGGGGTGTATACTTTGGGAGCTTTCCAACTTGCTCGGAGGGTGGGGTAAACACATCCAAGCAAGTCAATAGCAGAATATTTATGATCCATGATTACGAAAATTAAACACATAGTCCATGATGCTCGTGATGCCTTCATTTGTTTATTATCCACCTAACAATACGACTAAGTCCGGTAAATGCTACTAGGGCCATTAGGCGTACCCCTCATTTTGAAAACGACATTGACTATGCAAGGATAAAAACCCCTAGCCGTGATTAGAAGCCCGCGATCCCCCAGATGGCCCATGGGTCACCTAGCAAACCCCGATAACCCCCCCCCGGCCACGCACCGTAACACATCAGCCATGCCGCAGGTTCGCTCCAACAACAATCACATCGCACATGGGAGTGGCACTGGAAGGCTCATCAAACATACCACAATGGGTTATCCAACACCTCAACCCCGGGCAAGGGTGTGTAGCATAGGGAGTGATATCTAACCACATATATACTACATGCCTTCATAATATACTTAGTATGGTTTACTTTAAGAGACCTTGGCCATAAAGTGAAACCCAGACCGCTTACCTAATCTAGCATACTTTCACAGCTTGAGTATGGACTACGCAACAATGGCAAGACCTGGCCCGAAGAAAACCTTTTCCCAAATGTAGTCTTGGTACACGATACTAGCGAGACCTTGGCCATAAAGTGTAACCCGTGACTACATCTAACTCTAATGCACGAATCAATGCATGAATGTAACATATATATGGCAATCATGGCACCAGCCCCACCTTGGCCATACCAGTTTTTGCCTCACACACACACCCATCCAAACACACAGAGATCACTCCGGTACCACCTCACCCACCCCGGGGTCCCATCATACATTTTATAAAACATATCATGATCAAAAAAAGGAAATTTCAATTAAACATATAATTTCGAGCATGTGAGCAATTAAATAATTAATAAACTTTTAAAAAATAAACAAAACCATCCTCACCTATTTTACGATTGATCGTGTTGGGTTCAAGACGCCTCGATTGATCAATTAAATTTTGATTTCCCTCGTGCATTTCCCCCCCCCCCTCACAAGGATAGTACATAAGTACACGCCGAAACATAGGGCACCACACAGTCACCCCAAAGTGTACGACACCCCTCCCAATGACAATAATGTCACCGAAACAACCACCAAAATGGGGCATTTACACCGAAATATTAGACCTTTTTTGTGGAGGTAACATAGAGCATGTAAAGCTCACATGTTCACCAGAAATATGCTACGAAAATAGACCCGGGGACCCAAAGGGACGCTTCCTGGAGGGGGTAGTCCAACAATTTGGGGTTTTCCCAAAGGGCCTTGTTGGGATTTGTTCTATGGAATTTGTAGGGAATGTCCCTAGCATCATTCTAAGCTAAGAAAATTCCATTCCCCCGAGCCATTTGGGAGATCCCTGACGAACGATCGAAACCCTAGTTGGTCTTTTAACATGTTGCCGAGCTCATTGGGCTTGGTTTGAGCTCAACAACACCTGAGGGTAGAACACCCATCCTACAACCCTAACAGGTGTGTACACCAAGATTCCATCCATTCCTAGAATTTTCTAGGTTGAAATGAAGAGAAAGAGTATAGGGGAGGTTGTACCTACCTCCGCAAAAATTTTCGACAACAAGGCCACCCGGGCACCGGTAAGCCTTCAATCCTCCTTCCTCTTCTTCTTCCTTCCTCCCCTCTTTCTCTCCTCTTTTACATTGGGCACAAGGAAAATGAGGAATGAACCCTCATTTCCCAACTTATGACTTAATTTGGGGCCCTTTAAGGTCCGTTTGGTTTGGGCCCCTTTGAACTAATCAGTTTAAAAATGAGTTTCAGGCACAAGACCACATTTAGGTCCATAAGGTGTTCACATCAAGAAGAAAGTGTGGAGAATGATTTGGGATCATCCGAACCATTTATGATGCTAATGGTGGGACCCACGCATGGGAACCTCGAAAAACCCTGTGGACCCCCCAAAAAGGCACGGATTCATGCCTGGCTACTTCCGGGCTTGTTTCGTGGTCAAGGTTGCTTGCTATTTCATGGTTGGTCCCCACGGTGGTTGCCTCGAACATGCCCAAAGTTTTTTAGCAATTATGATGCGTGTCGAAATCAAGTGGGGAGTGGGGCACGCATCTTCGGGATCGAATGTATAAATCTCCTCCAGTTAGATAGGCATGAAATGCACGAACATGTGGGGTCATTCTACCCTTCGAAATGCGCAGCCACGAGCCAAAACCCGATCGATTTTCGATCTCCGATTCGAGACCTATCAAAAAGTCAAATTAGACCGATTAGGCACGTGTAACACTTTCCCCGGCATTGAAGCCAATTTAAAAAATCCAAGGTGAGATCAAAAATGGAAAGCCCAACACAAAATCCAAGATGAAGGGATGAGATGAACCCCAAAAATGAAAAGTTTGGCCGATGCACTTCGTTGAGATAAAAGAGCGGAGGTGAGATCCAAAAGTAAATCCCAAGGCATAAAATCCAAGATGAAGGGAAAATGGAAAGTTTAAGTCGAGCTCATTCACTTCAAGATGAGGTAAATCCAGAAACAGAAAGCCCAATGTAACAAAATCTGAATTAAATTGGGCAAGTCCAAAATAGAAAGCCTTGACCCCATCTCAGGCATTTAAGCTGAGTTAAATGACCCGGGGTGAGATCCAAAATGGAAAGACATAAGGATAAAATCCATTTAAAAAAGGGTTTTTCCATATATCACCACGGGAAAGGGCATCTTGGATTGGCAATTTTCTAGAGCCAAATTCAATCATATATACACAAAGTATTGCCATCGTCCTATTTTCAATCTTTGATTTTCAATCAACTTTCAATAGTTTTAATTTTTAAACCTTCATTTTCACCATGTGGCAAACTCGTTAGGCATATCTTTTTTATTATTATTATTTTTAGGTGAATGTTAAATTAAGTAAAAAAACATAGTTCAATGTGAGAGCCCAAAGGCAAGGCAAATAGGGCCTATCTAAACACCAAATCTGGGGTGCTTTTTTATCGCCATTTAATCGAACGGGTCTTGACCCGTTCGATCGGGTATTCATAAACCCACTAGGATTAAGAACCTTAGCGGGCCCAAAAACCCCCCAACAAAGTTTGGGTTTTTGGGACCAATCTTAAGAGCTCTCTCTCTCTCTCTCTCTCTTTTTTAAATTGAGAGGGTGTGTCTTCAAGGATCTCCATTGCAATCCTTGGATTAGGAGGCTGAAACTTTGCCTAACAAGATCATAGTAACCTTCCGCTCATCGTTGTTCGTATGGATCGATGCATGGTGTAACCTAACCATTCCGTGTTGAAAGGTACATCATGTACTCCGATCCTCTACTTGTTGTTTTTTTAGATTAGTATTAGGTTTTTTTATCAAATCAACGCGATGCCCGGCCTTGTAAATGCTTGATATCATCATGCCTTGAACCGCATATCGTTTTATGTGGCACAATGCAAGAACATTGGTTGTTGCCGCTTGATTCCTACTTAATGGCCCCACGCCATGCGCCGCAGCCTCATATATTCATTTTGATATATGGACTACAATTATAAGGGACAAAACTCACTAGTAACATCACACCTTTTTTTGTTTGATGGATTCATTTTCAATAATAAAATAATGGTGAATTGTGAGTGAACAATTTTACACGTCAAGTTAATAGATTAGAGTTTCTCAAATAATTTTTATGTCATTAAATAAAATGAATTGAAAAGAGTCATTACTTTTTTCCCTTTTGTTGAATATTCACAAATCAATGTGATGTCACTAGCACACATCCCGGGCCGACCGATTGGATTGTATCATCTTGGATCGGATAGGTTAAATGGGATAGATCGGATCGATATTGATCATGATCGATCTCGATTAATGGCCGATACTATATGGATAATGGTTAATCTAGTTATTTAAAAAAAAAAGTAAAATTTAAAGGTTTTTAAGAAAAAGAAATTAGGGTTTTAGGAGATGAAGAAGATGCAATTAGGGTTTGGAGTTAAATTACACTTTTACCCTTGATGACTTGGTCATGTTTGGTAGGCTTTATATGATGGGTTTGATCATGATGGCATGTGTTATGTTATGGATGGCTATGGTGATAATTATTTTTTTTTTGTGATAGTAATTATCACGTAAACCATGCTTATGTTGTTTGCTTTATAAAATATAGATCATTGGCATGATTCAACTCATAACCTTTGGCTTATATATATATAAAAGATGTGTGTGTGTCTTTATGTGTGTGGATTGGCAAATTATCATCCCCTCCCATGGTGCTTATGACTTTTGCTCGCTCCACTTGTTAGAATGGTTTCAATCTCCACCCACTAACCTATGGTTGTTTATTCTTTTTTTGGGGTTGCAAATCATAATTGGTATTTTATTTAAGTTGGCATGTTTTTGTATGTGCATCGAGATACACTTGTGCATGATGTAAAGGGGACGGGCCCAATCGCCTGTGGAGATAAGCATAAGTCTGCGCAAAAGACAAGACAACCTAGAGGATCAAAGTAGGGCACAAACCGGGAGCCAAAGGAGGGCAGGTTGCAACACAAAGAGGCAAGCATGACAAAAAGAAGGATTTATCCAAGGTCAAATGCTACAATTTTTAAGATGGAGCTTTCCCATGATTAATGAGCAAAAGAAGGTACCATTTCTATCCCACTCTCCAACATTTATTTATTCCCATATTTTGATTTTCCATAAAAGATTGTTTTTGGATACGGAGCAATGAAATACATAGCTCGAGATCAAAGGGGTTTATAGATTATCGTAGAGTTTCGGCTGGATCTCATAACGTACTAGTGAGACAGTTTGAGGAGTTGGTACTTGACATAGTAAAAATTTACTGGGTGACCTTCCTTGCAAGACTTGGTATTCCACGCTAGACTTGCACAGAAGGGCAGACAAAGGAGAGCTTGGCTAACCCGACGGGGGACTCTACGATGCCTAAGTCAGATTTTTCCCACAACAGTTACTCAAGAGAGTTTATCATGAAAAGTGATCGATCCCCCCTTCTGGGGTCTTACCTTGCTATTTATAAGCAATGAACCAAGAGTATCGGTTGAGGAGAGTCCAACTTTGACCAATCATCCACTCCTGCTTGATCCTGGGAATATGTCTGATTCCAAGGAAGATTCCATGGATATTCCCATCCTTCGTGAACGCCCTGGACTCCTAGAGTGAGAGATATTCTGAGTTTTGGGGTGGTAGTACTCCTATGTGCGATCATCACAGATTGTGGTTCCTGAAAACCAGGACCAGCCCTCCACACCCTGCTAGTTGCATGTTACAACAAGTTACAGTATTGGCCCCGTCGTGGTTAGCTGAAGGATTACACCAAGGTGAGAGCTCGATCCTGGGAGGACTGGGATGAGATCTTGGCCAAAGGAGTGTCGAGGCGAGTGCTCGTCCATGGGGAGGCGAGGCGAGCTCATCCCAAGGAAGACGAGGCGATAGCTTGACCATGAGAAGGCGGCGAAGCCCCCGAAAAGCCCGAGGCTAGGTTTTAGCGTGGTGAGTCCGGTCGCGGTTGGTACCAAAGTGATGGCGTTTTGCCTCATCATTCCCCCCCGCCCGAGAATCGGGCTGGTCCTTCGAGTTTTTTTTTATATGGAACAACGCCATTAATGCTTGTAAATGTGCACTAGTTTTTGGCCAATTACTCGGGTCCTCCGCGGAACAAGCGTAAATACTTACCTCAAGAAGGTGAAGCCCCCATAGATCTTAGTTGTTATATAATTATTTGGGTTTTAATTTGCCTCCCCATCTTATAAATAGGCATTCTTCCTCCATACTTCTTTCATTCGACTGATGACTAGATTGGCTTGAAGTGGTTGGCGCAAGAATAGGGGTGTTAGTTCCCCGATCGCCTTGAAGTTCCGATCTATTCATCCTTTTTTAATAAGTTATGGTCACTACTGCTCTTTTTCCGCCCTTCCTTCTAGTCCTATCAAAAAGGGGCCCCCTAAACAGGTGCGGGTCTTCCCTACCATACCGATAAACCCGCCCCCCGGGCCGTAGTGAGACCAATGGGGTCTAATGAGAGTTCTTCTAGTAGTTCAAGCTCGTAGTAGTTTAGAGCCCTCCCGAGGAGGCCGTGGTGCCAAGTGGCCATGCTAGGGTAGGCCCAAGGGTGCCCCTTCGAGCGAGTCCCCGAGGCCCATGAGGGAAGCCCCCTGTTGGTAGAAGGGCTGAAGCCTAAGGGGGCCGAGGAGGGAGAAGGCTGCTTCTTCTTTGACTAGAAGAGGGGATGATATTGGGAGCATCATAATAGTAAAGGTCAACCTAATAAGGAGTCGGTTGGGAACCCTTTGACTTTGGTGATGAGGGCCCCCATGAAGGAGAGTGGGTGGATACTCACGGGACAAGGTGGACTATATGATGTAGCATTCCAATGCACCCTTTTGGGATCCCTTTTCCGACGCTTAGTATGCTCAACCCTAGATTTCTAGGGATCTCAAGCCAACCGATGCTGAACTCATGGCAGATTTTGCTCATTTGAAGTCTTCGTGTCCAAAATTGATGAGACACGAACGGACCCCTTTTCCCAATTTTTATATAAGAGGCATCGCCTGGTGATACTACTTCACCCATAGGAATAGGGATGGGTCCTAGGGGATTTATAGATGTTTACCGATATACCCACATCTGTGAAGAACTGAAAGGATCAGTTCTTCTATGTGGCGATGCCCGGGAATCCCTTCAAGGGGCCTTGGACCAGACCAAACTTTAGAAACTGAACCGAGTCCCCAACCTTAGTGAAGATGACATCCGACCTCCAAATGTGTTTGGATGGGGAAGCAAGGCGTTTGTGATTTAACGGGCGAAGACTTCCCCGGGGGGGGAGCTCTTGAAGTCCCAAAGGG
>CM040970.1:46408395-46443491 GCA_022985045.1 Macadamia tetraphylla | reverse complement strand
GGAATTAGGTTTGACGAGTTCAGACATTCACCCTTTCGATATAATATTTCTGAGTTGATCCATGTTAACCAGCCTAGGTATTTCTTCACCAGGTCTACGAAGCTCATAGAGCCACTTAGTAGAATTTTTTTGACAAGGAATGGGCCACCCAATTGAGCCTAAATTTTCCTCTCTTGGTCATGAATTGGGGCTCTTTGTTCCTAAAGAACAAGTTCCACCTCTATGTGACGGTGTGCTTTACATTCTTGTTAAAGGCCCCAGCCATTCTCAATTGATATTTCTTTTAGATTATCCATGGTCATGAACCTTTCATCAAGAAAGTTGAGCTCATCATGTCTGGACTTCACCCATTCTCCTTCAGGTAGTTGACTATCAAGGAGTACCCTTAAGGATGGTACCAATATTTCCATAGGTAGAACCACCTCAACTCCATAAACTAAAGAGAAAGGAGTTGCCCTTGTCGAAGATGGGTATAGAAGTCCAATATGCCCATAAGGAAAGGGGGTAACTTATTAGCCCAATCCTTGTGTGTTTCTACCATTTTCATGAATGACTTTGATATTCTTGTTAGCTCTTCTACTGCCCCATTGGTCTGCGGTCTGTAAGTGGTAGAGCGATGCCTTCTGATACTGAATTTTATGCCAATTTTATCGGTCTTGCCCCAGAAGTGGGATCCTTGATCTGATATCAATTCTTGAGGTACTCCATATCGGGAAATGATGTTTTCTTGGATGAACTTGGTCACATTAGTAGATGTGAGGACTACAAAGGACTAAGCTTCTATCCACTTGGTGAAATAATCAATGGCTACTAAGATGAACTCGTGGGCATTGGATGCTTTAGGGTTAACCTTTCTAATGATATCAATGCCCCAAGTGGAGAATGGCCAAGGTGAACTGAGCAAATGCAACTCTGTTGGCGATATATATAATGTTAGCAAATACCCCGACACTTATGGCATTTCTTGCGAAGTCCATGCAACTGCTTCCATGTGTTCTAGTAATATCCTAGCTCGAGGATCTTCTTAGATAACATCTTGGCATTCATGTGGGGTCCACAAAGACCTTGATGAATTTCTTCCATGATAGTTGTAGCTTGTTCCTCATCTGCACATAACAACTTTATTCTGTCATAGGACCATTTGTATAATAACTCCTCTTGGAGAATAAACTGGGTGGCATATCTTCTCAGAAACTTCTTCTCTCTCAATTGCTTTAATGGGAAATTTCCCTTTTCCCCTGATAAAATCCACTATGTGAGTGAACCAAGACCAACCATCCACAAATGAGAGAGTTCCCCGAATTCGATAAATGGGCTTGCTTCTTTATTCTACCAAGAATGGTCAGACTCTAGCCATAGGGTTGCACTCTACCATAGAAGCCAAGGTTACAAGGGCATTAACAAACCTGTTATTATCCCTCTAGAAGTATTCGAACAAAATCTTCTCAAAATCACCTCTTCCAGATGCTCTTGATATGACTTTAGCTTCTCATCTCTAGTTTTTATTTACCCTGTCAGGATGACAATGGATGAATCACCATAAACCTTGATCCTTTTCACCCCAAGGGTTTAAAAGGGTTTTTCAAGTCCTAAAGCACAAGCTTCATACTCAACAATGTTGGGTGTAGGGAAAGTCGAGGAATGCAAATAAAGCCCGGAGTGCAATATTCTAGCACCACACCCCTTCCCGACTACTCCATCAAAGAATAACTACTATTCATTAAGTAATTCTTCCTCTACCAGCGATTCCTTCATCGGAAAGGCATCATCCAAGGACCTTCCTTCTTCCTGGGGGGACCAAATGATCCTATGACCGCCCTTGATAAAATTTCCCGAGTAACCTGGGTGATGTCAAACTCGATAGAAAAAGTAACCAACAGGCCATCCTTCCTATTAAGGCCAATTTCAAAGAGAAATTTGATGGGATCCATCTTTGAGATCAAATGCCCCGATAGGAAGCCATGTAGTGTCGAACCTTTAGTTGCCCAAATCAACGCAGCACAAGTTCTTTCCAAAGATGTGTACGGGTCTCATATTCTAGAAACTTGCTAAGGTAATTTATGGGGGTTTCGCCCCTTTTCCATTTCCTTCTTTTAGCAAAGAGCCCATGGAATGTTCTCCCATGGATAAATTTTAAAAAGTGGTTCTCCTTCCACGGCGGTAAATTTTGGTGAGTTCATAAGGTACTTCTTGATCATGTCAAAGGCTTGTTGGCATTGGTCATTCCATTATGTTTGATCCTTTTTTAGCAACTTAAAATTGGTTCAGATTGTAGTCAACGAGCTATGAATCGTTTAATATATTGATGAGCCCCGGAAATCCTCATTTTGCTTCTTATTTCGAGGGGGTATTTCAATTGCTTTGATCTTGATAGGTCGGCTTCAATGCCTTTTTCACTCACCAAAAGCCTAACAACTTTCCCGCCATTGCCCAAAAACTTTTCCCGGGTTCAACCTAAAATGATAGTTCTTGATTCTTTCAAAGAATCACCTTAGCGGAATATCCCCCTACCAATCTTTAGACTTTACTATCATGTCGCCCACATAAATTTCCCACATCTTTATTCATCATGTCTTGAAATAAGGCCGGGTTTTTTGATAGGTTCCCCAAAAGATTCTTCACCCAAAAGGCATCACCTTGAAAACAATAGGTTACCTATGGAGTAGTGAAGGCTGTTTTCACGATCCTTTGGGTGCATGCTTATTTGGTTGTATCCCAAGAATCCATCCATGAATGATAATAAAGCATGCCCGCCATATTATCCACCAATAAATCAAGGGAGATAATGGGAATTCTTCTTTAGGGCTTACTTTGTTAAGATCTTAGTAATTTATGCACATTCTTACCTTTCCATCTTTCTTGGGATCGTACAATATTGGTTAACAATTGGGGTACTTTTTATTTGTAAAAAACCCCCATTCCATTGCCTCACAACTTTTCTCTAATCTTCTCACCCTTTCCCGCCGCACTTTCCCAAATTTTTTGGCTTTCCCCTGTGGTAAGTAAAGAATCGTCCGCAAATGTTGTTCGATAAAGCATATCCTCGTAAGACCAAGCAAAGACCTGAATTCCTTCAAGATTACTCATCCGTCGTTCTTCGTCATCAAGGGTAGTGCCAAGTTTTCCTCTCAAGGCATTGGTTTCCTAGATTAATAACCCAGTATCCTAAATTTGGGTTGGGTTTTTTTGGTTTCCCTTACTTTATTAATTCTTGATATTTATTAAGATCATCATGGGAAAAAAGGAGGCAAGCCATACTGTAATCAGAAATTTCATTTATGAAAGAAAGAGTAATGACTCATCAAAAAGGACTCGGACTTTCTCAAAAGGGGAGATTGAAAAGAATCAAAAAAATGTTTTCGACTACTAACTCGATAATGCTTGATGTTTTTTGCTGGGGTAATCAGGTAGTTGATCAATGGCATGAGCAAACTTGAAGTTTTCTCCCATGCTTGTCCATTTTAGAAGTGGTTCGGGCTTGATGGATAAGAGATGTGGAAAAGGGCCTTTCTTTGCCTGCTAAGAAAGTTGTTGCTATTTCTTTAGTGGTGTCATGGTTCCGGATAGGTGCCCACTTCTTCAAAAAAATACCGTGATCAATCTCGGCTCTGGCCAAACTTTCGAGAGGAGAAGATCGATGGAGACTACTCAACCTTTTCTATGAAGTTATTTTTTGACCCCAAGGGATGCCACCCCGCCGGTCACATCTTGACCACCTTCACGACCCTTTCCCATTGCAATTGGTTCGACATAGTACATACAAACCATCAACCTCTGTGTTTCCTCTATTTTGTATACACACTTCTTCCTCTCGAAAGGATGGGGCTTGAGCTCATGCAATTTTTGCTCTTGGCTCTTGTAGGAGAGAGAATGAAACCTTTCAAATAAAGGGGAAGTGGTAGGCTCCAGTGAGCCTTATCTTTTTCCCCATTCTCTTTCATGAGAACTCGAGGATTTGCCTCCTTTGATTGGATCAATGTTGTAGGATTTAGAGGAAGACCCAACAATCGGCGTTTTTGCTATTCTAGTGATGCAACTATCTTGGTCAACTTCTTTGACTAGCATTTTCTGTTGTTCCATCATGAGTCACCCAATCGAGCTCATCTTAGAAGAAAATTTCAAGTCCGGTTGCATCTTAGTGGCACTTTCATCAAACATGAATCAAAATTTCCCCAAAAAAAGGGGGAAATCCCCCTTCTTTCACAAAGAATCCATTGAGAGTAGGGTAAAGTGAGGGAGATCTTCCTAGTCATCCTCAACACTTTCCCCCTTTACAATTGGAAGAGTGTACCCAAGACCATTCTTTCCTTTGTTCACGCCAAACTAGGCTGCTTGAACTCCTCAATGATATTTCCCCCCATGCCAGAAAATAGATGTTCTTCATCATCCATTATGCTAACCGATGGCTTCATAGTTGGTGGGATTTTCCCCTTTTGGAGCTTCTTTGGCAAGGGCTGTAAGTTGTGTCTATTTAAAACCACTCAGTTGCACCTCCTAGTCTTGTTCTTCCCCATTTTCAATTTTGGGTCAAAGTGTTAACCACTTCAGGATCTCCGCCACTAAGACCATCTTCCCCATAAATGAATTTAATTTTTGATGGAGACTAGAGGACACCCCTTTGCGTAATGCAACCAAGGCCTTCCCAAGAGCATTTTAAAAAGTTACCGGTATTTCAATGACTTAGAAATAAACATCTAACTTCACCGGTCAATCTTTAAGAAAAGGTAATGTTGCCAAGGATCTTCTTCTTGGTATTATCGTATGCCCTTATGGTTTGGGTGGTCGGCCTCATTTCTTCCAAGTTGACCCCGATAATTTTGCTAATCTCAATGGCAGACATTCAAAGCGGACCCATTGTTAACAAGAACCTAGGGAACTACTTTGTCAAGAAATTCAACTATAATATGGAGAGCCCTTGGCTTTTCCTAGGAAGCTCGAATCCAAGAACATCGTGGACTGCCCATATGTTGCTTCTACTATATGTCTAAGGTGTGTCGATTTATCTCGATTGACACTTGCACATTAGCAAGAGACCTCAAGACCTTCCGGAAAAGGGGGATGCCATAAATAATCCCAAATGAAGATTTTTTCCCTGGGACTTGAGTTGAGCAAAGACCGGGTTCTTGCTTTTTCTTTACAGCTAGTTTTGGCTTCATTACTTCAAGCTCTATTGCAGAGCCTTCCCCTTATATTTTTTCCCATTTCCCAGTTTCCATCACGTTGATTAGTTTTTACAATAATCTCGTGGATAGCTATCTTCATCATCACTATTGGTTAGGGTGATTATCCCCACCATAGAATCATTTTATATGGACGCCCTCGTTGGGGTGGGATGTCGAGGACCTCCACAAATATCTATTCCCCTCATAGATTCTGACTACATTGAAAGCTGTTTGAATGTAGCATCTACCACCTCACGATTGGTCATCGGTCCTATTTCCTCCGATCATCCAATTCCCCCCAAGAGTAAAGATCACCGACGTACTTCCCCAACATTTTTTAAATTTCTTATACCCTTTCTTCTATTCTCAATGTGTTGGAATACACTTCACAGCTTTTTCTTCCAACTCAAATATGGAGTACTATTCGTCCATATAAACTTGCATCATCTCCTCCATACATAGGGAAGGGTAAATGCCACCGTTGGATCAGCTATTAGGTCATCATTGCCAATGGCGGACCGAGAAACATGTCGGATGTTTTGGTGAGTTATATTCCGACTCATCTATAATTATTGTACCAAGGCCCTTGGTAGTCATCCTAGTCTTGATACCTATCATTCTCGAGTCAACTCCATCTTTCTCCTCTTCATTTTTACCTCATCATCATCGCCATCATCCTCTTTTTGCTAATTTCACTCTCACTTGATTCTTCATCGATTCCTCAAGACCATCAAATTCTCCGGTATCCAAATGCTCGAGTAATAAAAACGCACGGATTGAAAGATCTCTATAAGGTTGGTCCTATTATTACGGCTAGAAGTTGACCAGTCCTAACTCATCATCCTCTGTGTCACTCCCTATATGGATTAAGGAAGTGTATTCTTTGATCTACTCCCCTATGGCCAATGTGGTTATTGCTCGAGAAGATCGATGTAATCTCTTCAATTACCCCCGGGATTGTCTTTTGAAGTTACAAACAGACTAATTAGAGAAGGGATCACTCTCCTAGTCTTCCCTAATGCATTTACGGACCATGTTGATGAAGTCCTTTTTGGGGGAATCTGGTAGTGCGCATATCCTTCCAATCGCATTTGTCCGTCATCCTTCTTTGGGTTATACATTGATCCTTGAGAATGGGATTGGTATAAGGGATGAGGGACATGAAGGGATGGTATGAAGATGACATAATGTGAGAGGTAGGATATGAAGATTGGGGTGATGATGAAGAGGTTCCTCCACTTTGATGGGGGGAAAGGTTGATGATATGGAAGGGGTTGATAATATGGCGTAGGTTGATAATATAGTAGGCTGTAATGCAAAGGTGGTGGATTTTTTTGACGGGGCACTCGATCTTCCGACTTTTCTCTAATGATTCTCTTCTTCGGGAGTCCTTATGACTCAGCCCTTGACTCATGATTTTTATAAGCATGGGCATTCATATGATTCTTCCGAGCTATAGGTACAATGAGTTGAGGGGTCACTCCATAGTTTCTTCATCCATATTGTTCACATGATCAAGGAGGGTTGGTATTGACATTGGGAGGCTTGATCTTGACCTCAATGGTTCCATTATCTACCAAGTCATGAATTCCATGCTATAAACCTAAAATCTTTCAGATTGTGCCCCTTTTGAGGTGGTAGGCAATACCATGATCCCTATACCAAGCCGGAGGAGGGTTGTCATCACTTTTAGAGCCACGTTCCCTAGCAATCCTTGCTTCTTTAACTTCTCATATGCGGTTATTATGGGCATTCTCGATCATAAAACTACCTTCTTGCGAGGAGCCTTTGGGCGAGTATCTGCTTGTATTATGAAGGGTTGTGAAGAGGTGGTTGGTGAGACCGATCCTGAACCGCTCACCATATTAGTTTTTGCCCCTTTTCCCACCCTCGACTCAAAGTGTTCTTGCTTGCATCTTGGGAGGATCCTTGATACGGCCTCTCAGATTCTCGTTATCCACCCGTGTGTCAGTGGCTATCAAGGCATCAAAAGTTTACAATTGCTGATAGTAAAGAACATCATAATAGGGATTTGACAAGTTCTTTATTAACATCTCTACCGCTTCCGCTTTTGAAGGCCTATCTGAAATCTTGGCACTTTGTCTCAATCTCATCAAGAAGGTGGTGAATCCTTCCTTATGCTGCTGCCTCAACATCTCAAGCTCCCCATGTTTCACATCCACCTTAGTATTGCAGAGTATTGTTTTGTGAAGGCCTTCACCACCCCCACCCAATTCGAGTTTGTGATGATCTAACTGGGGAGCCACCTCGTGGCTGGTCCGGATAGGGTTAACATGAAGGCTTGCCCCATCTGGTTATCTACAAGTTGCCATGACTTGGCGATGCTGAGGAAGACCTTGAGATGAGCCTTGGGGTCTCCTGACCCAACAGATCTATCAGTCTGCCACTTGAATTTTTTTGGAATTCTTGCTCCAGCAAAGAAACTCATTTCCTCAGAATCCACTGCTTGGCCTTCTGAGCCTTTTCTTGCTCGAATCATGCTCTCCAACTTCTTTAACTACCCTCTAAGCTTCCTTTCTTTCTCATTCTTCGACGCCAAAGGATGTGAGTCAGAAATCCTTTTCATCTTCAATCACTAACTAGGAGGAGGGACTCTGAATAGGCCCTCGCTGACCATTGGGAGGGGTAGGTGAAGATCCTCTCTAACTGGTTGGCCGGACATGCTCTGTTCCCCGAGTTAGCTCAGAAGAAATCCCACGATGACCGTAGCTCCATTCTAGTCTACATCTCCGTCGATGTCGCTCTTTTCCCGGATTAGCCTGGGAGCATTCTAAAGTGTATGCAGATCCAGCTACTCTTTGACTTCAGCCATTTCTATCTAAGTTATCCAGGGGACGGACCTGTGCCTATTCGGTGTTTCCATGTTGGTGGATCCATGCTAAGGCTGTAATCACCGGTAGTAGACAATCTTGAAGAGATGACGGAGGTGATTAGTAAACCCGAACCCCGATACATCCTAAGGGACCGCAGAGAATACTTGAGGTGTGGAAGTGTGCCAAACCAAAAGTGGTTTATTTTAGGATTCTTGAATTCCCAACCCTTGTTCATACATTCACTAAATTAACAAACGTTAATTCATCCAAGGTCAGTCCGTAAATGGTGGGGTGGATAGGGTTTGATGTCTTTGGTCCACCCAATTCCATAAGTGGAAGTTCAAATAAATGGCCTATTGAGAATATTCCCATAAGACATTCCATGTAACAAATTCATGCTTTCCTTGCTCTTTTCCCACTAGGTGTCCTTCCCTGATTTTCTCAGACTTCTGACTTGACGTGACTGAGGGATTTCAGACACGATTCAGACTTTTTCCTTAAAGAGGAGGGACACCTTTATCGTAAACCCACTTTAGGAAAGCAATTACGATGGGAATATAGTGTAGGAACATTCCTTTAAGATCACAAACAAGTTCTACAATTAGCTTGTGGCGCCCTAGCTTCTTCATCTATTTTCTACATGATGCAGCATGAAAGGCTGCAATAGGACCGAAAAGGGTTTCCTTGGACAGATCTACATACTCAATGTACGGACCCTTTTTGATATCCCCATAGGTACGAGATAAAGGGGGTGACTTCTTACCCATTACTCGTGACTACACACAAGGTTAAGCAATTGGCCACGGGTGGTGGAACTATGAGTGATTGTGGGAAAAAAGTGTAATGTAGGGTAACCATCATTCAATCTTAGAATGCCGAAGTCCCTCGGACCTCCCGAGGGTGTCGCACAAATACGTAATCCTTGTTGCTTGATGATGCATTCGATCTCGAATGCTATAAAGTGAACGGACCTCCTCGAGGGTGCCGCACAAATACAATATCCTCGCCATTTAAAATTACCTTCCACTCTTGTAGGAAGGTATCATTTGCTCTCCGAGTACTTCCATGACATGCACCGACCTCCTTAAGGTAATGATAGGGAGTCCTCACCAAATGATTTCACTTCACACGATGCATGATGATTAGCAAATACAATTATAAACATGGGGTTACCCAAAACACGCTTTCAAACAAATGTGGTGGAAAATGTTCTGCATTTATAGGTAGCATCTAGTTTTGAAGCTTACATTTACCCCTCAAGGAGTCACCACGGGGGGTAGCGGTCGGAAATGGGCTATGCACCCCCGTCCTCTCTCCTCTCTTCACCTTCATGTGAGGGGAGGGTTTGAGTCATATGTGTTCGGCCGGGGCCCCACACCCAGATCACCTCTTGGAGATACGTGGAGGCCTATTTCACAAGAGTGTAAATTTTATCATTTGAGACGGGGGTTTTGATGATGGTCTAATTCGGGGATCAGGATCATTCAAATGGGGTTTGGAGTCGCCACCTAGGGTTATGAGCCTAGAACCCGGGTGTGGGCCCGATTCCTGAGAAATGGGCCCAAAATTTGGTTTGGTCTAAAGATTTAGGGTAAATGTCAGGTTACACAGTTGAGAAGGTGTTAAGCACCAATCATTTAGTTCAATCGGTCTTCTTACTAGATGCTTAAGAACTAACATTTTCCACAATTATTACTATTCCACATGTATGGCTAAGTTATCACACATATATATTTAATTGAATTCAATCTAGTATATACACTAAGACAAGGTCTATTTAAAGTCTACATTATGACAAGTTGGTTGAGAAATTATACTAACTTAACCCCTGCTTCGGATCAAGAGGGGTGGGCCCCCTGATTAGTACCACGGGATTGTTTTTTGGATTCTCCTAGTTTAGGGAACATGGTCTTGACCTCAAACTTCCTTTCTTAAGAGATATTGATCGTGATAGTATTCAAACAGAGTTTCGCCTAGGAACAGTCGCTTTCAAATTTGGATTCGGATAGAGCTTCGGCTAGGGAAGGCTATTTCTAGCTTTGGATTCGGACAGAGCTTTGTCTAGGGAAGGCTATTTCTGGGTTTGGGATGAGGTAGCACTCTCATAGAGCTTTCACTGGGGATAGGCTAAGGGAGGGCTAGACTGAGGTGGCACATTGGCAGAGCTTCTACTGGCAATGGCTATTTCTGGAAATATTCCAGGGACACTTGAATAGGGGTTCAGTTAGGAAAGGCTATTTCTGAAAAGAAGTCAACGACCTAAAATGGATTGAAGAACCCAATGTCCCAAGAACACTTTGAAAATCAGAATGAGTTTCAGATCTTAACAAAGATCTCTTCATAGACCAAGAACCTTAAAATTGGGGGTTTCTATCTCAAGAACGCCAAGAACACTCAAGAACACTTAAGAACACTTAAGAACACTCAACGGAGGTGGCTCAAGAACATACTATTTTGGCTAAAACGATCTAACTAAGAATCAATGAGTTTTGATCTTGACGAAGATTGCTCCGAAGATCAAAAGAAAATCAAGAGGGGGGGGGAAGGAAAATTTCACTCTGAAAGAGGAGGGGATTCTGGTGTGCTGGTGTGAGGGAGGGGGTATTTATAGTTTTTTTCGGCCAAATAGGAGAGGGGGAATCCCTTTATCGAGTGGATGAAAGGGGGGGCTCTTACCTAAATTGAGGGGATATTATTTTTGTCCAATGGGTAAAGGGGGGATTTTAAAGGTAAAATGGGTGGGAGGGTTTTTGTTCAGTGGGTAAAAGGTGGTTTTCAGAAAAAATGGGAGGAGAGAGAAATTTTAGCTAGAAAAAGGTGATGTTTAAAAAAATGGGAGGAGAGAAAAAGTTTAGCTAGAAAAGGCGTTTTGAAAAATGGAAGGCGAGAAACTTTAGCCAAAATAAGGTGATTTTCGAAAAAGCGGGAGGAGAGAGAAGGTTTAGCAGGAAAATGTAGTTTTTGGAAAAATGGGAGGAGAGAGAAGGTTTAACCAAAAAAGGTAATTTTTGGAAAAGCATAAGGAGAGAGAAGTTTTAGCTAGAAAAAGCAATTTTTGAAAAAATGAGAGGAGAGAGAAAGTATAGCCGAAAAAGGTAGTTTTTGAAAAAAATTGGAGGAGAGAGAAGGTTTAGCCAGAAAAGGCAATTTTTGAAAAATCGGGAGGAGAGAGAATGTTAAGCCAAAAAAGGTAATTTTCGAAAAGCAGAGGATAGAGAAAGTTTGCTAGAAAAGGTAATTTCAAAAAAGCAAGAGGAGAGAAAAGTTTAGGCGTAGTGTGGGTGATGTCACTGCGGAATGCATGGGTGTGCGCAAGGCGGAATGGTGCACGACGCGCTGGTGTGCTGGCAATGTGCATGGTGTGCGGACCATCGCACATGGTGCAGCACGTTGTCCACAGCCATGCAGAAGGTGTGCACGGCATGCGCAGGGTATGCACGGCAGCGGCGGGGCAAGCACGCAGGCGACGGGCCATGCACACTGAAAGGGGGGCGGTACACTGTGGCGGCGGGGTGCGATGTATGCGGTGGGGGTGCACAAAGGGCTGTGGGTGCGTGTGTAGGCATGGCTGCTTGATGTGTGCGCAGGGCAGAGCACGCAGGTCGGGCGCTCATACGTAGCGCAACACGCATGTAATATAGGTTTTTCGGGATGATTACGGAGATCTTTCGTCCGTTTTTGGCATATCATATATCGTCAAATCATATTTTTGAGAACTATTCATCCGATGGCCATCTTGACCGGATTCCTTTGTATATAAAAAGCCAAATTGCCCCCTTCCTCCCGTAGGGATTTCTAGGTTTTAGACCTGGGAGTGTTTCAAGTTATCTGGATTGGTAGGAGATGAATTTTAGGGTGTTTGGGTTAGGTGAGGTATTTTCCGTGTTTCAAGGGATTGTCCGTAAAGTGCTATATGGGAAGGTATGATTTGGGATGATTGCAGATCCATTGATCTGAATTTGGCATATCATATATCGCAAAATCATATTTTTGAGCATTATTCATTTGTATGATCATCTTGACCAAATTACTTCTGATATAAAAGGCAAATTAGACCTCCTCTATCCTGCATGGGCACTCTAGGTTTCCGATAGGAATGTTTACATCAGCATTCTATCGATCGAATGTCGAAAGTCGCGCTTAAGATCCATATTTCATCATAGCTAGAGGAGGGTGACAAAATTGGGTGTCTACACTTCCTGGAGCATGTTAAAACTTCCGATATCAATGACTTGAAGTCAATATCAAACTTCACCGGCCAATCTTTCAAAGAAGGGCAATAATGCCAAGGTTATTCCTCTTGGTATTGTAAATGCCCACATGGTTTGGGTGGTCGGCCTCATTTCTTCCAAGTTGATGCCAATACTCTTTGTGATCTTAATGGTAGCACATTCGAAGCAGACCTGTTGTCAACAAGAACCTGGGGAATCACTTTGTCAAAGCATTCTATCAGGATGTGGAGAGTCTGACGGGCTGGGCCCTTTGGGAAGTTTTGAACGAGAACATCAGAGATTGCACCGCATATGTTGCCCCCATCAGATGTCCAAGATGTGCTAACTTTATCTTGATCGGCACCGTGCATTAGTGAGGGACTTCAAAATGGCTTCACGGTGAGAGGGGATGCCATTAACAATCCCCAAATTGAGATGTTTGCTTGGGACTCTTGAGTTGAGCCAAGATTGGGTTCTTGGCTCTTTCTTCAAGTGCTAGTTCTGGCCTTATTAGCCCTTGGTTGTTCTAACGCTAGAGCCTTGCCCTTATAGTCTTTCCTACTTCTAGTTTCCATCACGTTGACAAGTTTCTTCACAATAATCTATAGGGGATAAAAATCTTCATCATCACTATTGGTTATGGTGATTATCCCTACCATAGTGTCATCCTCTTCTTCTGATTCCCCCTCCCTACTTAGGGTGGGAAGTCAAGGTCCTCCATAAATATCCATGGCCCTGGCTCATAGCTTTTTAACTGCATTAGAGAGTTGTTGGAATGCAGCATCTACCACCTTGCGATTATGCCATCTTGCCTTATTTCCTCCAGATCATCCAACCGTTTTGTAGTAAAGATCACTAATGGTTATTTCCAATATGTCATCAATTTCTTCTATCATTTCCTACATCTTCAATGCAGTGGAGTACACTTCACAACTTTTGTTCTAGCTCGACTGGAGATTCCGGTTTATCTAGATAAACTTGTATCGGCTTCAGATCCTCATCACTTTCAAAATCTAATGTAAAATCATCTCCTCCCATACAGAGGGAGGGTAAATTCCACCTGTCGGATCAACTATCAAATCACCACCACCAATGGTATGGACTGAAAAATATGTCGGATGTTCTGGTGAGTAATATTCTAACTCATCATCATTATCAATATACCGTCCTCGTAGTCATCCCACCGGGATACACATCATCTTCTTGAGAATTAGAGTCATCTCCATCCTTCTCATCGTCGCTGTCATAATCCTCTTCTTTGTTGATTTTCCCCACTTGATTCTTCATCGATTCTTCTAGACAATCAAATTCTCCGGCCCAAATGCTCGTAGTATTCGTAGTGTATGGACCAAAAGTTTTCCCATAGGGTTGGCCTTTCATCATTGACTGACGTTGGACCATCCCCGACTCATCATCCTCTGTGCCACTCCCTATGTGGATTAGGAAATTGTATTCTATGATCTGCTCCCTATAGTCAATAGGGTTACTACTCCGAGAAGATCAACCGAACCTCTTCAATTACTTGGGATTGTCATATGAAGATACAACGGCTGAATTAGAGAAGGGGATCACTTCCTGGTCTTCCCTAATGCATTCACCGACCTCGTTGATGAGGTCATTTTTAGGGAATCTAGAATGCAAGCATATCCTTCCAATCGCATCATCTCTTCCATCCTTCTTTAGGTTATATACCAAACCTTAAGAATGGGATTGGTATAGGGTGATGAGGGATAAGAAGTAGGATGGTATGAAGATGATATAAGGGAGAGGTAGGATATGAAGATTGGGGTGATAGGATGAGGAGGTTCCTTCACTTTGATGGTGGGGGAAGGTTGATGATATGGCGGAGGCTGATAATATGGTGGAGGTGGAAGGGTGGTGGGGTTGGTAATGTGGTGCGGTGGATTCTTCCGATGAGGAAGGATGAACGACTCATCCGATTTTCGATGATTCTCTTCCTGGGGGCCCTTATGACTTAACCCTTTGACTCATGAGTTTCCTATAGCTCGAGTATTCATATGATTCTTCCAAGCTCTAGGTACAATGAGTTGAGGGGATCACTTTCATGTCTTCTTCCTCTAGATTGTTCACATGATCAAGGAGTGGATTGGTGTTGACTTGGGAGATTGCTTGACTTTGACTTCAATGGTCCTGCTGACTACCAGGTCTTGAATCGCATGTTATAAACCCAAACATCTTTAAAGGTTATGCCCTTCCGAGTGTGGTAAGCACAATATTTATGATCCCTATAAGTCGGAGGAGGGTTGCTAATCACTCTTAGAGCCACCGCCCCTTAGCAACCTCGCTTTTAACTTCTCATATGCTGCCGCCATGGGCTTTCCCCAAATCAAAAGCTACCTTCTTGGACAAAGCGGCCTTCTAGGAGGGTGCATCCGCTGTATTATGAATAGCCGGAAGAAGTGGTGGTGAGCCCGACCGCTGAGCTGCACTCACCATATTAGTTTCGAACTTTTTCCATGTCCGACTCTAGTGTTCTTCCTTGCATCTTACGAGGATCCTTGATACCGGGCCTCTCGTAATTCTATTCTCCACCCATGTGCCGTGGCTATTAAGGCATCAAAACTTTGTAGATGTCAATAGTAAAGAACATCATAATAGGGATTTGACAAGTTCTCTATCAACATCTCTACCTATTCTCGCTTCAAGGCCGATCGCGATCTTGGCACTTTGTCTCTCAACCTCATCAAGAAGGTGATGAACCCTTTCTCTAGGTTGTTGTCTCAACATCTCAAGCTCCCGACATTTCACATCCACCTCAGATTGTAGGGTACCGCTTGGTGAAGGCTTTCACCACTATGGTCCAATTTTGAGTTTGGGATGACTCCAACTGTGGTGAGCCACCTTAGTACTAGTCCCGATAGGGTTAACATGAAGGCTTGCCCCATCTAGTTGTCTCAAGTTTCTATAACTTGGTGATGCTAAAGAAGACTTTGAGATGAGCCTTGGGGTCCCCGACCCATCAAACCTCTCAATCTGCCACTTAAATTTTCTCAGAATCCTTGCCCTAAAAGAAACTCATTTGACCTTACACTACGCTTGGCATTCCAACTCTTCCCCGCCGTAACATATTTTCCAACTTTTCCATTGCTTCCTAACTTTCCTTTCTCCGTCGCTCAAGGTTCCACCCGCATGTGTTGAAAATTTCCCTCTTCTTCATCTTTTAACACTACCGGGTGTAGGGACCGAATAGGCCCCTCATTGACCATTGGGATGGGTAGGTGAAGATCCTTGGCCGCTTGACCTAACTTGCTCTGTTCTCCTGAGTCAACTCAGAAGAGTTCCCACGATAAGCTATATCTCCATTCTGGTCTACATCTTCCGTAGCCGGTGCCAGCTCATTCCTAGGATCAGTTCTGGGAGGATTCTGAAGTGCATACAATATTTGAGTTATCCCTCTCTTGACTTCAGCCATTTCTGTCTACAAGGTCTCCACGGAGGGACCTAGGCATGTTTGGATGTTTCCATGTTGGGTGGATCCATGCTCACTGGGCTATAATCACTTGGTAGTAGACAATCTTAGAGAGATGACGGAGGTGATATTGAACTTTGGTGAGTCAACCGATTACCCTGACACATCCAAAGGGACCCCAGAGAATACTTGAGGTGTGGAATTATTCCTAACCAAAAGTGGCTTATTATAGATTCTTAAATTTCCCCAAACCCCCTTGTTCACACATTCACTAGATTAACAACCAATGATCCATCCAAAGTTAGTTCACGTAATGATAGGGGTAGATAGGGTTTGATGCCCCGGTCCACCCAACATCATAAGGTGAGATTCATGCAAATGGCTTGTCAAGAATATTCCCATAAGACATGCCATGTAATAAAGTTATACTTTCCTTACTCTTTTCCCTCTAGGTGTCCTTCCTCCGATTTTCTCGAGACTTCGACTTGACTCGACTCTAACGGGATTGCCCCCGAGTCACGATTCAGACTTTTTTTTCTTAAAGAGGAGGGACACATTCTATTTGAAACCCACTTTAGGAAAGCAATTCTTTATGACTGGAATATAGTGTAAGGACATTCCTTTTCAAGACTGCAAACAATTTCTATAGTTAGCTTGCGGTGCTCCTAGCTTCTTCATATATCTTCTACATGATGCCAGCATGCAGTGGATGTAATAGGACTGACAAGGCTTCCTTGACAGGATCTATATATGTAAGGTATGTGATCCTTTTGTGAGGTTAGAGGCCGGAGATGGATGGGCTATGCATCCCCATCCTCTCTCCTCACTCTCCCTTCACCTTCATGGCAAGGGGGAGGTGGCTTGAGTAGTGTGTACTTCGCTTACGGGCCCTGCACTGTTGTATCATCGATTGGAGATACGTGGGGGCCTCTTTCATAAGAGTATAAAATTCGCCATTTGAGACGGGGTTTTGATGATGGTCCAATTTGGGGATCGATCGGATCATGCAAATGGGGTTTGAGTCGCCACTCAGGGTTATGGGCCTATGACCTGTGGTGGGCCCGATCCCCAAGAATAGGGCCCAAAATTTGATCTGTTTAGAGATTTAGGTAAGTGTCAAGTTACACGTTAGGAAGGTGTTAGCACCTAATCACCTTGTTCAACCAATCTTCTTGCTAGATGCTTGAGAACTAACATTTTCTATAATTATTACTATTCCACATGTATGGCTAAGTTATCATGCATATATACATTAATTGAATTCAAACTATTATATACACTAAAACAAGGCTTATTAGATATCTACATTATGCTTAAATGAGGAGAGAGATTATTCCTGAATTTGACCCCTGTTTCGGGTCAAGAGGGGTGGGCCCCTGATTAGTACCGGTTTGAACTATCTTTCGTGTTCTCTCGACTCAGGGGAAGATGGTCATGACCTCCAACTTCCTTTCTTGAGAGATGCTAATTATGATGGTATTCGGACAGAGTTCCAACTAGGAATATTCGCTTTCGGATTTGGATTTGGATTTGGATTTGGACAGAGCTTCGGTTAGGGAAGGCTATTTCTAGATTTGGATTCGGACAGAGCTTCAGCTAGGGAAAGCTATTTTTGGGCTTGGGATAGGCTAAGGGAGGGCTAGGTTGAGGTGGCACATTGGCAGAGTTTCCACTATGAATGGTAATTTCTGAAAATATTCCAGGGACACTCGAATAGTGGTTTGGCTAGGAAAGGTTATATTTGGGCTTGGGATGAGGTGGCACTCTGATAGAGCTCCCGCTGGGGATAGGCTAAGGGAGGGTTAGGCTGAGGTGGCACTCCAGTAGAGCTTTCACTGGGGATAGGCTAAGGGAGGGTTAGACTATGGTGGCACTTTGACAGAGCTTCCGCTGGAAAGGGCTATTTCTGGAAATATTCCAAGGACATTTAGACAGAGGTTCGGCTAGGAAATACTATTTCTGAAAAGAAATGGGCTAAACTAAAAATGGATTGAAGAACTCCAAAGTCCCGAAGAACACTTTGAAGATCTGAACAGAGTTTCAGATCTTAACAAATATCTCTTTGTAGACCCAAAGAACCTCAAAAAGGGGGGTTACTATCTTAAGAACGCTCAAGAACACTCAAGAACACTCAAGGGAAGTGGCTCAAGAACATAATATTTTTGGCTAAAAACTGGATCTAACTAAGAATTTGGATTGAAGATCTTCAAGATCCCGAAGAACACTTTGAAGATCCAAATGAGGTTTTGGATCTTGACAAAGATCGCTTCGAAGATCAAAAGAAAATCAAGAGGGAGGAGAGGAGGAAAATTTCACTCTAAAAAGGGATTCAGGTGTCTGTTGGTGTCTTTTTTCTAAGGGAGGGGAGGGGTATTTTTTTTTTCAACCAAATAGGAGAGGGGGAATCCCTTTATCCAGTGGACGAAAGGGAGCTCTTGCCTAAAGTGAAGAGATAAGATTTTTGTCCAATGGGTAAAAGGGGGAGTTGAAGGCAAAAATGGGTGGGGAGGGCTTTTGTCCAGTGGGTAAAAGGGGTTTTCCAAAAAAATGGGAGGAGAGAGAAATTTTAGCTTAGAAAAAATTGATTTCAAAAAAGCTGGAGGAGAGAGAAAGTTTTGTCAAAAAAGGTATTTTTTGGAAAAGCAGGAGGAGAGAAAAAGTTTTGCTAGAAAAGGTAGTTTTCAAAAAAGTGGGAGAAGAGAGGAGGTTTTTCCAGAAAAGGCAGTTTTCAGAAAAGTGGGAGGAGAGAGAAAGTTTTACCAGACAAGATAGTTTTTAGAAAAGCGAGAGAAGAGAAAAAGTTTTTTCGGAAAAGTTAGTTTTTGGAAAAGTGGGAGGAGAGAGAAGGTTTTTCCAGAAAAGGTAGTTTTCGAAAAAGTGAGAGGAGAGAGAATATTTTGCCAAAAAAGGTAGTTTTGAAAAAGCGAGAGGAGAGAGAAAGTTTTACCGGGAGTGCAGGAGATGTCACGGATATGGAATGCAGGGGTGTGTAATGTGCACAAGAAGCAGCCATGTTCACGGAAAAGGCCCCAAAGTGCATGGCGATGGTGGCTCCACACTATGCGGTCCATGCACAAGATAGTGTGCCCGCACATAGGTGTGCGGCTGGGTTGGTCTGGGCTAGCTGGCTGGTGCGCCATGCATGCTAAAAAATGTGATTTTCCGAAGCTTATAGAGATCCGCACCGATTTTGGAGTACCATAAATCGTCGGAATCATATTTTTGAGCACTACCCATCTATATGGTCATCTTGACCGATTCCTTAAAAGCTAAAATTGGACCCTTCCTCCCGCGTGGGATTTCTAGGTTTTAGACCCGGAGTGTTTCTGGGTTATCGGTAGGTAGGGATAAATTTTTAGGGTGCTTGGTCGTGAGGGATTTTTTAGGTTTCAAGGACCGTCTGTGCTGTATATGTGCGGGAAGGCATGATTTTTCGGGGATGATTGCTAGAGATATGTCTGTCCGATTTTGGCATATCATATATCATTAGAATAGTGTTTTCGAGCACTCTTTATCTGTATGGTCATCTTGACTAGATTTCTTCATATATGATAACTCAAAATTAGACCTTCCTCTCTCCCACGCGGGGATTCTAAGGTTTTGGGTAGGGGAATATTTCCATTAGAATCTCTGTCGACCAGAAGCCGAAAGTCACATCCAAGATCCATATTTCATCATAGCCAGAGGAGGGTGACAAAATTGGGTGTCTATAGAATGCCCCTCTTTGGCCAATGCCTATGCCAATGGCCAAAGGGTAAAGAAAAGAATGAACACATTTTGTCCCCGAGCATATATCGCCGCATCTTCCCTGCCATTTACGGAGTTAAAAAAAAATGCAGTAAATAATATCTCTAAAGTTTTAGGACTTACCTGGGCTACCAATTGGGGGAAAGGAATTCGTTGCTCTTCCAATCCCGTAAAAAAAAAGTTAGTACGTTGATCGTGATTCTTCCTTAGTGGGCTGATGCTTCATATAAAAATATAGTCTCCAGGCTGGGTCTTTCAAGCCAATCTGGACTATCTGGGACCAATGGTTACAAGAGAGGAATTCACTACTCTTCTAATCTTGCAACAAGTAAAAATGTCTGATGCTTGGATTTTCCTTAGCTGGGCTTCACATGTGCCGGTTCAGGGATTTGGTCTATGAGATCGGGCCACTTAGATCTGACTCAAAGAGAAAGGGCCTGTGCGGTTGACAACATTGGACCACCGGGCTGAATAAAGGTGATTGCCACAGGGCCCAAGAATGCAATTGGGCCACCTGGGGCCAAGTTAATGAGATTGGGCTGCCTGGGGCCGGGTAAATGAGATTGGGCCACATGGGGTCGGGTCAATGAGATTGGGCCACATGGGGTCGGGTCAATGAGATTGGGCCGCCTAGGGCTAGGTAAATGCAATTAGGCCACTTGGGGCCGAGTCAATGAGATTGAGCAGCCTGGGGCTAGGTCAATGAGATTGGGCCTCTTGGGGCCGGGTAAATTATGTCTCCTCTTGATTTTTCCTTGATTCTTGATTTTTGGTTTAGAACTTGATTTTTGACTTTGATTCTTGATGTTGATTTGGAATTTAAAAAAATTTTTTTTTTTTTTTTGTATCAAATGGGTCCCCTCTCCTGTTCATTCTTCATTCTAACTTTTTTGAGTGAAGTGAGTTCCTAGAACCCTCTGGTTTTTCTTGAAGTTTTTCCTCTTGTTCTTGGTGTTCTTCATTTTGCTCTTGGAGTTCTTAAAGATATTCATCTTGTTCTTAAGGGAGGAGCTATTTGGAGAATTTGACATTCTTGTGGGTTTTTGTGCAAATTGGAAAACCTTTTGGGGATTTTTAAAATTTCTAAAAGTTTTAAGGGCTTTTTGTAATTTTTGAAAATATGGCTAAAAGGAGGAAGAGGAAGAATCTGGGAGAGGTCCAGCTCAAGAGTTGTAATAGTCCTTCCCATAGGGATGAGGGCCGGGCCGATTGGTATTTCAGGCAAACCTTTCACAACAGTCGGAATCACATCTGCAACTCCATATGGGGTTCCTGGGTAAGTCCTTATATTTCATTCCTTATTTTGATTATCTTTATTTCTTGTTTTGTATTGTTTTTGCTTTTTACTGCTTCTTTTCTTTCATTATTTATTTATTATTTCCATTAGCATGAGGGGAAGGAACCGCCTACCTTGTCCTCCTATAGCCACCCAAACATGGTTCAGTCCTAGTATAGGATGCTCCCTCGCAAGGTGAAAGAGATGATTGATGATACCTATATGTGCCGACTGGCCCTTGCAGAGACCCGGAAGTTTAATCCGGCATTGGTGGGGGCCCTGATGGAGTAGTGGTGGCCGAGTACTCACAATTTTCACCTTCTTGTTGGCGAGATCACCATTACACCTATGTGCTTCTATACCTTGACAAGAATTCCATTTGGGGGTAGAACCATGACCCTACTTGTAGGATTCCCGACTACCAGGGAGTTCATAGATCTGATCGGTATCACAATTAAAGCCAGCCAGACATGCATCCACCTAGGGGAGATTAGTGCCCGATGGTGGAAAGTTGGCCTGGGGGAGAATCCAAGCAACATGTCTCAGATAGCACTTTCCTTCTTGCTGTTTGCACGGGCCAGTGCCTCTTCAGTGACCTCCGAGGGGGAGTAGATATCCGCCTGTTGTTCTTCCTATCTTCGCACAATAGATACCGGACTAGGGTGGGCTGCCATGCATATCTCCCGCAGTCTCCACTCTGTCCCTATGGGGATAGGGGCCTCAAGGGGGTAGGCTGCATCATCCAGGTAACTTTCCTTCTCATATCTATTTTCTTTAACTCATTTGGTCTGCACTTTCTTACTTTGATTTCTTGAAACAGCCCTGGTGGTTTGAGCATCTGGGAACCATAGCACCTAAACTGAGGGATTCTGAGACATTCTTCTTCCCCCTAGCTGTAAAATAGGGAGATAACCATGTGGTCCGGGCTCGATGTCATCCTCCAAGGACCACCGCTTTTTTTTTTGAACGATCTCACCGAGGTATGCAATGTTTGATAGTGAAATTCCATTCACCGATGCTATAATTACCCTTCCTTGGTTTCGAGTTGCTTTGAGACCATTCCATGACCTTGTATTTTCAGATTCAGAGAGCCCACTGGGTTCCCCAACTGCTTGAGAACCGAGTCCTTTTTGGCCGTGGGGCCATGCCTAGTACTTAGGAGAGAGTAGTAAACATGGCGAATCGATTCATTTCCTTCTCTCTGTCTTCCTCCATCCACTATGCATTGTCCAATCCATGAAGATGAGATGAAGTACTTGGCTAACGGAGTATGGGAGGACTCCTTTCTTGATCTGGATAGAGACTATGGAGCCTTCTTGGAGCAGGAGATAGTGTGCACCCCTCTCGGTCCCAATGGTCCAGTGGCATGTTGCCCTTTCTTGAGTGTTTCCTACAGATTCTTCCTTGTTTTGGTCTTGACTGATGTTCTTTCAGGGGAGAGTGAGACATGTAGATCCTTCTGCTATTCGGTCACATGCTAGTGCTATCGATCCTTCACAAGCAGGGCCCTCTACCAGTGCCAGTAGGTCTCTCAGAGTCGCTATTGTTCATTTTCATGGCTTCCCGCCCGACCTATCCAACGCCAACCCAGCCCTCATCTTTTGGAGCTGAACATAGATGTAGATGCTTCCCTTGGGCTGCCTATTCCTTATGATTATGTGAGTATCTGATCATTTTCCAATTAAGCCTTGACTTCCTTTGGCTGATATGCTCTTTCTAAGGTGTCCCCAGAGGTCTATGCTGAGATTAGGAGAATGCACTATGGCCTGTGCGAGGTGATAGTTGCCAAGGATCGGGACATTGCCTGACAAGGTGCACTGATTGAGGACCTGACCCAGAGGCTGGAGCAAGTTGGAGTAGCATCTGTGGACTCCCTGGTGCTTCATGAGGATGGTTTAGAGTACGATTTAAATGATGGCTTCTGACCCATAGGGATTTGTTCCTGTATTTCCTGCAAACACAAACATGGATATTTTCTTTCCTTTTTCTTTTTCCCTCCCCTTGTTTGTTCATTATTTTATTTCAGCATCTCTATGAAAACTTACTTTTGGCACAAAGAAAATCTTTCTTCTTTCTTTTTTTTTTTTTTTTGTTTTCTTTTTTGTTTGCTTGCATTGCTTAGGCACAATCAATTCCATAACTCAAGTCATAATTAGAATAATCGATATAAAACAAAAATCCAGATACTTCCTCATTCCATAACCATGTGAATTACATGAAAAGAGGGACAATTTTCCAAACCCAGACGGGAAAAGGGAAAAAAAAAGGTGGGGAGAAAATTTCTTGAGGTGGGAAAGTTTACTAACTCTTCTGGTCCATCTCCTCGAGCCCGTATTGTCGATGATGTACATAGGCAAATAAAAGGACATGTTTTCAATCCCATCACCGACATATTGTGGCCAGGGGTCTTCACCAGAAAATCTGTTTGTGGCTTCCTTGGGCACCTCCATGAGATATCCTGCACAGTCCTTTCCTGCAAGTACTTCTTCCAATCAGTGATAAGGTCGAATTCCAGAACTTCCCTCTTATCCTGGTAACAAAAACTCTGATTGGGCTTCCCCTTAATGGTGTGGTGAGCTTCAATTTATCGAGGAGCCAAATCTAAAAAACAAAGGACTTCCTTGATAATGATCTAGTCCAAATTTATGGCCATAGCTCATGTCATCAAATCCCTTGAATGTTTCTGCAAGAACCGTAGGGACGATGTCACCTCCATTCTTTAACTGTTTAACTACCTCAATCAGAACAGATGGTGCACCATGCCCAGGAGTGCAGAGAACATAACGAGCTATTATGCAAAGTAAATAAGCATCCAGGAATCGCTACTGATGGATTCCTCCAATTGGTAGATATTGGACGAAGATCTGAGCCACCTTCAAAATGTCAATCTTCCCATACCTTACAAATTGCTTTACTTCTTTCCATCTGAAGAAATCCTGAATTTCCTCCAGCAATCATTCTTAAAGAGGGTTGGAACAAACTGCCTTTGGGTGGAGATAGCATACAAACCCAAAATTCTTCAAGATTTGGGCAAATCACCACTAATCCAAACTGAAATACATCCAGGTTAGCATCCCAGTGTTAAGGCACCTGTCGGAGCAATTGGTGATGTAGCTTCACACATCCAACTTGGCCAAGAAATGACACACTCATGGATTCCAGCAATCCTGGTGCTCTCATATTTATGTCCAAGGTCCATTTCCTCAATGTCTTATCCAACGAGACCATGAATTTTCCTCAAAACAATACAAACAACGAGACATGATGATTTATCAAAGCATTACTCATTAGCTAATGATTCAAACAAGCCTTTACCACTGTTGCATCAAGCTCTTCTTTTTTTCTTTTGACTTTGACTGATCAAGGGTGGAGAATAAACTGGTGCCAGGTGGCGATTTTATTTTAGGAGATAGAATCCTGGATAAGAATGGATGGACCATAGGTGAATGACAAATACCTAATGGCCTTGTATGCCAAATGGCAATTCTTGGGGGATAGAATGCTTGGTAAGAAGTGATGGACCAATGGGTGGATGATAGATACCTAATAGCCTTTAATGCTAAATGGCGATTCTTGGGGGACACAAACTATGATGATCTTTTAAGGTACTTTGATTATTAATCAAGGAACCAATTTATTACCTTTAGATGGTTGAGACCGCACTTGCACATGTCAAGTTGCCTACGTATCCCTTGAGAGGAATCAGGTCTGACGTAGTTCGGGCCATTCACCCTTTGAGATATAATATTTCTTGAGTTGATACATGTTAATTAGTCTGGGTATTTCTTCACCATTGTGATCTATGAGTTTCACAGCTTTGCCTGGTAGAATTTCTTTGACAGTGAATGGGCCGCTCCAGTTGGGCTTGAATTTTCCTCTTAGGTCATGAATTTGGGCTCTTTGTTCTCAAAGAACAAATTTTCCCACCTCTATGTGGTGGGGCTTTACATTTTTGTTAAAGGCCCTGGCCATTCTTAGTTGATACTTCTTCAGATTATCCATGGCCTTTATGCGCCTTTCATCAAGAAAATTGAGCTCGTCATGTCTGGCCTTCACCCACTCTCCTTCAGGTAGCTGACTATCAAGAAGAACCATTAGGGATGGTACCAGGATTTCCACGAGTAGAGCCACCTCAACCCCATACACCAAAGAGAAAGGAGTTGCCCCTGTTGAAAATTGTACAGAAGTCCGATATGCCCATAAGGCAAGGGATAACTTATTAGCCCAATCCTTGTGTGTTTTTGCCATATTCTATAGAATGACTTTGATATTCTTGTTAGCTGCTTCTACTGCCCCATTGGTCTGTGGCCTGTAAGTGGTAGAGTGATGCCTTCTGATACCGAATTTTGTGTAGATTTTATCGGTCTTACCCCTGAAATGGGATCCCTGATCTGATATCAATTCTTGAGGTACTCCATATCGGGAAATCATGTTTTCCTGGATGAACTTGGATACCTTAGCAGATGTGAGGACTTCATAAGACTGAGCTTCTACCCATTTGGTGAAATAATCAATGGCTACCAAGATGAACTCGTGGCCATTGAATGCTTTCGGGTTGACCTTTCTAATGTATCGATGCCCCAAGTGGAGAATGGCCGAGGTGAACGAGCGAATGTAACTCTGTTGGTGGGATATGTATGATGTTAACAAATATCTAACACTTGTGGTATTTTCTGACAAAGTCCATGCAATCCACTTCCATTGTGTTCCAGTAATATCCTAGCCTGACGATCTTCTTAGATAACATCTTGGCATTCATGTGGGGTCCACAAAGACCTTGATGAATTTCTTCCATAATAGTTGTAGCTTTTTCCTCATCTACACACAACAACTGTATTCCATCATAGGATCTCTAGTATGACAGAACCTCTTCGAGAATAAACTGGGTGGTATATCTTCTCAGAAACTTCTTCTCTCTATCAGTTGCTTCAACTGGATACTTCCTTTCCCTGATGAAATCCACTATATGAGGAAACCAAAACCGACCATCCACAGAGAGAGTTCACTAAATTTTGAAAAAAGACCTACTTTTTATTCTACCAAGAATGGTGCTTAGCCATAGGGTTGTACTATACCATAGAAGCCAAGGTTGCAAGGGCATCAGCAAACCTATTATCATCCCTCTAGAAGTATTCGAACGAAATCTTCTCTAAGTGTTTAATCACCTCTTCCAGATGCTCTTGATATGGCTTCAGCTTCTCATCTCTAGTTTTCACTTTCCCTATGTCTAACGATGACAATGGATGAATCTCGTAAACCTTTATCCTTTTCATCTCAATGGTTAAAGTAATTTTGAGCCCTAAAGCACAAGCGTCATACTCAACAATGTTATTGGTACAGGGGAAGTCGAGGCGGAATGACAAAGGTAAATAAAGACCATCAGGAGTGACAAGCAATACTCCCCCACCACATCCCTTCTGATTGGCTGCTCCATCAAAGAATAATTACCATTCATTAATTGTGTCTTCTTCCCTATTACGGTGATTCCTTCATCAAAAGGCATCATCCAAGGATCTTCCATCTTCTATGGGGTGGGCAACCAAATGATTGGCTATGACTTGTCCCTTGATAGATTTCTGAGTAATATAGATGATGTTAAACTCTGATAGCACAAGTAACCAACGGGCCATCCTTCCTGTTAAGGCAGGTTTCTTGAAGAGATATTTGATGGGATCCATCTTTGAGATCAAACCGGAAGGAAACCATGTAGTGTCATAACCTTTAGTTGCCCAAATCAATGCAACAAGTTCTTTTCAAAGATGTGTATCGGTCTCATATTCCGAAACTTTTCGGGTAAAATGGCATACTGCCCCTTTATGTTTCCTTGGGCTAGCAAAGAGCCGATGGAATATTCTCCCACGGACAAACAAAAGTGGTGCTCCTTCCCGACAAAGGTCAATTGGGGGGTTCATCGTACTTCTTGATCTTGTCAAAGGCTTGTTGGCATTGGTCATTCCATTCCATAGGGATACTTCTTTAGCATTTTGAAAATTGGTTCATTGTAGTCAATTGAGCTATGAATCGCTAATATATTAGATGTGCCCGAAATCCTCATATTTGCTTCTCAATCGGGGGGGCATTTCTGAATTGCCTTGATCTTGATAGGTCGACTTCAATGCCTCTTTTACTCACCAAGAAGCAACAATTTTCCCCCCATTGTCCCGAATACACTTGAGGTTGAACTTCAGCTAATATTTTGATTCTTTCAAAGAAATTGCTTTAGTGTGGGAACATGCCCCAAATCTTTAGACTTTACTATCATGTCGCCCCATAGACTTCCACATCTTTTTCATTATGTCATGCAATATAGCCGCTGCACTTTGATAGGTTCCCCATTCTTCAACCCAAAAAATGCATCACCTTGTAACAATAGGTTTCCTATGGAGTGGTGAATGATGTTTTTCATGATCCTTTGGGTGCATGCTTATTTGGTTGTATCCTAAGAATCCATCCATGAATGATAATAAAGCATCCCCCGCAGAACCACCAATACATCAATTGACGAATGGGAAGTCATCTTTAGGGCTTACTTTGTTAAGATCTTGGTAGTCTATGCATATTAGTACCTTTCCATCTTTCTTGGATCGTACAATATTGGCCAACCATTGGGGATACTTCACCACTTGTAAGAAACCCGTATTCCATTTCCTCACAACTTCTTCTCTAATCTTCTCACTCCATTCAGGCCCCATTCTTCTGATCTTCTGTTTTACTAGCTTTACCCTAGGGTAAGTCGGTAATCGATGTTGCATAATGTTGGGTTCGATACCAAGCATATCCTCGTAAGACCAAGCAAAGATCTCAGCAAATCCCTTCAGAAGATTACGCATCTGTTCTGCTTCTTTATCATCAAGGATTGTGCCAATTTTTTACCTCTTGAAGGCATTGGTCAGTTCCTAGACTAATAACCCGAGTATCCTCACGGATGGGTTGGGCTTTCTTTGGTTTGCATTGCTTTATTAATTCTATTAAGATCATCATCAAAAAAAGGAGGCAAGTCATACTCAGAATCAGAAATCATATTCATGAAAGAAGGAGTAACAGACTCATCATATAAGGACTCTAGACTCTTCTCAAAAAGGGAGATTGACACAGAATCACAAACAACAAATTTGACTACAGACTAGTTGACTCAATAGCATGAGCAAACTTGAAGTTTTCCCCAATGCTTGTCCAGTTCATAAGTGGTTCAGTGGCGTGATGGATGAGGAGATGTGGCAAAGGGCCTTCTTCGCCTTCTGAGAAAGTTGTTGCTATTTCTTTAGTGGTACAATGGTTCTTCAGGACAGGTGTCTGCTTCTTTATGAATACCAGCTGATCAATCTCGTGCTCTCGGAAGCCAAACTTTCTGAGGGGTGAAGATTGATGGAGACTGCTCAATCCTTTTTCTTTAAAGTCTATCTTTTTGAGCCGGTTGAGGGATGCCATCCCGGTACCTCGGTCACATCTTTGACCACCTTCATAAGCCTTCCCATTGCAATTGGTTCAGACACAATACATACAAACCATCATCCTTTATGCTCTCCTCTGTTTTGCGTACACACTTCTTCCTCTGAAAGGATGGGGCTTGAGCTCATGCAACTCTCGGGCTCTAGGCTCTTGTAGGAGAGAGCAAATGAAACCTTTCAAATCCATGGGAAGCGGCAAACTCCAGGTGAGCCTTATCTTCTTCTCCCATTCTCTCTTCATGTGAATTTGAGGACTAAGTGTCTCCTTTGATTGTATCAATATTGTAGATTCATCAGAGGAAGATCCAGTCTCAATCAGTGCAATTTCTACTATCCCAGTGATGCAACTGTCTAGGTCACCTTCTTTGACTAACATTTTCTGTTGTTCCATTTCATGAGTCACCTAATCGAACTTGTCTTGGAAGAAAATTTCAAGTCCTGGCTGCATTTTTGTGGTGGCTTCATTAAACCACGGCTCCACATTTCCACAAAAGGGAAAATCCTCTCCTTCTTTCACAAAGTATCCATTGAGAGTAGGGTAGTAAGTGACGGAGATCTTCCTAGTCATCCTCAACACTTTCTGCCTTTGACAGTTGGAGTGTACCCGAGACCATTCTTTCCTTTGTTCACCTCCAAACTAGGCTGCTTTAGAACTCCTTGGTGATATTTCCCATTCCCATGCCAGGAAAATACTGCATGTTCTTCATCATTTGATTCACTGGCGGATTCTAGATGGCTTCATAGTTAGCCGGGATTTTCTCCTTTGGAGCTTCTTTGGCAATAACTATGCAAGTGGTGTCTATTTCAAAACCACTCAGCTGCACCACCTGGTCCTATTCTTCCCCGTTTTCAATGTTGGCCAGAGTGTTAACCACTTCAGGATCTCCGGCCACTAAGACCACCTTCCCCTCATGAAACAACTTCATTTTTTTATGGAGACTAGAGGACACCGCCTTCACAGGATGCAACCAAGGCCTTCCCAAGAGCATGTTAAAAGCTGTTGGTATAACAATGATTTGGAAATCAACATCAAACTTCATCAGGACAATCTTTATAGCAAGGTTAATGATGCCAAGGATTTTCCTCTTGGTATTATCGTATGCCCTTATGGTTTGGATGGTTGGCCTCATTTCTTCCAATTTGACACCGATACTCTTTGCTAATCTCTATGGCAGAACATTCAAAGTGGACCCATTGTCAGCAAGAACATTGGGAACTACTTTGTTAAGGCATTCAACAGTAATGTGGAGAGTCCGATTGTGTTGGGTTTCCTTAGGAAGCTCAGAATCTAAGAACATCAGGGACTGCACTACATATGTTGCTCCTACTATATGTGTGAGGTGTGTCAGATTTATCTCTATCATCACTAGCGTATCAACGAGAGACTTCAAGACTGCTTCACAGTGCAAAGTGGACGCCATCAACAATCCCCAAATGGAGATATTTGCCTGGGATTTCTTGAGTTGAGCCAAGACTGGGTTCTTGGCTCTTTCTTTACCATGCTAGGTCCGGCCTCATTAGCCCTTGGTTGCTCTACTACTAGAGCCTTGCCCTTGTAGTCTTTCCCACTTCTAGTTTCCATCACATTGATTAGTTTTTTCACAATAATCTCAGTGGGATAACTATCTTCATCATCACTATTGGTTAGGGTGATTATCCCCACATAGAATCATCTTCTTCTGATTCTCCTTCCCTGCTTGGGGTGGAAATTCAAGGACCTCCACAAATATCCACCGCCCTGGCTCGTAGCTTCTTGACTGCATTGGAAAGCTGTTGGAATACAGTGTCTATTGCCTCTACGATTGTGTCATCTGGTCCTATTTCCTCCAGGTCATCCAATTGCTCTCGATAGTAAAGGTCACTGATGGTTACTTCCCCTAACATTTTTTCAATTTCTTCTACCCTTTCTTGCATTCTCAATGTGTTGGAATACACTTCACACAGTTTTTCTTCCAAATCAAATGTGGAGTATTGTTCATCCTTATAAACTTGCATTGGCTTTCCAAATTTCCCCCTCATTCTCTGAATCTGATGTAGAATCATCTCCCTAGATGCATAGGGAAGGGTAAATGCCACTTGTTGGATCAGCTATTAGTTCATCATTGCCAATGGCATAGACTGAGAAACATATTGGATGTTCTAGTGAGTAATATTCTGACTCATTATCATAATCATTGTACCAAGGCCCTTAGTAGTCATCCTAATTTGGATAACCATCATCCTCTCGAGAATTAGAGTCATCTTCATTTTCATCCTCATCGTCGTCGTTATCATCCTCTTCTTTACTGATTTCATTCCCCCTTGATTCTTCATCAGATTCCTTAGGACCATCATATTCTCCGGCATCCAAATGCTCGTAATATTTAGAGCGTACGGATCAAAAGATTTCTATAGGGTTGGTCCTATCATTACTGGCTCAAAGTTGGACCAGTCCGGACTCATCATCCTCTGTGTCACTTCCTATAGGATTAAGGAAGTGTATTCTTTGATCTGCTCCCCTATAGCCAATGTGGTTACTGCTCTGAGAAGATCAGCTATAATCTCTTCAATTACCTTTGATTGTCTTCGTTACAAAGAAGCTAAATTAGAGAAGTGGATCACTCCTAGTCTTCCCCTAATGCATTTGTGACCCCGCTCATGAAGTCATATTTGGGGAATCTAGTAGTGCAAGAATATCCTTCTAATTGTACCCATCCGTCCATCCTTCTTTGGGTTATACCAAACCTTGAGAATGGGATTGGTACCCCGGTGATGAGGGATATGAAGTGGGATGGTATGAAGATGATGTAATGTGAGAGGTAGGATATGAAGATTGGGGGTGATAGGATGAAGAGGTTCCTCCACTTTGATGGTAGGAGAAAGGTTGATGATATGGTGGAGGCTGATAATAGGGAGAATAATATGGCAGAGGCTAGTAATACGGTGCGGTGGATTCTTCTGATGAGGAGGGATGGATGGGGGGCACCCGATCTTCTGACTCTTCCTCTAATGATTCTCTTCTTCTGGGGGCTATTATGATTCCAGCCCTTTGACTCATGATTTTCCTATAAGCATGGGTATTCATATGATTCTTCTGAGCTCTAGGTACAATGAGTTGAGTGGGGTTACTCTCCGTAGTTTCTTCATCCAGATTGTTCACATGATCAGGAAGTGAGCTGGTATTGACATCAGGAGGCTGTTTGATCTTAACCTCAATGGTTACATTGTCTACCAAGCCTTGAATTGCATGCTGTAAACCCAAGCATCTTTTATTATTGTGCTCCTTCTGAGTGTGGTAGGCACAATACTCATGGTCCCTATACCAAGCTAGAGGAGGGTTTCTGATTACTCTTGGAACCACTGTCCCTAGCAATCCTTGCTTCTTTAACTTTCATATGGCTGTTACGGGCATTCCTGCATCGAAATCTACCTTTTTTGGGTGAGGAGTTTTGGGTGGGTATCGCTTGTATTATGAAGGGTTGTGAAGGGTGGTGGGAGACCGACCGGAATCGCACTCACCATATTAGTTTTAGACCCCTTCCCCATCCACTCGAAGTGTTTTAACTTGCATCTTGGGAGGATTCTTGATACGGGCCTCTCGAATTCTATTTCCACCCATGTGCTAGTATTATGGCATTAAAAGTTTGCAAATGATGATAGTAAAGAACATCATAATGGGGCTTTGACAAGTTCTCTATTAACATGTCTACCTACTCTGCTTCTGAAGGCTATCTGCCATCTTGGCGGCCTTGTCTCTGAATCTCATCAAGAAGGCGATGAATCCTTCTTTAGGTGCTACCTCAACGTTTTCAAGCTTCGGACGTTTCACATCCAAACAAAGAATTGGAGTATTTTTTTGGGAAGGCCTTCACCACCATCACCTAATTTAGTTTATGATGACTCCAACCTGGAGCCATCTCAATGCTGGTCCTGATAGGGTTAACATGAAGGACTATCCCATCTGGTTATTTGCAAGTTGCCATAACTTGGCGATGTTGAGGAAGACCTTTAGATGAGCCTTGGGGTCTCCTGACCCATCAAATCTATCACCGCCACTTGAATTTTTTTGAAATTCTTGCCCAAAGAAGAAATTCATTTTAGAATCCACCGCTTGGTCTTCCGAGCCTTTTCCACTCAAATCATATCCCAATTCTAACTACCCCGAGCTTCCTTTCTTTCTCTGTCTCAAGGCTCAAAGAGGATGTGTGCTCCCCCTTTACCATTAGGATGGGAGGTGAAGATCCTCTCAGATCGGTTGGGGACATCCGGGGCCCCCCAGTCAACTCGGAAGAATTCCATGATGACCTATAGCCCTTTCCCGTCTACATCCCCCCGCTTCCGCCAACTCACCCCGGATCAGCCGGGGGGTTCGGGGCGTTGGGATCCTCTTTGACTTCAGCCATCCCCTTTGATTTTAGCCATTTCTACCCAAGGTCTCCACAGATAGCCCCGTGCCTCTTCGGGTTTCCATGTCGTGGATCCATGCTTACCGGGCAGAATCACCTAGTAGTAGACAATCTTGAAGAGATGATAGAGGTGATTCGGATATAGGCGGTTCAACCGATACCCGACGCACCCAAAAGGGGCCCCGTGAATACTTGAGATGTGGAATTGTGCCTGAACCAAAAGTGGTTTATTTTAGGATTCAATTTCCCCAAACCCCCCTTTTCCCACTCACAGATTATCAACCAATGATCCATCAAAATTTAAAATCTAGATAGGGGTGGATGGGGGTTATGCCCCGTCCACCCAATGTCATAAGTAGGGGATTCATAAAAAGGGGGTTGTCGAGAACATTCCCATAAGACATTTCATGTAATAAAGTCATGCTTCCCTTCTTTTTTCCCACTGGGTTTCCCTTTTCCCGATTTTCTCAGATTTGGGGCTTGAGGGGGTGGGGAAGATTCCCGAGTCAGATCTAGTTTTTTTTCCTTAAAGAGGAGGGAACATTTTATCCAAAACCCACTTTAGTAAAGCAAACAAGTTTTACAATTAGCTTGGGCGCCCTAGCTTTTTCATCTATTTTCTACATGATGCAACCGTGGATGCAATAGGTCGAAAAAACTTCCTTGACAGGATCTAAATATATAATACGTGATCCTTTTGATATACCCGTAGGTATGAGATCAAGGGGGACTTCTTGCCCATTACTTGTGACCACACACAAGGTTAAGCAATTGGCCATAGGGTGGTGGAACCGTGGAGTGTTTTGAAAAGTGTAATGTAGGGCAACCATCATTTGATCTCAATGTCGTAAGTGCTGACCTCCCGAGGGTGCCGCAAAATATGACATCCTCACCGCTTGATGACTCATTCGATCTCGAATGCTATAAAGTATAGACCTCCAAGGGTGTTATAAATACAACATCCTCGCTATTTGACAATACCTTCCACTCTTTTTAGGAAAAAATTTTTTCGAGTATTCCATGACATGCCCCTCCCGAGGGGGCATAGGGGAGCCCTTTTGTCAAATGATTTGACTTCAAGCACGATGCATGATATGGTTAGAAAATACAATTACAAACAGGGGTTAACCCCCAAACACTTTTTTAAACAAATGTGGTGGAAAATGTTCTTGTATTTAAAGGTAGCATCTAGGATTGAAGCTTGACTTTACCCCCAAAGGGGAGCCCCCCGTCCGATTAGCTGGAGATGGATGGGTTATGCATCCTATCCTCTCTCTCTCTCCCCTTCACCTTCATAGCGGGGAGGTGGTGAGTAAGGTGTGCTTTGTTTGGCCCCCCCCCGCCATATTGCCACTTGAGATACGTGGGGGCCTTTTCCCAAGATTTAAAATTCATCATTTGAGACGGGATTTTGATGATGGTCCAATTCGAGATTGAGATCATGTAAATGGGGTTTAGAGTCACCACCTAGGGTTATGAGCCTAGGACCTGTGGGTCCGACTGAGAAAAGGGCCTATAATTTGGTCTGGACTAGAGATTTAGGGTGTTTGTTATAAAGTTGGGAAGGTGTTACACCCAATCGACCGGTTCAACGGATTCTTGCTAGATGCTTGAGAACAACATTTTCAATAATTATTACTATTCCACATGTATGGCTAACTTATCCCCATATATAATTAATTAATTCAAACTATTATATACATTAAAACAAGGCTTATTAGATATCTACATTATGCTTAGATAAGGGGATGATACTGAATTTTCCCCCCATTTCAAGTCAAGAGGGTGGGCCCTTGATTGGAAAGGTGTAAAGCCTTTGTTTCCGGCTCAAAGGAAGATGGTCTTGACCTCCAACTTCCTTTCTTGAGAGATGCTAATTGTGATGGTATCCGGACAGAGTTTCAACTAGGAACGATCGCCGGGGTTTTAAGCCGCTAGGGAAGGCTATTTTGGATTTGGATTTGATTGGAGAGCTTGCTAGGGAAGGCTATTTCGGGCTTGGGATGAGGTGGCACTCTAGTAGAGTTTCCCGGGGGTAGGCTAAGGGAGGGCTAGGCTAAGGGGGGACTTTCGCAGCTTCCACTAGGAATGGCTATTTTGAAAATATTCCGGGCACTTAGCAGGTTTGGCTAGGAAAGGTTATTTCGGGCATGAGGTGGCACCCAGAGAGTCAGGGGGAAAGGAAAAGGGGGGTTAGGCTAAGGTGGCACGACAGAGCTTCTATTGGGGTGGGCGACGGGATTTGCAGAGCTCACTGAATGGCTATTTCTTGAAATATTCCAGAAATTTGGACAAAAAGGGGGTAGGAAAGGCTATTTCTAAAAGAAATGGGAAAATCTAAAATGGATTGAAGAACCCCAAATTTCCAAGAACCCTTCAAGATCCGATCAAAGTTTCAGATCATAACAAAGATTTTTTGTACACCAAGAACCTCAAAAAGGGGGTTTTATATCATGAACACTCAAGAACACTCAAGGAGGTGGCTCAAGAAAATATTTTTTTGGAAAAAAAAAGGATCTAACTAAGAACTTGATTGAAGATTCAAGACCCCAAGAACACTTAAGATCCAAATGAGTTTTCAGATCTTAAAGAAGATCGCCCCA
>CM040970.1:46392194-46408295 GCA_022985045.1 Macadamia tetraphylla | reverse complement strand
ATCTTCTATAAACCACCTCAATAAAGATACTTGTGTACATAAGGCAGATTAATAACAATATTTATACAAGACAAGCCAATGTTACTATGATGGGGAATGTACCTTGGATGGATACAAGAACCTGGTTGATCGACCCCAATTAGAAACAAGATATGAACCTGTTGATTACAAGAAACACCAAACATCGACCTGATTTTCTTCTTTGATCATGTTAGCAGAAGTACAAGAAAAATAAGAGATGCTAATATTCAGTAAAAGGCAAACCCTCGGTTTCACTTATGAAAAGAACTAAAGAATTATGGATATTCTGATAAGGTTTGGGAATTAGAAGATTTAATGCACAAACACGATGTATCAACAAAAGGCCTAACAGGATGGAAGGAGAGAAGCTCGGGAGGCGATTCAGCCCTTGATAAAGATCACGATCCCAAGGGTGGTTGGCCTCCGGATTGACGTGAGTGCCTTGATTACGTTTTTCGAGACCCGTTTCCCTCAAGTTTGAATGGGGACACGGCCTTGTATCACATGTTGAAAATTGAGGAAGGCGGGATGTTTGGCAAGGACCGAGGTTGTGCAATCGAGGGGGCAATAGGGGAGGAAGGTGGCGCCCTACCCTCTATGGTGGGACTTAAGAACCCCCCATGGGTTTGAGTTTGAAACCCTATTGAAAACCCACAAAAAAAACAAGAACACGAATCTAATAAAATTATGGAGGATCGATTTGTACCTTTCACCTAGTATGTAAGATGATTGATGTTGGTCACCCCACTTTCACTCTATTGGCTTGGCTATGGATCTTCTAAAACCCCCTTAAACCTCCTTGGTTCTCTCACTTTAGTGGAAAAAGGGGGAAGAGTGAATAAGGGTTTTAGGGCCCCAAAACCTAGTATTTATAAATCGTCCCCGCACTAAAAACCCTAAACCACAATGGGTTGACCCAAAGATACCCCTAAGCTTGAGAGTGGACCGAAGGGTTCATGAAATTTGACCCCACCCATTTAATCAACCAATAATTAATTTAGCCCATAAATCCAACAATCTCCCATTTGGGCTACATTAATTATAAGGATGTCTTTAAATTGGGGGCCCAAAGAATCTTATTACATTAACCACTTTTCGGGGATTCGCTTGAAAAATCACTCACATCAAAAAATTGTAAGATACACCTCAATATACGCATACAACTTCTTTTTTACAAACATAAGTAAGTTTCTTAACACGAATCTATTTGGGGTACCATCAAGAAATATTGACATATCCTCAAATTAATCGTTGTCATTCTATGTAGGTCCTTAATCGAGATATTAACCTTCAATTTTGGGAAATCGCTTTTTACCCGGGTTTTAAAATCAAACCGCCCCCATAAACCCGGGCAAATATTGCCCATGAATTTACAAATACTCTTTAAAAAGTGGCAAAAATTTTTTGAATTTGACAAAATATTGCCTATAAACCGAGACAAATTTTCGCCTATAAAAAAAATTTTCAAATGAAATCATAAACCAAATATTTCAAGAAATAACTGCATAAAGTAAATGCTAAAAATTAACCATAATTCATCAAACTGTCCCCAAAACATATGGGCTAAGGTTCAAAATATAAACAAATACTAAACAAAACCAACTCCCACTAATCAAGCATTTCAAATAACGTATGTAAAGAAATCCTAACTACTTGATGTGCCCAAAATTTTATTTACTCTAAATTTTGATGACGCCTCCCCTCACCCTTTATTAGTATCATTCTGCTTATAAACCCCCGAATTTTTCCCTTTTTCTCTAACCATTTCTTGAAAATAAAACAGTCCTTCTTCACATGTCCTTTCTTATGGCCCCGGAAACACCCCACGTTGTTGGTATTCTCTTCATCCTGACCCTTTTTGAGATGTGTCAATTTCTTGAGAGCTATTAGCCCTTTCATATGGCTTGACGCCCTTTTGGGAAAAAATTTTTGTTCCTTCCGCTTGGTCCACCGAAGATCCCTTGTGGAAAGTTGCATGTGCACTCTCAAACCTAGTTTGTTTCAATTTTTCTTCCTCTTGAGTGCAAATGGAAATTAGTCATTTAGGCTCCAATCGCCCTTTAAAAGGAAATGTAGGTAGTTTGGGAAAACCCTTTAAAATTGACTAGGAGGTATTAAAGGGCAATATGTACAATATATTCTTCATCGATTCAGATTCCAAGACCCTTTAAGTTTCCCAAAAGATCGGAGCTACACCCAAAATGTATTCTCTAACACCCCACATCCATCATACCTTGTATTCATTAGGGTCATCAATGTGGTTTCAAAATTTTCTTGTTGTGTTGAAATTCCTTTAATAGCATCCAGAATTCTTTTGCGTTTTCTTTGATCTCTATGTTCCCAAGATAATTTCGGGAAACCCCTTTTTTAAAACTAGTATGCACTTTTTTTGCTTCACCATTTCTTAAACTTGGTCCTTTCAAAGACCCTTTAAAATCCGGGAGAGGCTCCCGTTTAGGCTCCTAATGCCAAGTCTAAGTCAAGAAGACCCAAAAGCAAATCTAATTCCTCCACCCACCTGAAGGGTTTCCCAAATGGTTAGGCTTTAAATCAAAATTGTGTGGAAGAGGGGTGAGGCTTATGGATCAACCAACATTGTGGATATTAAATAATGGGTTGAACCCATGATTGTTTGATATTAAGTTTAAAGCCCATGTAAATTAAATAATGGGCTGAACCCCTGATTGTTTGACACTAGACCTAAACCCCTGTCTTGCTTAAATGAGTTAATTTTAGGAGTTTTAAATCAAATCAAAATACATTTAATGATCTAATTTTAATGATATGTTTATTTAAAATTGTATGTTGTATTTATTTTAATCATTGAAACAAGAGAGTATAAATCAATGCTTTGAAAAATGTATATGTTATTGGTTACCATGAAATTGGGAAAGGTCATAGAAGATCCATAGCCAAGCCAATAGAGTGAAAGTGGAGTGACCAACATCAATCATCTTAAGATACTAGGTGAAAGGAAAAATCGATCCTCCATAATTTTATTAGATTCGGTTCTTTTTTTTCCTGTGGTTTCCTCAATAGGGTTTCAAACTCAAACCCATGGGGAGTTCTAACAAGTGGTATAAAAAGGGCCCCACAGGGGACAAGAATCATTGAATTTTTTTGAAATGAAGATTTTGATTATTATTTAAAAACCCGATTTGATTAAAAATCATGAAAATCATAAAATCGTAATTTTACCATCATTTAAAAATTCTGTATGGGAAAATTTTTTTTAAAAAGTTGTAGATCACGAAAGACGGTCACCGATCCCCAAGTCCCCAAACCCCCGGGAGGAGAGAAAAAATTTAAAAAAAAAAAAAAAAAACTGATTTGGTTGTGGGGGTTTTTGTTTAAGAGGAGCAATAAACCTCGTGATGTTTTAAATTTTATGCATGATGAAAGTATATGAAATGGGATCTAAGGGGGACAAGGAGGATGTGGCCATGGGGGTTTTGTGGTTATTAAAGTGGATTGCTTAATGCTATTGGGATGCCGTAAAACTGGTACAAACAAATACAAAATTCATTTCCCTCGTCCAACATCATCATGCTTATAGGATTTTGCGCCGGATTTGTGAATTATGGAGGATCGATTTGTACCTTTCACCTAGTATTCAAGATGATTGATGTTGGTCACCCCACTTTCACTCTATTGGCTTGGTTTGGATCTTCTACAACCCTTAAACCTCCTTGGTTCTCTCACTTTAGTGGTAAAGTGGGGAAGAGTGAATAATGGTTGTAGGGCCCCAAAAACCCTAGTATTTATAAAACTCCCGCACTCAAAACCCTAAACCACAATGGGTTGACCCAAAAGATATCCCTAAGCTTGAGAGTGGACCGAACGGTTCATGCAATTTGACTCTCACCCATTTAATCAACCCGAATAATTAATTTACCCCTAAATCCAACAGGACATGTTTTATCGGAGGTGGAGATTTTGGGCACCCCACCCATGGTGCTTACCAAAATCATCATTCCTCAAGAGGCCTATGAGGAACGATTTAAAGCTTTTCCCCTTGATAGGAAGGTTGAACTTTAGATTCCTATCCATGGATGATATATGAAAGAGGCGAGAGACATGGAATCTAAAAGGCGGGTGAAGATGGCACCAATGGGGAAGGGAAGCCCCTTTCAATTTAAAAGAGGGAGATATGGCAGAATGTGGAGAGGGAAAACTCACAAGAGTTGGGGTGGGTGCTCGATTCCAGCCGGAAGCCCGATTGGTTCATGCAAAGAATGTCAAAACTAAGTTGGTTTGGATCAGTTCCGACCGCCCCCTTTAATAACGGCATGAGAAGATCCTTCACAATGGCCAAAGCGGCAAGGGGCCCCTGGCATTGGATAGATGCACTGTTTCCACGATGGCCACTTTCAAGGGTCCGTAGAGATTGAAATCGGGAAATAGATTGGAAGAAATTCAGGGCGAGAGAAGACAAATAGGCACGGATGAGATTTTTTTTTTCAAATAGGTTATCCTCTATGAAGACAAAGTTGTCCGTGTGGCTCCCAAGAAGATGAGACATTCTGCCCACGCATGTAGGGACCAAGGAAACAGATGCGAGAGGAGGTGAAGGGAAAGGGGACCAAACTACGGGGGGTCACGCCAATGAAGGTGCTTCTTCCCCGGGGCAATGGCCACCGAGATGGAGGAAGGTTGAGAATAAAGTCTCCACATCGAGAAGGATTTCTTCCCATGAAAGAGCGATTTTTTCCTTATTCAAATCGACAATTTAAGTAATATTGAATGCAATCCCTTAATAACAATTTGAATGGAAATATTCAAATTGGTCGCCATTGGGAAAAGGATTGGGTTAAAGGGTTAGAATATTCTGATGGGGGTGGCCTTTGGGGAACTCCGAGGAGGAATATGACTTGGGTGCATCTGGGGCGGACTCGATGGTGGGTCAAGATGGGTGGTCAATGGATCGATGGTGAATCTCGAGTGCTCATGAACCAACAAAATTCTGCCGTTATGAAGAAGACGCAGCCCTTCCTTCGGGGTGAGCTCAGACATCACAATGATGCCTTGCAAGTTGCTAGATATAACCGAGAGTCATCTCATCCTATAACCACGGGCAAAGGGAGAGGAGGGCGGCCACACGCTTAAACGGGGGGATTCATCATGGGAATGGGAGGAACCAACCAAAGGTAATGGTTCGACAATGTCATTTCCCTTTTTAACCCTTTAAAGGTGAGTGGCGGCATGGTGGTGGTCAACCATAGTGAGGTGGAACAGATTGACAAGGCTCTCGGAGAGGGAAGCATTAGAAGGTGTGCAAAAGAGACAAAAAGGGAAACATGTCATCAATACGGAGCGATTTTGTGCAAATCTGATCGCATTGCTTCATAAAAAATAGCAAATGAAGGCCCTCATTGGAATATTAGAGGGATAAAGAAGGCTACCGCAGGTTAGCCTTGAGAAATATTCTAAGAGATAAAAGGCCTAAATTTTTTATGCATTGTCGAGCCTCCGGTGTCCTCCGATGTTTTTCCCCTGGCTGTTTTTTAACAAGCTGGATTTTGACTATGATTTTATCCATAATGAGAGAGTCGACGGTGTTTGAGATTTTAAATGTAACCACAAACGATGCATCGCTGTAGCTACGGATCCAACTTAGGAGAGCAACCACTTTATTTTTGCTTATTTTATAATGTGAAAGTGAACCTATTAATAGTTGTGATCTAATTCTAACTACCGCCCCAAACATATGTATCTAAAATAACGCCCCAACCATTCGTCATCCAAAATTTAAAGACGCAAGCCATGCAATTAAAATTAAATAAATAAATAACCTGAAAATAAACAACCCATGCAATTAAAAAAATAATAAAGAAAAAAATGTTGAAATAAAAATAAAGTAAAAGAAAGGGGATAAAGCTAGAGAGAGACTCACAAGTAGGTTTCTCTACTTAGTCCGAGGGATGCATCATAATATGAGCTTCCCTACTTGACCAGAGAGTCACTCTTACAAGGATTACTCTACTTGGCTTTAGGGATAGGGAGACAATTAAAATAAAAGCAATAAATTGATGGTTCTATGGTTAGGAGGGGCAAAGCCAACAAATACACTAGCCATGAACCTTGGGGGAAAGGGATAGCAATAATGTAACGACTTAAATTAAAATCCTAAATTAAGAAAAAAAGGATAGTTAGAAGAGGGAATAAGAGGGGGGAGAGAAAACTACGGAATGAGCCTACTTACTTGAACTTCAACCTTTGAACTGAAAACTTGATCGATTTGAGATACTACCAAGTTTAAAAACCAGATTTGGAATAAACCAAATCTGAAATTTCTAGTATTAGAGAAAAAATGTCACACCTGCTCACAGAAACCCTGTAACCGATCGGTGACCGGTTAACCCCGTTAACCCAAACTCATGAGGATCATCTGAAAAGACCCAACCACAAAGATACACACATCTAAGATAAACGCTCAAAAGTTCAAAGGAAGACTTAATTTATTCGAATACCCCCAATATACTTGACACCCAAATTGTAGTATATAGATAAATACATATGGGCCCGCAGGCATGATATTTACACAAAAAGAATAACAATTCATGTATCAAGTACACAAAAGGGGTCATCAAAAGAATAAAAAGTAAAACCCCAGACGCGTAAAATCAGGGTCCCAAGAAGATGCCTCAGCGTAACCGTGCTGCTTTATACTCCCTGGGACCCACCAATCTTCATCGAAAACTCAAATGTGGGGCCGACCCTTGATCTTCAGGGTGGTGACCGCAAAATCATCTAAAAGAGGTGCACACGGGGGTGAGCTCACTAGCTCAAGAAGTGAAAAGAAGGACCACACAACAATCCACACAACAATCACATCTATATGCACTACATGCTGTGCAATTCATTTTAAACCTCATCCACCTAAATATTACTAAGTCTTTGGTTTAGTGCTACTACAACCACAAGCTGCCAGATACTCCGGTATGAGTCAGAACTCTATCCCGCGATACGCCCATAGGGCTGTCGGAGAAGGCCCACCGTGAGTACTCGAAAAAGTAAAGCATGCCGATTACCGGCTCTCAACATAAAAGTAAATGACAGAAAGTAAAGGTGCTGACTCCAGTAATTTAAAAGCAGTATGATTGGCCCTCTTGAATATACCACTGAGGTTGTCGACTGTCCTAATGACCAGTCGGGCGTATGTCTAACCGCCAGAGTGACCCGACACCTGCGATCACTGCTTGCCCCCAAGTGATAACCCAACACCTCAACCCCTGTTGGGAAGGGTCGTAGCACGGGAAGATGATAATCCTAAACCGCATGCTCCTATATGACATAGTACGATTGCATAGCACCACTACGTCCCATTCCACGGGCCACCAATGTAGTCGTTTCCAAGCCGACTACGGCATCTAGTCTAATAATGCATCATGCACAGTGATCCCATCATTCATCACATAAGCACATCAATCATTTGGCATTGAGAAAGTAAAACACCACACGCATGTCATAATCATATGAGGATAACCAAGCTACACATAATTTACATGATGACATCGCTAATCTAGATACAATTGAACGATGCCCAACAAGCTTTAAAATAAAGTCAAACGTCCTCTCCCCACTTACCTGCTGGTATAATGACTCACGCCCGGTACGGTGAGATCCGCCAGAAACGTGAATTTTGGTGAACCTATCATAAGTGAATGGAGTTAGTATCTCACCACTTTGGGGTCAAAACTAATAAGATTCGATGGTTAAATCATGTTTAGAATCATAAAAGAAGGTTGCACGTCTGCTTTGGGTCCATTCGACACAAAAATCACGTTGAGGCCTCTCGGGGGCGGACACCCACCTCACGCCCATCGGTCTTCTCAGGTGGGCGGGTCGGCCCGACGGTTGACCCATCGATCGGCCCATCGGTCCTCTCAGGCGGGTCATCGGCTCGTCGATCGGCCTACCGGTCCTAGCCGAGGGCCTGCCTTCTCAGGCGGGCTATGTGGCCCACCGGTCCCAACCCACCTGAGAGGGCGGAACAATGCCTTTTCCCTTGAAACTTTTCCCAACCTTTGGAGAATCAAATGTGGTTTTTTCAATTACATTTTCCACACATTCAAAGTCTTATAAGATGAATCTAACCTAGATCTAAGTTAGATTTAAGGATTGAAAATCCATCTTACTTTCTTTGCTCAAGAACTCTTTCAAAACCCCAAAATCACTTCTTAGCTAAAAAAATCACCAATGCTTCTCCAATCTTGTAAACACTTCTTCAAATCCTTCAAAATCAACACATAAACCATCTATTAAACATTAGATTCATCATCCCAAGTGGGATTTACAAGATCTCAAGAAACTCTACCCAAATCAAGGGTTTTACTTAGGTTTGGTGAAAGTTTAAGAAGCATAGCCTTTGCTCACCTCCAATCGTAGCTCTCGTGTTGGGGATCACTCTTCCACCATCGGAATGGGAAGATCAACCCTTGGCACCACTTAAATCCTTTCCTTCCTCCTCTTCCTTCCCCTTTTTTCTTCTCCGTTCTCTTTTCTCCCTTCTTTCTCTCTCCTCTTTACTCTTCTCACCAAACTCCTTAATGTAATAAATGAGAAAATAAAAACACAATAATGCTATTTATACTTTTTAAAACAACTAATAACCACATGGGTGGGTCACTCAGGTGGGCGGATGCGCCCGCCTGTGACCGCCCACCTGAGGGCTGAAAATTGGCCAACAAGTGGGATTTTGACGAAATTCAACTCTCGGCATGTATCTTACTCTCAGCATAAGGTATATTATACGTATGCACTTTAGGATACAGCTACATACCAGCATTACTCGTACATGACCTTATGATACGGGATGTGCACGCTTGGGTACACCTGCCTCCTCCGCAATCGACTGGACTTGTCTCGCCACCGTGTTCAAAGTCACCCCTTTCCATCATGGTCCATAAGGAACCCACCTTAACCCCTCTGCTTCGGTCCCGCATGGTTAAATCGGGTCAACCGTAATTAGACCAGGTTTAAAAGTAGGGTATCACATTTATCCCCTTTTGAAAATTTCGTCAAATTGGCATACCGGTTGTTCAAAAGATGAGGATACTTGGCTTGGATTTCATCCCCTTTCTCCCAAGATGCTTCTTCAAGTGAATGATTAGCCCATCGCACTTTTACGAAGGAAATGGAGCGGTTGAAGGGTTTTCACTTTTCGGGCTAAGATTTCGATGGTTGCTCAGATAGGTCATATCAGCTTCTAGATATTTCGTTCCACGGTAATACATGCGATGGATCATGAACGACGCTCAGATGGATACATGGAATACGCTATGAACATTCCCAGAGAAGGTGGCAGAGTAAGCATGTAGGCTACCGAGCCAACCCGAGTTAAGATCTCAAATGGGCCAATGTATCTTGGGCTCAACTTACCTTTCTATGGAATATTTGCACCCTTTAGTAGGAGAAACTCGAGAAACACCTTTTCTCCCGCTTGGAACTCAATGTCTTTCCTACGGTTGTTTCCGATAACTCTTTGACGGATCGAGCTGCCTTAATCCTTTCTCGAATAACGTTGACCTTGTCACAAGTCATCTGTTTATTTCAGTCCTAACATTGGACGCTCGCCTACCTCATTCCAATACGAGGAGTTCTATACTTCCTACCATATAATGCTTCATATGGAGCCATCCCAATTGTAGCTTGGTAACTATTGTTATAGGCAAACTCTATAAGGGTATAAATTCTTCCCAACTACCACACATTTCCATTGCACATGCCCCGAGCATGTCTTCTAATATCGATGATTTGCTCCGACCGACGATTAGTCTGTGGGTGGAAAGCAAGACTCAAATTCAATTGTGATCCCAAAGCATGCCGAAGCTTTTCCAAAATCGAAGTGAACCTTGGGTCTCTATCCACACAATGCTCATCGGCACTCCATGCAAGCGCACTATATTATCCATATAAAGTTGTGCTAGCTTGGCCATAGAGAACTTGGTATTGATGGGAATGAAATGAGCTATTTCGACATCAACTATCACCCATATCGCATCCATCCCCTTAGGTGTGTATGGTAGTCCGGTGACAAAGTCTATTGTAATCCTATCCCACTTCCAATTGGGACTAGGAGGGTGAAGAGTACCATAAGGTCGATGCCTCTGCCTTTTACTTTTGGCATGTAAGACAAGTCGCTACATATGGCTATTGTGATTCTCATGCTTGGCCACCAGAATTTTGTTTAAGGTCTTTATACATCTTTGTACTTCCCGGTGGAGGAGTACTCGAGCTATGTGCTTCCGACTATCTTGTCTTGTATCTCCAAATCATCGGGCACACACAACCTACCTCAAACAATAATGCCCCGTCATGGCTAAAACAAAATCAGGGTCGTTCATCATTTGATTTTGAATCTTAACTCTGATCCATTGTAACTCAGGGTCCAAAGGTTGTTTCATTAACACCTCTTGTCTAATAGACGGATGCACCTGTAGGGCTGCCAGGGATACAGTCAACCATTCAAGGTTTTTTGGTTGATGTTCAAGCTCTAAGGTTGCTCCTTCATATAAAAGGGTTTCATCCATTAGCATCCCCTCTTGTACGAAAGTGGTGGGTTGATGCTAAGTATGAGAGTGACAAAACCAGGCCTTCCGACTCAACGATCCGCCACTACATTAGCCTTGCCGGATGATATGAATGTCGCAATATAATCCTTCATGAGCTTAAGCCATCTCCTCTACCTCATGTTCAAATCTTTTTTGGTGAAAAAGTACTTAAGGCTTTTGTGATCACAGATATCTCGCACTTCTCCCCATAAAAATAATGTCGCCAAATCTTTAGGGCAATGATGATCGCTAGTTCCAAGTCATGCGGGGTAGTTCTTCTCATATTCATTTAGTTGTCGGGATGCATATGCTATCACCTTACAGGTTGCATGAGAACACAACCCAACCCAACCTTAGAAGCGCTGTAGACGTCATTCCACTCGTGCTTTAGGGATGGTCAACACAGGCCGACACCAACCTCTTCTTCAATTCTCAAAACTTTTCTCACATTCCCCTACCCATTCAAATTTCACACCCTTTTTTTTTAACTTAGTCATTGGTGCCGAGATCCAAGCAAAATTCTCAATGAAGCGCCGGTAGTATCCACCAAACCCAAGAAACTTCTAATTTCAGTAACATTCTTAGGGTTTTTCCACTCTACTACTACTTTCACCTTATCAGGATCCACCTCGATTCTGGCCTCAGACACTACGTGTCCCATGAATCCAACTTGCTCAAGCCAAAATTCACATTTACTGTATTTGGCAAACAATTGTTGTTCTCTCAGGCTCTGTGACACCATCCTCAGGTGTTGAGTGTGCTCCTCTTCTGTCTTAGAGTAGATCAAGATGTCATCAATGAAAATAATTACCCATTTATCAAGGACATTATGGAATACTCGATTCATTAGACCCATGAATGTTGCTGGTGCATTGGTTAACCCAAAAGATAACACTAGGAACTCATAGTGACCATACCGAGTCCTGAACGCTGTCTTGGGTATGTCACTGCTCTTTATTTTGAGCTGATAATAGCCTGATCTAAGGTCTATCTTTAAAAATACTTTTGCACCTTGTAGTTGGTCAAACAAATCATCGATGCGTGGTAATGGATACCGGTTCTTAATGGTTAGCTTATTCAATTCCCAGTAATCGATGTACATACGCAAGTCGCCATCCTTCTTTCTAACAAACAACATGGGCACCCCAAGGTGAAACACTTGGGCTTAATAAACCCTTCTCCAATAATTTTGCAACTACATCTCAGAACTCCTTCAATTTGGCGGTGCCATCCCGTATGGAGCTTTAGACACCGGAGCTGCTCCGTGAATCAAATCTATGGAAAATTCTAACTCTCTATCAAAGGTAGATGCATCGCATCATCCGAAAGACGCCGAAATTCTTTAATCACCTTTACCTCTTCTAGAGGTGTAACCTTTGCATCAACATCAAGTACCGATGCTAAGTAACCCTGACATCCACTTCCCAACAACTTTACCGCTTGAAGAGCGAAGACGAGGACCTTTCTAGCCCGTTTCATTTTATCTGCTTGGTATACCAATTCTTTTCCTTCATCATCTGTCACCCTAATTAATTTTTTTGGCACACACCACATTAGCTCGATGGGCCGACAACCAATCTATGCCCAGTATAACGTCAAAATTCTGCATGTTGAATTTAATGAGCTCTGCATCCAATTTCTTCCCATTGATTTCCACTGGGCACGGCCCATACACCTCCTTCAATCGGTAACCTTGCCAAGAGGGCATACTAACAATCATCTCATGATCTAGTGTCCTCGGTTACATACCAAGTTTCTCAGCAAATCTCCTAGATATGAATGAGTGTGTAGCTCATCAACATTTAGCATAAGGAAAATCTTAAATTAAAATGTACTGCACCACTCCGGCTGGCCTCACTTCCTCGGTGATAAGGCATACATTCTTCCTTATGTTGATTCCCGAGTTAAGGGAGGTCTCAGACACGAGGGCTGACGGATGGTAAGGTTGGTCTCGACCTAGCTTTAGCATAATGCCCATAGGAGTGGCAATTAAAGCAACGGATCTGGACATCGAGATCGGGCAGGCCCTTTGTACCGACCGACGTAGTCCTGGGACTAGGTGGCCTTGAGACGTGAGGCACCGTGACTAGTGTTTGGGCTAAAAGATGTAGAGCCCGAACCACTAGCTAGTCGAGGAAGGTAGCCGTGTGGTCTATAGGGTCTGTCTATATGTAGGCCCGTAACTATACGACCCACGGTATACCTTGGATTAATTGCCCATTTCCGGAAATGGATTAGTCCTCTTCCATAATCTAGGTGTGAGGGACTGTTCTCCCTTCTACTTATCTTCTATAGTTTTGGCCTTTTGCATAATCTAGCCATAATCATCAAATCTAAGACCTCGAAACACGACCCAATAGATGCCTTTAATCCCTTCAAATCTTGGCCTTTTCTTCACCGACCTCATATGCCTAGGGGCAAATGGAACAAGCTTTCAACGCTGCTAGTACTCAAGGATAGTCTTATTCCCTTGAGTTAAGGCCATGAATTCTGCTCTTTACGGTCTCTCAGTTACGAGGGTAATGGTTGGCCAAAAACAACTCCTTGAACTGCTCCCATGTAGGTTCCGGATGTGCGGCCAACAATATAGGCTCAAAGGCTTGCCACCAAGACTTGGCTTCATTCTTGAGTTGCAGCCCCGCACAAATAAGCTTCTGTGCCGCAGTGCACTCAATCACCTCAAATATGTTTTCCCGCTCTTGGATCCACTGGTCCGGCTCTAGAGGATCACTCCCCACCTTAGAGAATATAGGTGGCAAGTTCCTCTTGAAAGATTCCACTACCCTTGACGTATTATTCGTCAGCGGGTAATTGGGTGCATATGCCGTATAGTAAGGGTACGGAGGGGGCACCATATACGAAGGAATGCTGAGTGGCAAAATTAGAGGTGTACCTCAAGCTTGTGGCCCCATATCAGACCCTACAGGTGGGTCTTGTGGAGTGATTATCCGAGGATGTTGACCGGGTTGAGGAAGGTCTAATCGTTCGATAGCAGCCATAAATGTCTCTTCTTCTGAAGCATTTGACATCGGAAGGCTTATTGTGACGCTGGATTATGGTTGCAACATCACCGGAGTGATGACCGTGGAGGATCCGAAATGTAGTCCGTGTGGTCCTTTGAGCCACACCCCGATCAAAGGTTTTTTGAGGTTGTGGGAGTGGGGTTTGCCCCACAGAGCAGGACCTTCTAGGATTTGGTCGTCGACCGATCGGACGAGGGCCACGTGAGGTACCTCGTGCAGTGCCACCGGATCTAGTACGTACCATCGTATCCTTGCACTTGAAACATACCATACACAAACATTGGTTAAGTACCTTAGAATTTACATCGCACATAATCATATGCCAACACACGGGTATTATAGTGTATGATGTCTTGCAACTAGCCAGCCTTAATCCCAAAATATGGTGCTAGTGCTTCGACAAGCAGGACAATGGTCCCACTCGACCCTTTTTTTTTTAATATTATATTATATATAGTAATCTCTATAATATGGTAATCTCCCTTTTTTATTGTTTTTCCCCAACCGTGGCTGCCACCAGGCAACTTTGCCTCACTGTCCGACCGAGCGAAGACTAACAGGCTTTTAAGCCCTGCTTCCTCCTGTTCTCCATTCCTTCTTGGCTTATTTGAGGTGATTTTTGGAGGTTCTTGGGGCCATTCGTGATTTCACTCAACGATTCCTGGATTTTTGGGAAAATCCAAGCTCCTTTCACTCTCAAGTAAGTCTCTTCTCCATTTCCTTCTTAGAACATGTATTTTGGGGTTTGAATCCATTTATACTCCCAAAGCTTGATCTTTTTCATATTTCCTTCCATAGAACAATCATTCCATGAGAATATGATACTTTCTTTGTGATTCATTCATAGTTTTGGGCTTTACTACCCAATCTATGAGAGAAAATTCCAAACCATGCCCTAATTTTCCAATTTGGAGTTTTCTTCTATCTCTACCCCTTTTTTCCCCAACTAACAACTCAATAAGATTTCTTATCCTTGATTTGCACTTATAATGTTGAGAGATCATGAAAATTTGTATATGCTTGAAATCCCATCTCTTTCTCATGAAAATCCATCTCTTTTTCCATGAAAACCCATCTCTTTTGTGTTGGGTTTCTTGAAAATTTTCTGGTTTTATGATTCTCTTCACATCATTTCATACTTGTGGACAACTTAAATCTCTTTCATTCCTTGCACCTCAATGTCATAATAGAAGATTTCTTTGCATAATCTTGATTGTATAATGATAGGCATTTCATTCATAGACATGTAAGCTTCAAGCCTTACACTATTATGGGACTTTTCATTTTTTTAGATTGAACTTGCACATTGAGATTTGGGGTTTTCCATCATTTCTCACTTGCCGTGCTTTATACACCTTTGTTACGTTTCTATTTTGCAATGTGCTAGTGGATATCATGTTTTGGGGACTTTCTCCCTCTTCATTTCTCCATGGTTTATCCACTTCTCTTTCTATTATAATCCACATTATGTATTTAGGTGCCTTTACATGTGCTTGCTCACCCATCTATTTGTTTCCTTTGTTATTCCTCATCCTTACTTATCATTATGTTTTTCTTTTCTTACTAGAATGTCTTCTCGAAGGGCAAGGAACCCGCCTCTTCCAATCGATGTAGGGGCCCCCACTTCTAAATGAAAAAGTGTAGGGACTAGTTCCCTAGCCCTCCGCACAAGGCGACAAGGACATGCCCCCATCGATCCTTTAGACTATGATAAGGGACTCTTCCGAAGTTTGGAGGCGGCAACCAATTGGGAGACCTTTCTAAAGAGGTCTGTGATGATGGAGAAGACCGTGGCAATTAGTGACTTCAACAAGATTCAACTTCAAGAGAGATTTACTGCACTGGGTTGGCAGTCCATCCTTAACATCGATCATCCATGCTATGAACAACTGGTTCAAAGATTCTACTGTAATTTGGAGGTCTCTTACCAGTATGGGGAGTACATAATCACCTGCATGGTGAAGGGGGTGAACATTCGCTTGACGGTGGACACCCTTACTAGTATTTTAGACATTTGCGGGCATCAATTCTACAGCCCCCAAGGAGTAAGCCCGTGGGGCCATCCTAAGTTCGAGACGCAGGACCACATTTACGAGACCATTTGTGGCGCAAGGAGCATCCGGGTTTTAAGACGACATTTTACCCAGAGGTTCGTGTATTTGCTCGCTTGTTCAGTTTAATTTACTCCTAGAGGAGGTCACCGGAACCAAGTAGGCTTCATGGCGGTCACATAGCCTTTTTCATCTATAAGGCCTTGGAGGGAGGTGTCGAGCACTTATGCTTGTCCTACATTATACTCAAGACTATGGAGCATCATACCACACACCCCGAGGCCGAGGTTTCCCATATGGTAGGATCCTCACCAGGGTCTTTGAGTTCTTTGGGGTGGATTTGAGGTGAGGAGGAAAGACCCAATGACAAATTTGACAGAGAAACCCCGCAAAGGTTGGGTCTCCAAGCTCTTATGGATGTACCTGAGAGCAGGGGCTCAAAGAGGTAGGGAC